>CM035819.1:39523534-40123534 GCA_020458035.1 Magallana ariakensis | reverse complement strand
AGTTCAGAAAACGAGGCTCACTTTCAAAGTATTATTTTCCTACCAGACAAACTCTCCTTTTAACTCATTTCACGGTTATATCAATTTATGATAACTTAAAACACATCACTTATATGTACATGTATTTAATTATTCCAACCAGAAAATCGATAAATACGTTTACATGTATGTACAACTGATGACAGGATTCAAACTACTGGTATGCCTATATCATAGTGTAAAAACACAAAATCCACTGCGCTGATGCATGGAAAAAAGTGTTATGTTTCATAAACATTTTGATTCCCTATATTCATACTTAAACCTCTACCGCTAAAACATGGAATAGTTTATGTAAAGTGCAGTGTTAAAAGAACACCAATTGTAAATAAACAATAATGCCTTCTCCCATCTGAGGGTGCGCTATTAGTATACGAGACTGAGGTGCTCAGTGGTAGGGATAACTATCCGTATAATGTTTGGCCATACAGGTCTTAGTTTTGTTTTTTAAAGGATGAGTATATTTATCTGATATCTTCACAAGCAAGTAAAAGAAATTCACAGATCTTCAAAATCATAATCCGCGGCAGTGGTAGGGGTTGTGAGGCATCTCTAACTTCATTTTTTTTCAAATAGGATTTTGTTTTAAATATCCCAATATTTTTTTTTGCCTTGAGCGCTCATCTAGAAAGTGTGTGGGGTGGGGGTGTCAATACCCCAAAATTTAATTTTCTAAATGTAAATTTCAGAAAATGTTGGCAGGGGTGGGGGCAGAACTCCAACTGAATCAAAAATCCTTTTTGTCACTTTTGTGTGACAGGAAGAGAGACCTCTGGTTTACAATTATTTCTATCATGTCACATATACATGTTTTAGTTATAATATTTTGGAATTTTTTAAAGATACAATGTCATTTATTTGATAAAAATCATATATTTATGCATACATGTATTAACATGTGACGTATAAACCTAAAAGTAATCAATTTTGTTCAGTTTTTCACTTGAGTAACAGAAAGGCATAAACCAGCGTTTTGTTCAGAGCACTGTGTACATTGTATATTTAAACCAAACCAAAAGAGATGGTGTGACGTCAAAGCAATTTGTTTTTGTTTTTTAAACAAAAGAGTTCTACATAATGTCAACCTCCAGAAAATACGATTTCTCTAACTTTAACATTTACAACACATGCGCGGATCCAGAAATTTTTTCCAGGGGGGATCCGAATTGAACGTAGGGGAGGGGGGGGGCTACACTATTCATCAGAAATGTTGACAAGCAAAAATAAAAAAAAAACAAAAAAAAAACTTATTTCCCAAAATCATGAAATTCCTAATCCGTGGAGGTAACGTAGTATGCCTATAACTTGAAAAAATTGTACCTGTCAAAATTTTTTTCTCCCATATTCATGATATGCCTAATCCGATTCATAATATGCCTATTCCGCGGGGAGGTGGGGGTGCGAATATGCTTATAACTGCATTTTTTTCAATATCACACTTAATATTTCCGCTTCCGACGCCTTTCCAAAACATATATGTGTTTTCCAGGGGGGGGGGGGGGGGGTCCGAGTCGTATTTGCGATAATTTCACTAACTTCTCATTTTTCAGGGGGGGGGGCGGACTGCATGCAACAATTAATAAAATCCGTTGAACAACACATATCTATACCATTTAATTGTAACTTTGAGAAGTGCATACATTTTTTGGAGGCAACTGTGTCGCTAGTCTGTAAGTCAAGTGAATTATGTCCTAAGGTCTTTTAAAGAAATAAGAAACTGTCAACACTTGCAGTACTCTGATGATTTCTATGGCGACCGACTGCATTGAATAACGTATTTCATAACTTCTAAACGTGAGAACAAATAATTGTTATTTAACATCTTTGACTTAAAACTTTAAACTTATATTCAACAATTGACCACTACAGTAATAGCTCACTTCCAAGTGTATTTTAATTACATAACAATTGATGATCTGCATCCATAAACTGTGTCCAGGGTTGTGTGCACTTAAAAGGCCGAGGTTTTTAACCGGTCTGTTTACCTTAGGTAAGTTCAGGTGGGGGTGGAGCCTATATTAAAAGAGGTGTGAAACCCCGAGGGAAACACGCTCGCTTGTGTATACATGTCTATATACACGGAGTATTAAAGTGCTCTCAAAAGAGTTTTTCCGTTTATTTAAAAAGAATATCGTATTTACATGTATATGTACTTATAAAACAAATTGTTCTTCGTTGAAATGAATATAAACGCATGAAAAACCGCGTGCGACATGTGCAAAATCTTTCGTTTGATTGAACAAGTTTCTGTTATGGATTAACTGAGAATATATCCTGATGTTTTGTGAATTATACAATTACCCCACCGTACTCAAATACTAATGCAACTTTGCAACCAATGCTTGTAAATCTTTTCCGATCAGCTGCTAAATTAAAGTGCACAATAATTATACCAGCTGCGCATTGTTACAACGCACTTTGAAAAATTACGCACTTTGAAAAAATTTTTCAAAGTGAGTTAATTTTTGGACCAAGTCAACGCACTTTGAAAAAAAATTATTTTTTTTCAAAGTGCGTTGATATCGTCGATATTAACGCACTTTGAAAAAAAAAAATTGTTCAGGGTTTAGTCGAATAAGTAATTGTTTTAACCTTGTGTAGCTTAATGGGATATACATTAGAAAGAACCCACTGCATTCTCAGCTAACTTGATTAACAGTTTTTAGATTAGAATTTTTTTCCTTTTTTCATAAGCTTACGCCGTTCGACAATTTACATAAAGAACAACTCGGGAGATCTGAATTATCCAAATATGACATAAACTGCATCGCTTAGCAACTGCATTTTCCTTTTTTGTGTATGCAGCAAACTTACTAATTATCTGGTACATTGTGCTGTGCCAGAAACGAAAATTATTTAATTTATTTATTGATAATGGAGATAATGTATAACATATTTCAACTGTCTTCAATTGCATGTGCTTATAAACAAACATGATTTTAAAAAGGATACGTTAGTTATGGTTATCAAAAACAACATGATCTTTTAGAGGATCAGTTTTTAAGTTTATAATAATTTAATGTTTGTCAATGTACATGGAGTTTTTTTTTTTTAAATGAAGTGATTTATTTAATTAGAATTTAAAAAGAGGGTTTATGTTGAAACGCTTATAGATTCTTTGACATACCATTGGAGAAATAATTGTTTGACCAGCTCGTTTTTTTTCAATATCACTGTATTTAATTTACAACAAAGCGTATTCCTTTTTTTGATTTTATACATTTATTTCTAGGTTGCTGAATATCAAACACGTTTTGGAAGGAAAAAAGAGTGGTAGGGGACCTTCCTGTACGTAATCAATGAAATGAAGCACTGGTAATTGACCTGTATCTTTGGCTAACCCCCACTCCCACCCCTATCCCCGATTTTTAAGACGGTAAATTAGATTCAATAGTGTAACAAATCATCATACTATCAACAAATTAAGAATTTAATTTCACAATTTGTGATTTATACATATTTTTTTTCAAAGTGCGTTAAGTGTCTCGATACTAAAAAATGTTGATGTACCTTCATAACGCACTTTGAAAATTTTTTTCAAAGTGGGTTAACTTGGTCCAAAATTTAACGCACTTTGAAAAATTTTTTCAAAGTGCGTTGATTTTGTCCAAAATTTAACGCACTTTGAAAATTTTTTTCAAAGTGCGTAATTTTTTCAAAGTGCGTTGCCACAGCGCATGCACCAGAGCTGTCTGTACTTGTTTCTATTCCGGTTTCAGCTCGTGAAATTTCTCAAAGAAATGTGATAACTAACGATATAAATCATGAACGCAATGTTTGATTTCATTTAATTATTTATTCTCAATTATTCACAAACATCTTTATTGATAAACGACGTCTTTCATGGATACATGATCGGCACCACATGCTTGGTGATCAGCGCATTTAGTGTGGTACATAACCAAGTACGAGTAAATTTTTAATTCATATCTTTTAATATTTTTTTTGTTTAAAGTGCTAAAAGATAGCGATTTATCGTCACGGTATGCATCAAATCAAAAGAAAAAAGTTTATTGCACCGTCGTCGCGAGCGCTGGGCATGGTATACACAGGACGAGTAAACAAATGCCAATCATTTTCTAACATCCAAACTGGGGCCTCGATTTAGTTGATTAACAAGGGTTACACTGACCAGGTAAATTTGAAGGCGGTGCTTATTTTTCGGTCGCACGGGGTGATTGAATTAACACGCAGACTGGCCGAATAAACACACAGATTGCAAAGTGAAACACATTAGGAAGTACGTTAACAAATAAGGAGTCACCAAAAATTGATTTTCGCCAATCACTGGGGGGGGGGGGCGGAGCAGCACAGAGATGACCGTTTTTAAACTTCCTAGAACGCTTCGAAAATTAATGATTTTTTTTTACTATGTCAACCCTCTTAAAATTTGGTACAACTCTTAAGAAAACTTATTTTACTTTCTACACTATTTAATTTTTGTGTTGGTCGAATATTAATTCTTACACCAGTATATGTGCATATATGACTCGATGGCCAGGAAAGTTTGAATATTGTCTTTAAAGTGTTAAAGTCTGTAAAAAGTAAAAAAAAAAAAAGCAATAATTAACGGAAATGATCATGAGTAACTACAGTCTATTCATCGTCGGACCCCACGGGTTTTCCATCCGTTAAACTGCTTGAAATCAGTGTAACGGATAGAAAACCCGTGGGTTCCGACGATGCAGTATATTAATCTTACATGTAAGTTAAACACATATCAATTTTACATATGCCGGTAAATATCTCGGAATTTCATTATATTTAATCTTTTATTTATACAATCGGCCTTGCATATTTAGAATCGAATTGATAGATTACTTTTATTCAATTAATGATAGGTTTTTATAAGATTTTTCGCCCTGACGTTTAAATCAACGCTAAATGAACTGAATAAGGGAGATAAATTCATCTTTCATCTAAAACCAATATAAATGAAAATAAAATAAACAAATAGTTTTGTGTTCGTACAAAATATCAATAAACATACACGTGTGATAAGGTACATGTAGATGTCCCCTCTCGCGCGATCTTTTCGGCCATGTGCGAGCGTGCGAGGGATGATCATCATTTAAAGGGGTAAACTTTGTGGGTTTTTGTTGTTGATCTAAAACATTATTAGTACAGTTCTTATACAAACCCATCATTGATTTATGTCTGACGATGTTTTGGATTAGGAATAATATCGGATTTTATAATTTTCAGAATGACTTCTTAATTTTCATTTTAAATAAAACATTAATAACTTAAAATTAAAACAGTTCCTGTATTTGCGGCTATATAAACTCAAAACAAGTACATGAAAGACGAGAATCTGGTGTATTAGGTAACCGCTGACAGCTTGGTAGTGCACCCGCGGCCGAGGAGCCCGCGATCTCCTCGGCCGCGGGCGACGAATAGATTACGTAAAGTTACAACACACACAGCTCAGAACCCAGGAAAATTTGAAATGTTTGCAGTATAATAATGACTAAAATCTACCAAATAGAAGTTGTTATTTTTTTTTTACTTAAAATCCACAATTGATCTATGCCTGATATTACTTCCGATTGAGAATGACATTTCTTTTATTAATTAACAGAACGTTTTCTTAATTGACACTCTATCATTTAATTCAATTTGAGAAGAATAAACGTCTATGTGTGATCAAAATTAGAACAATTCTTGTTTTCGGCTAAATGAACTCATAAATTGAGAGACGTGACTCCGGTGTATTAGATAACCGCTGACCGCTAGGTAGTCCAGCCGCGACCATGGCGACCGACTTTCTCGGCCGCAAGCGAGGGATAGCTTACGTAATGGTTCACACACACAGCTCCGATTCCAGATATATTTTAAATGCACGCAGCATGATAACTAAAATGTATCACATAGATTTATTTTTTTTTCCGGTAATTTGTGTGATTTACTAGAAAAGAAAAAGAATGTTTATATTTTCTGTTTCTCGTTTTTTAGGATTGTGCAGAATTTACACAGATGACTTAATAAACTCCTCACATAAAAGCATGTATCCTAAAATTTTTTTTTTTTTTTTTTTTAGTGAATTAAAGCCTCCTTTTTAAACAGGCATACTGTCTGTCGTAACTTAATGTCAGTTGAACGCACAATGACTTTCGTTAACTTGCCAAATAAACACAGGTACATGTAAACATGTAAAGCTTTTTACACTCATACTACACAACTCACCAACAAAATAACATTGTAACGACATTTATAGGATCCCAACAAACAACTTTTCCAGCGACAGCTATATCAAAATCCTAGCCGTTTTTTAGTTATTTAGCAAAAACTTTCAAGGGCCCTTGGCCCTTAATTTAAGGGGCCAGCCCTTTTTTATTGGTGTCAAATGAAAGTCCTTGACATTCTGCACAACTTTTATTCTACATGTCTTAACAAAATATTTTTCGTTTAAAAGATACAAAGGAAAATATGTCTAAATTTTCGCACTTTTTGGAACCCTGTTTTTTGACCCCCTACCTTTTTCTAAATAAAGAAAGTAATCCAAAAACAAAAACCGATGTGCAAAACTTCAATGTCTCTGTTATTCAAATTCGTTGGATTCCCATTCCCTGCTATCATAGTCTCGGAGCCTTTGTCTGGAAACGAAAGGCCCTAAATTTTTTAAAAAGGGGAATAACTCGTTAACGGAAGAGGATTTTTAAAATTTATGAAATGGTTTAGATAGTGTTTTGTAAAGTCTATAAGCCCTGAAAATTTGAGCAAAAACCAATCAGAAATGAGCAAGATATGAAGCCTCAAAGTTCGCGTCTAGGAAGAAAAAAAAAAAAAAGAAAAATAAGAATAATCTTAATCTGCACAATAATATAAAGGTCTTCCGTTGGAAACGGAAGACCTTAATAACAATGATAATAGTAATAACTCACTTTTCTTAAAATTGTCTTTTTTTAACTTTGCAAATTCCAGGGATGGGTTACCCCCTCTCTCGTTTCTTCCATCTCTGCTTTCAACTGCACATGTATATACATGTATAAGCCACTATAGCTATTGGCATGATTGGTAGTTTCCACACGTAGGGGTTTGAACCTGGAAAAGTTAAGAACCTCAGCAAATACCGATAAGTTGCGAATTAGGAAGTTTGTCATAACCAAAATTTAAAATAATTAACGAAACATCCCCCCCAGTGACCGCGCTGTTGAAACAGCAGTTTCCGAAAAATTAAGAATTGCGATTCACGCGCTAATAAGAACACGTGATCTAGGCCATGTATTACGCATGCCCACGGAATGCCATGCGGAGACGCTGGATATGTTGCCATTTGTGATTGTTGGTGGACAAAATGGATTGCTGTCAAAATGGTAAGTTTTAACCATAAACAGGGTCTTTTTTGCAAGAATGATGATAAGAGTAAACATATTAACAGCATTAAGTCGGAAGAAAGCACTCACCTCCCCGTTATCTTGATATGACGTTTCGAGTTATAAATTCCTCTGATTTGTGTACAACGTAACATATATCACGATAAACAAGCATAAGGTAGCAAAAAACAACTATTTATGTACAATATATTAATAATAAACATTAAAAATTGTCATTGTTACAATCACGTAGGGACAGGGGAAGAGTTATAGCAGAGACATAAAAAACAGTTACTTATTTATGTCTGGTTATAGTAAGGAACCAAGGAACAAACGATGTAATAATATTGTATTTTATAAGGCAAATTGATTTATTTATACATCGAGACTGTTCCATGTGTTCAGTTAGAGACTGGCATGTCTCACACCGATCAACAGTAACAGCTACATTAACCCATATCATATTTAATTTTTTGATAGAAAATTTATGCATTTATCAAAAATATTTTGTGAATATCGCTGATCCAAGAAATCATGAAAATATATTTGAATTAATACATGAGAATACTTTCTCCACTTGTTAAACCTTGATGTTAATTCTTGGGTACAATAATCCAAAAGTCATATAATTTCAGACTTTGCGTTTAAAGTCCCATGTGTCTACATTAACCCCCTCCTCATCATCCTCCTCACCAGAAGTGTTGCATTTTTCACTATCACTGATATAAAAAATTAGTGCATTTGTTAGACGTAAAAACCATTTATTTGCAAGCCTTGCATTTAGATGGACCCCGTCATAAAAGTTATCATATTGAAAATTTTGAACTTTTTTACGATTGCCCCATTTCTTCCCTGTTTCTTTGTAGAAAATTTTGTGACATCTTTGTCAAGACGAATGGAGCTTGTACCATTTAATGTATTTAATCTACAAATTTCTTCATTAATTTGAATGATATCATTCTCAAGGGATTTTTGTTGATAAGAGATATCTTCCAACTGATGAATACTTTTCTGTAAATTGGCCTTCTTTTGCTGAAAATTTATATAACTTGACAATGACACAGGTGAAATTGTTGCAAAATGTACTTTGCAATTGAAAGTCTGAAGCTTCTGGAAAGATTGATTAATTGCTTGAATTGTGCTGTAAACTTTTTCAGATGAATGATACCAAATTTCTGTCCCAAATTGATGAGTTAATTTTTAGATTTTAAATTTGTTAGATTGCAAATTCCGGCAAAAATCATGACATTTGTACATTGAGATTTATCTTTTTCCAAATTAAGAATATTTTCTGTTTCTCTTGTCAATTTTTCTATAGTTGCTCCAGGTCTTACGAGGAGGGATATTTTCCAATGTAACGGAAATGGCCGATAGCTTTGAATACGTTGTTGAAATCCTCTTCCTCTGGAATCGCTGGCTATTATTATATGCATTTTCTAAATACAAGAAATTAATCTATTTAAGAATCTTGACCAAATTTTCATATTATCATTCAACATTTGATTAAGATAATTAATATGAACAGTTGCACACTAAATGCTTTTATACTGTCATTGTTAAAACTGTTTTAACTTCTGGTGGGAATAAGATGAGTATATCTTCTTATAGGAACTGCTTTTTACATTGTATGATAAAATACAGTAATACTAGTTTTATCAATTTGACCAACATTTCCATGTTTTTTCCCAATTTGAAAGCCACTGTCCCCTTTTTAAAAAATTGGAAATTCAGTTCAGTTAGAGACTGACACGTCTCCCACCGATCAGTGTATAAAAAAGTAACAAATGGTGCGTGCATGCAACAAGTATTGAAAGGTAAGAAAAATAAACAAATTGTATATATTCCAGGATGGTGCAAGCTTTTGTTTGAGTGTTAGATGGGTAATGGGATAAACATGCAATTTGAGCACATTATTTAATTTGATATATTTTCACAGACTGCTGCATTGTTGGACTGTAAAAACAAAACAAAAAACTTATAAATGTAATTGTTTAATAATGAATGTGTCTGGGGGGTTTTCAGATCTAAAGACACTATTGTATCACTGACACTGAACAATGTGCAGAAAAGTACAAGACAACTAAGTTAAAGGAAAATTAAAACTGGACGATGACCAAATCCCCCCCCCCCAAAAAAAAATCAACCCAGTTCACGTGAAAAAAATTGATGATAGAAAAAATACCTCGGCAATACTTCACCATAAATGATGCTTAAAAAACCAAGGTAAAACAAATTCAAGTATTTGATAAAATAATGTTGAAATATTAATTGTGTAAAGAACACTATTCTTCTGTTGCATTTATCAAGATATGTAATAAATTTTTAAGATTTGGTTCTTCTGAAAGATGTTGAAATGTTGATGCTGTCTCTTTGGAAATGGACTCAATTCTCAAGATCTCCCTGTTCCTAGCAGTTGTAGTTGGGGTATTTACACAATGACATATCCTGTCTTCATTTACCAGAAATGAGGATGCCAAGCAAAGTCAGGATCAGTATTATTTTTTCCTGTGGATTTAGCTCGGGAGAGAGCAACAAAGAGAGCTCCTGGATTTCTGGACTCGAACGCCCTTGTACCGGGTTGATAACAATGTATCTGTTAACTTCCCCATCTCCTATTGTCATACCTTGACAACGATGAATGGTGGTTGCCCATCCAAGACGAAGTGGAAGTTGTTTTCTTTTATAGAAATGACATCTACAGTCAATTTTCCGTTCAACAGGAAGAATAGGAACAATTTTGGGGTGCTGAGGTAAAAAAGGAGGGCCAGTATAATTTGGAATATTTACCATAACAACGTCTGGCAGTGCAGGTTGTTTTCTACAATTGAGATATATAATGTCTTCAACAATGCCTATAGCACCATTAAATAAACCGAAACGTACAGACAAATTGACAGTAAGCATAACTTTTGATTTTCTACTTATGTAAACAGTATTTAAAAGACCTCCAGCTCTATCACTTTCTCCCGTTAAAGAATGGGGACCCTTTGAAACATCTTTTACTTGGGCAACAGGAAAAGATTTGTTAACTTCAAGTAATTTAGATTTATTGTGAGCCCATTCTTCTTTATGGGTGGGGGAAACAAAAGGTCCATTAGTAGACATTCTGGATAGCAATGAATCTCCGTTTGTCTTTTTTAGGTTATCCCACTGAAATTGCTGTAACCATTTGGCTTGAGATGGTGTTGCCTTGTATGTTCTCAGGTTAGTAAGAACGTCCCTAAGCTCTCTTTCTTGCTCTCCTTGTCGAAATATTGTTTTTTAAGAAACGGATGTATTAAAATCTTTCCATACTTAATGGCCATGCATTGATGCTGGAGGTTTATTTTTAGGAGTAATGTAAACAGGGAGATCGAGAACAGGAGGAAGTTGAACATCATCCCCAAGAAAGACCACTACTGGAATTTCACCCCATGACTTGTCAGTTATGCCTGTTCCACATGTGCAATGAAATTCCATCCATCCAAGTGTTGTGGAACCAATCAAGGATCTTTCATCCACTAAAATTGCATGCAGGTTAGAACAGTTGTCCTGGAGAGTTTCTCCCAGTGATCCATCTGGTGTAGACATATCTTTTCCACGAAATTGTGTTGGTACTTTAAGAAAACTATGTAATGTAACACCTGAAATTAAATTTGCACTGTTGCCTGTGGGACACAAAATTTGAACTGATTTATTAGATTTAAAGAATAGACGAATTGCTTTGACAAGGTATTTAATGAGAAAAGATTTCCTAGAACCAGCTGTACCAGAAACTATCATTCTCAAAGGCTTATAATCATCAGCTTTGTTTGTAAACTTTAACAGAGTGTTCAAAACAATATTAAATGCTAACAGTTGATCTTTGTTCATTTTGGTAAGGTCTACATCAGGAATGTTCAAATGTTGGTTGGCACTGGCAGCACTCTCCAATTTGTTCCACCAGTCTTCACCAAGGTCTTCAGGATATTGGATAGACGTCTCAGCCCAGTCATGTTCAGGTCCACCATCATCAAAGTTAAAATCTTGAACCACATCATCAAAATTTGAATTGGGGCGAATTGCTTCTATCCACTCTGGTTGGTCAATACAGTTATTCTCAGGGGGATTTTCTTGGGATGAATTTTCAAAATTTTCACACTGCTTAAATTTTGCTCGTTCTATATCGGCTTTAACAAAATTGGGGCATGTATCTAAATCTAGAAATTCAATAAATTTCTCTGTCCAAGAGGTATCATCAGACTTTATATCAAGAGTTGTTCTCTAATTTGGCCAATGTAGTAAAAGAGATGTTCTGCAATATTGTTCATTGAGTGGCCATGTAGCTTGAGTTGGTGCAGAAATTACTGGCACTTTGCCATTTCTACAAATATATTGATATAACGAGCTATTGTCATCATCATGTCTGAATAAATATTTGTCAACTATTGTACAATTTGTTATTGTGTTCATTGCAGATTGCTGGAGCACCCTGCAACCTGTTAAACTGACATTTTAATGACATTTTAATGACTGGCCAGAATGACTGGAACGAAACAAAGGGATAGATGAAAGCTCATAACAGGCTTCAACAGAGGAAACATCTCTTTTTACTGTATTCATTAAAAGTTTAGTACAGAGAGAACCTGCAGATTTACTAGTGGAATCGTCGGCACAGTTGACCATATCAGAAAAAAGATCAGATATGGCACCAGTTGGCTCATTGCCTTTACAGGCATAACCTGTGATATATTTTTCGGTTGCAATGATATCATCAACCGATGGATTGGCAGAACCACCTTTGGAAAGGATAAGGGATATATCTCCATTAGCTCTCCAGCCTTGCGTGTGAAATTTGGAATGTTGAACTAAAACAGGGCGATCCCTTTCCATTTCCAAACGTAGTGAACCATTTCGGTCTTTAACTATAGCCGGTGAAGATCGAGTAGGCTTGGGAAATTCCATCCTGCACGTTTTTAAGTTTGAATTTGATTTTGAAGAACGTAAGCAATAATCAGAACAGCGATGTAAATTAAAACGATTGGATAACATTAAGTGGTCTTCCAGTAGGGTTTCTTGAGTCTGGCTGACATCCATGAGAAGTTTGTACAAAGGATTGTCATTTTCTGGAGGAGGGGGAGCAGAACCTTCTGGTGGGGGCCACAATTTTTTATTTGGATTACCCAATTCATCTTTACCTGCTGGATGAGAAGCAGTAAGGCCGAAGTTTTCTACTGCCCAAATAGAAAGTTTTTCTGCACATTGTTCATCAGAGAGGCCATTGACAATAGCTTCATGTATTAAGTTATGGGGCTCTTTATCTGATCTCCAACACAAACCATGCCAATGAACCATCCCCCTGGATTTGGCAAACTCTTGGCGATACCAGTATGTGTCAACCCCAAAGACAGGACCCATAACATTTTTAAAATAGGACTGTGTTCTTAAATCAAAATATTGTGCTACAATGTGTGCATGATCCTGAAGAGCTTTGAATAGAATATTTTTGTCATTGAGATCTACAGATGAACCAGTTGTTTCTTTAACATATTTAGAAAGTAATCGTCTAAGTGGTTTAAAGTGGAATTCTGCACAGCTGCCAGTGGTAAATAAAGAGGGTAAACCCATTCCTTCATTTATTTTAAACTTCACTAAAGCCCGTAATTCTTGTGCGCTCTTCCCCCAGTACTGTATTGTACCCCTTATAGCCCCCCCAAAATACAAAATTTTTTGACAAATTGAGGTATCGCCGTTTTCTATTATCTTTTTTTAAGTCGCTGACAGTGAAGTGTTGATCACCCAATTTTTGTTTAACAATAAAACTGCTATGTTCAAGGACTTTTTTTCTCATGATCATATTGTGCAAAACAAATTTAAAATAGGGGTGTTTAGCAAATCTGCCATCATTATACCAAAGTAAATGCTCAGCCCAGTCTCCCATTGAAGAACATGTGTTTGGCCTATTTATGTAAAAATCACCACACCCATATGGGAAAAAGGCCGGGAAAGCTAATGTAAAAAAGTACTGTGTTGTGAGCTCTGACACTGGTATATTATCTCTTGTTGGCCAGGGAATAATAAATGTTCCCCGTTTATTGACAGATACATTCCCATA
Source organism: Magallana ariakensis (assembly GCA_020458035.1). NCBI lineage: Eukaryota > Metazoa > Mollusca > Bivalvia > Ostreida > Ostreidae > Magallana > Magallana ariakensis. Next base: position 40,110,106 of record CM035819.1, on the reverse strand, counting down.
ATTGTCCCCAATAACATCTTGTAAAATTGTTTCCACTTGTGATCTGATATTTATGTTGGAGTCTGGCAGCTGTGCACCAGAATTAGTGAAACCTTCAGACACATTTATTTCTGTTTGTTCTGATGCTGGGCCTTGATCATTTGTGTGCTGAGTATTTTCTGTAAATTGTAATGTTGTGATGTCTTGCAACTTGCCATCTTCAGGTAGTGACTGCAAGCGATCATTACTAATGTATATATCGGAATATGCAGGATTGTTGCTTTTTAGCCACTGCAGTGATTGTTGAATTTTGAATCTACGTACCCTAAACTCTTTGCTTGAATGATTTTTGCCTTGCTTTTTTACTTTAATGATGTTGATTTCATGTGGTAGGCGTGGGAAAATTGTTGCTGGTTCATTAATTTCTTGAGGAAAAGTAACACAATGACCAGAGGAAGCAATGCTGCCATGGTTTAGCATATGTACATTTATGCAGGGTGCAATTCTACAGATTAACTGCTGCTCTATAACAGTTAAATTTGATAATTCTAATGGTACTTCACCTGGATCCATATTGTTTTCTGCAGAAAACATTTTATGGGTTTTTTATCTCTGAAGCAACGATGACATATTCCAGGTGAAGACATTTTCATTTCAAGACGCCTTTCCTTACAAATAGTACAGAATTGAAAAGATAGAGACAATTGTTCAAGTTCGAATGCTCTAATGTGGTCCATTGCTTTATCATACTGGGAATATTCAGTTGGAGAGGGGGGGGGGGGTGGGACTTTATTTTCATTTAGTGAACACTTTTCTCTCTTATTATTAATGTGCCTGTATAACCTTTTTCTCCTAGCATTTCTTCTGAGATATGTTTCATTTTCAGCAGGATTTTCATACTGCACACCAAGTTTTCTGCATAGATATTTCAGATGTTTTTCATTTTCGGTTGCAGAATTTTCATTTTTTTGTTTTTTGTTATGTGTTGAGGAAGGAAAACTGTTTGTATTTAAATTTGAAGCATTTCTTTTCTCTGCTCTGAAGTTACATGTATGTCTCCCAGAATGAGAAGAGTGAACATGGTCATTTTGTTTTTCTGATTGAGTTTCATTTTGTATTTGTCTAGAAGCATAATTGTGCTCTGAAACTAAAATATTTTTGCCAACATTTTGATTTTGTAATTCATGTGCATTTTGCACTGGTGTTTGGTCCGATGTGCATGCACATGATTGACTTGAATAATTGTGATTTGTGGCCAATGCACTTTCATGAGTTTTTTTTGTTTTTTGTTTGTTTGTATTTTTTGAAGCATTTCTTTACCGTGCTCTGAAGTTTTGTCTACCAGAATGAGAAGAGTGAACATGGTCATTTTGTTTTTCTGATTGAGTTTCATTTTGTATTTGTGTAGAAGCACAACTGTGCTCTGAAACGGAAATATTTACATTACCATTTTGATTTTGTGATTTATGAGCATTTTGCACTGGTGTTTGGTTAGATTTAGATGGGAATGCTCTTGACTGACTTGAATAATTGTGGTTTGTAGCCAATGTACTTTCATGAGCATTTAAATTTTTGTTTGTATTTTTTGAAGCATTTCTTTTCCGTGCTCTGAAGTTATGTCTACCAGAATGAGAAGAGTGAACATGGTCATTTTGTTTTTCTGATTGAGTTTCATTTTGTATTTGTGTAGAGGCATAATTGTGCTCTGAAACTATAATATTTTTGCCAACATTTTGATTTTGTAATTCATGTGCATTTTGTACTGCTGTTTGATTATATGGGCATGCTCTTGAAAAACTGATGTCTTTTGCTAATGCACTTTCATGAGTATTTAAATTTTCATCATCTTTTTGTTTTGTTTTATAGGAATGGTTGTGACACTTTGAGTCTTTAAAATAAACGTTTCCCCCTAAAACTGGGCTTTTATCAAGTTTATCAGTTTGAGTCTGATAATAAAACTTTGGTATCAGGAACTGATAATGCAGGTTTTTCAAAAAAAGATGTAAAGGGGGGGGGGGGGTTGAATCAAATTGTCTGGTTTGAAATTTGATCGTACGTAAGAAATGTAACCATTTTGATTAATGCATTCAAGCCAGACATTGATTTCCCTACAAAACAACTTGGAAGCGACTTCTATTTCACACGAGGAAGCATATTCTTTGCCAAGAATCATGCTGTTGAAATAAGACAGGGGTGAATATTGTCCCAGTTCAATATTGTCACTGAAAAACTCCCAGTTTCTAAGTATATAACCACAAATTTCATTTCTATAATTATCAGACATACTAAAGTTGTCGTGCATCGATAAACTCAGACAATGGAAAAAGCAGTTCCCATCTCCAGGTACGTTTTGGACACCGAAAACCCACCTGTTGTTTCCTTCAGTCAAGTTTATATCTTGGCAATGCATGCTTACAAATGTAGGCCACTTGTTTTTCTACCGATAAATTACAATTAAACCTTAATCAACCTCTCTAATTCAGTAAATGATTAAAACTGTATAATTTAACAATTTAACATAGTTCTATATGTTAAATTTGCTACCCTGTGCTCGTTCTTACCAACCGGCTTTTCTTCGGGGATCGATGTGTTGACAAACACGGCAGACGACCCAGAACGACCTGCGATTTCATTGGTGAAAGAACTAATGTGTCGAAATAAAATTGCGGATTACATTGAATTTATATATTTTTACAAAATACAATTGAAAGAAGCAATACTAATTTTTTTACTTTTTAATTTGAACTAGACGAGATTCGTATTCTTCCTAAGTGAATGGGATATTGCCAGAGACGTCCCGAATAATGATCCACCTCTGGTTTATCGCGGGAAATATAGCGCGAGATCACTGTGACGTCATCCATGACCTTTTTTGTCTTTGTTTACGTATCTCGACTCAAATATGAAAGAAAGGAAGCATGTAGAAAACCTCTTGGGTCTAAGCAAAGCTTGTGAGATACTAAAAACGTGTCTTCAAACCTCAAGGTATCGTTAATTCTGAGTTAAATGTTTTTTGCCATTTTTGGCATAGCACCACGGGATAAAACATTAGAGAGCATTATGGGACGTAGACACAACATTTTTCTTCATGAATCTGTAGGTTTAGCTCGTTCTTTTTCCCGCGCGCACTGGTTCTAAGAGCTCGCTGCGCTCGCTATTAACACTTCTGTATCCGTTTTCAGGTAGATAACAACAATTGTTACGAAAGCGCCGCGATTCGAGTGTACACCCTTATTTCAAATAAGTTTCATTCTAGAGAAGGCTTAATCTTGTATTTGTCTTGTATAGCATCCAATCTGGGCGGTTGTTCATAGAAGCAACAAAAAAGTATCATTAAGGCGCTACTGAGTGGGCAATTTGATTGCATATGGCATTTTCATAGCGATATGGCCTCAACAAGTAAAACAGCCTGCAAATCCGGGATTTTTCCTACTTAAGACGATGAAAAAACACACTTTACAATATAATATAAAACATTGTTAAAAACGTGTCACATTAATTTTATCCTTCTGTCAGCTGACATATTCATTCAATTATATTCATAATTCTAGGTGCAGTGATATAATTTTCATATATAGACTCAACCAGCATCGACAAAATCTTAGAGACAGTTTGAGTTATGATGACTCCCCGTTCAGGTTCAAACTATCTTATTCTCATATTTTGAACTCTAAAATTGATTGATAGAAATTAGTGTCTTCTATAGCGTTTTGAAGTCCAAGACATTACAAAACATCTTTTTCGAGCTGGTTATCAAATCAACAGTCACATCTTTAAATATTTTAAATTCAATATACAACATACTTCAGCTAAACCATCTGTGCTAATGATTGACTTGATCGGTGAGGGACTTAAAAAGGGCACCTCAATCTGACTTTACCTAGATGGTAAAATATCATTGGGATGCTTTTGGCCATTGGATAACAGTCTTCATTCAAAGTACGGCTCTCTATGAAATGCATCTAATTAGTGTTCCGGCTCTCGAGCCGTTTTTGCCTGTTAATGCTATGGAGTCTGCAAAGGAAACACATTAACACTTATGTATGTGTTTTCAGGTAGATAACAACAATTGTTACGAAAGCGCTGCGCTTCGAGTGTACACCCTTATTTCAAATAAGTTTCATTCTAAAGTAGGCTTAAACTTATATCTCTCATGTAAAGCATCCAAGCTGGGAGGTTGTTCAAAGAAGCAACAAAAAAGTATAACGTTAAGGCGCTACTGTGTGGGGAAGGTGTTTGCATATGGCATTTTCATAGCGATATGGCATCAACAAGTAAAACAGCCTGCAAGTCCGGGATTCTTCCTACTTCAGACGCCTGCAAGACAGTGAAAAAACACACTTTACAACATGCCATAAAACATTGTTAAAAATGTGTCATATTAATTTTATCCTTCTGTCAGCTGACATATTCATTCAATTATGTTCATAATTCTTGGTGCAATGGTATAATTTACATATATAGACTCAACCACTATCGACAAAATCTTAGAGACTCAGAAATAATAACAATTTGAGTTATGATGACTCTCCGTTCAGGTTCAAACTATCTTATTCTCATATTTTGAACCCTAAAATTGATCGATAGAAATTAGTGGCTTTTATAGGGACACGATGTCCAAGACATTGCAAAGGATCTTTTTCGAGCTGGTTATCAAGTCAACAGTCGCATCGGTAAATATATAAACTTTGAGTTTTATTCATCATACAACATACTTTCGTTTAAACATCTGTGCTTTTGATTGATTTGATTTGTGAGTGACTTAAAAAGGGCACCTAAATCTGGCTTTTCGTAGATGGTAAAATATCATTGAGATGTGCTTGGCCATTGGTTGACAGTCTTATTTGAAAGCATGATTCTTTATAAAATGCGTCTAATTAGTGTTCCGGCTATCGCGCCGTTTTGCCTCTAAATGCGATAGAATCTGTAAATGGAACACATTAAAACTTCTAAATCTGGTTTCAGGTAGATTACAACAAATGTTACGAAAGTGCCGTGCTTCGAGTGAACACCCTTATTTCAAATAAGTTTCATTCTAGAGTAGGCTTAAACTGATACTTGTCATGTATAGCATCCAAGCAGGTCAGTTGTTTATTAAAATAACCAGAAAAGCATATCATTTACGATTTCCTGTTTGCGAAAAATATGTGCTTAGGCATTTTCATAGCGAGATAGCCTCAACAAAGAAAACAGCCTGCAAGTCAGGGATTCGTCCTGCAAGACAGTGAAAAAATAAAATAGGCAACATGGTATAAAGCATTGTTAAAAACGTGCTGCATTATCTTTATCCAATTTTCAGCTGATATGTTCTTTCAATTATGTTCATAATCCTTGGTACAATGATAAAATTTCCATTTATAGACTCAACCAGTATCGTGAAAATCTTACGGACTCAGAAATAATAACAGTTTGATTCATGATGACTCTCCGCTCAGGTTCAAACTATCTTATTCTCTTATTTTGAACTCTAAAATTGATCGATAGAAATTAGTGTCTTCTATAGGGATACGAAGTCCAGGACATTGCAAAACATCTTTTTAGAGCTGGTTAACCAGTCAACAGTCACATCTTTGAATGTTTCAAATTTAAGGTTTTATTCAACATACAAAATGCTTTCGTTGAAACACCTGTGCTAATGATTGACATGATTTGTGAGTGACTTAAAAAGGGCACCTAAATCTTACTTTTCCTAGACGGTTAAATATCATGGGAATGCGCATGGCAATTGGATAACAGTTTATTTGAAAGTATGGCTGTGTATTAAATGCGTCTGATTAGTGTTCTGGCTGTCGCACATTTTTTGCCAGTTAATGCTATGAAATCTGTAATGGGAGGGAACACATTAAAACTTCTGTATCTGGTTTCAGCTTGATAAAAACAATTGCTACGAAATCGCCGCAGTTCGAGTGTACACCCTTATTTAAAATAAGATTCACTGTAGAGTAGGCTTAAAATGAAGATTGTCATGTATAGCATCCAAGCTTAGCGGTTGTTCATAGAGGCAACAACAAGTCTATCATTAAGGCGCTACTGTGTGGGAAATTTGTTTCCCTGTGGCATTTTCATAGCGATCTGGCCTCAACAAGTCCGGGATTCTACCTACCACAGACGCCTGCAAGACAGTGAAAAAACACTTCACAAGATGGTATAAAATATTGTTGAAAACGTTTCGCATTAATTTTATCCTACTGTCAGCTGTCATATTCTCTCAATTACGTTTATAATCCTTGGTCAAATAGTGAAATTCCCAAATTAAGACTCTAACAGTATCAACAGAATCTTAGGGAGTCAGAAAGAATAACAGTTTGAGTTATGATGACTCTTTGTTCAAGTTCAAACTATCCTATTCTCATATTTCGAAATCTAAAATTGAGCGATAGAAATTGGCGTCTTCTATTAAGAAATGGTAGAAAAGAACAATTATCTCTATACTCTTTTTTAAGGTGTATTCAAACGGAAGACCTCTTGTCGCTCGCAACGAGCGTATAGTTATTAAGGTCTTCCGTTTCCAACGGAAGACCTTATTGTTATTGCTTTGTTTTTTTTCCTCTATTATTATTATTGTTAATATATTTTTTTTCTGTCACGGTTTCTCAAAAATTTTCGCTTTAGCCGATTTTGATGAAACTTTCAAATCTTATTTATGACTAAATTTGTAAGAAAATTACCCGAGGTTTTGTTGGTCGTCACTTCCGGTCCCGCGATATTAAATATTTTATGTTTTCGCTTTTTCACGATTTTTCTCCAAAATTTGTTAAGATAGAACTTTCAAATTTTCAGGGATGATAGAGAGTTGTCTGCCGCAGTGCCCTTCGCATATTCGAACGTCCGCCGTCACTTCCGGTCGTCACCGGAAGGAAACAAAAAATTATTATTTTTCAACTTTTTTGACTTTATTTTTTTTTATTTTATTATTCGATAGAGACGCGTTCAAAACCTCAGAATATAAAAATCCGTTTTAAAATCGATCCACGCATTCTCGAGATATCAGGCTTCAAAGTCTTGAAGCGAGAGTCCGCGTAGCTCAGTCGTTAGAGTGGTGGACTTGTGCCCAGGCGACCCGGGTTCAGTCTCCGAGTGTCGAACGTTTTTACTTTCTTAATTGTGGTTTGTTTTACGATTTTATCTTGAAAATGATGGCTTAAAATGTTTTCCGTTTAAATTTTATCATAAATCAAAATAATATCGTGGTTTTTATTCAGTACAAATATAGAGCCCGGTTAGAAATACCGTTAATTTCCTACTATGTGACAGTCTTTTTTTTTTATCAGCAGCTATCTTAATTCAGACGCTCGTAGCAACGCCGGCATCAAAGTCATGCCGCCGAAACACCCTTGTAATACGACCGCATTAGAGCTCGCCGGGTCGCTTCGCCGGTATCAAAGAAATGCCGCTATCTTAATGACTGTGTGCACACAACAATTAGCGACTGCGGGTAGGAAATAACCGTTCTCCTAACAATATGCTTATGTTTCAATTATTATACATGACTTTAAATTGAGGGTTGTTTAATGTTTCTCCACATACTTGGATACAGGCATGCATGTATATATGCGTTTATTGACACATGTGGGTTTTTTTTACAGCTTATATACATGTTTGAATTGTATATTTACTTCTCTCTCTCTCTCTCTCTCTCTCTCTCTCTCTCTCTCTCTCTCAGTCAAGTCATGAGCAGTGAATGTCTGAACTCCGCCTCTACGATGACATGTGGTGATAACGAACTGTGTTCACTTAAAATTACAAAGAAAAAACACAAAACACCATCAGAGTAAACACGGATCTAAACAATTCGTTAAAACTTTTCTGCAGTTGTAGCATTGCTTGTGCGTAGTTCTCTAATCTATATTGGACTAGATGATAACCCGCGCAAGCGCGGGAATTAACACTCTACACATTAATTATAAAATAATGCTAAATATGTTGAACCATATTTTTTGTTTGTTCATTTTTGTATATACTTTGTCCGATTTTTTCCTTGTCTTATTTTTTAAAATTGAAAAAAAAAAACAAATTGTTTTTTATTGTATTTATTTCAAACCAGTGAATAATGGGTATTTAGTGTATATCTCTCTCTAAATGTTGTTCTTTAGGTCAATTTTCAAAATAATTTCTTTTACTGTCCCAAATAAGAATTTCAGATTAAAAACGGAGCATCAAACTTCCCCGTTTTATGCATACATCATGTATCCATATAGACGAAGAATACAATACATGTAATATGTTTATTAATGTTTACAAATTAATGTCTAACTAAGGTTTACAACCAATCTGTCTTGGTATGAAAATGTATGAAATTTAAACACGCTAGTTTATGCAATATTATCCATTTGCATGCATATTTTAAACCAAAGTTGTCAGATTCAAAGTATTTGCCCTATGGTGAACTCGCCCTACACTTTCCGCCATGATATCAATTAGTCAACCCGTTTCTGGGCACCCCGCTCTAGAAAGTTCTTTCCATTTATACTATAGTCGCAATAATTGTTCCATTTTATTTATTAACTTTTTTTAATTAATCGAAGTCCGATCCAAGGTATCTGCCCGCGGTGCATGATGAACTCGTCCTACACTTTTCGTTAATTAGTCAATCCGCGTTCTTGGTTACCCCGTTCTGGAACGTTCTAGAGGTAATGCTTCGCAAACGACTGAGTATATCAAAACTAATATCGCCCACTAAAGAAACGAATTGACTCAATTTATTTATTCAACATTTGTCTAATCTTAACTTCTATGTATTCTCTAAATAGGCGCACAGTAAATGTATTTACTCTTTACGTTATCATTCAATATTATTTCATTGCAAGTATATATATTTGATCGAGACTATCCCTGACTTGGATCCGCCAAAGCGTGTCCACCACCTTACTCTCATTTTTGCTATTTCGGGCTTGTTTATCGAAAATGAAAGTAGGTTTTTGATTTAATTTCACAATAATAACTTATCAGTTAAAATTCAGTTATACCTTACGGACATAATCACACATGTGTTGAAATACCAAAGGTGTAAGCAAGTACTCTGGTGCAGGCATTTTGTAGTTTATTTGCAAAATGCCTTAATTTATAAGTATAGATAATCGGGATTATAATCATTGGAAATCTGTCTTAAGTTGATAATTATTTTCAAAGCTCTACATACATGTAATGTTCGCCCATAAGCGGGATTTGTTATTGTAATATCTGTTTAGTGTTTAAGCATCGAGGTCAAAATTCATAAATCTCGTATTTTATTAACCGATTGCTTAACACTGGTCGTTTAGACATAACACTTGGGTATCGAGTGGATTCGGGAAAAGGGGGAATAATTAACCATACAACATTTCTTTATCAATCGATTTCTGATTAATTCATCTCTCTCTCCATCTCTCTCTCTCATCGTACAAATGAAGTTTTTAGCGTATGGCATTTTATACATCTCATTTCTACAACATTTAGAAGTAAACACTAAATCCATAAATTAACGATGTTTTAAGAAAACAGCTACGCCTGTTACATCCTTCCTTGATTTCGATCCTTTTTTTCGCTGAAATTAATTACGCCGCTTAATTAGGCACTGATTATGTTCAAAATTCATAATGTATACTGCCGTACGTGTTTTTATGCTGATACTTAATAAAATGCTTTTCAATCGCATAATTTAATAGGAAGTCAAAAACGCTGAGGTGGATTGAAAATACACTTCCTTTAACTACAGTTTCAATCCAATGTTTTCTCAGACGTCCGCATCAATTTGTTCCCGTCCATATCAAATTGACGTAAGCTGTATATTTCCAGTCTTGCCAGTTAATGTTCCGCTGTCTTAAGTATTTTAATCAAAAGAAATCAACATGTGAGTTAGAAATTTGCATAAATATATGTCTTTTTAAATCCTTAGAGAGGGTTAAATGGAATAGGAGTATTTAAACGGAAACCCTCTTGTTGCTCGCAATGAGCGTCTAGTTATTATACTTTTTTTCCTGATTTTTGAAGCGATATTTCTCAAAAACTATCAGACCGATTTTTATGAAACTTTCTGAGAAAATCTGACGTTACTATGCCTTAAAGATGTTAAAGTTTCAATGACAAAGTTACTTCCGTTTTAACGTTACGTCATTTTTAAAATTTTCAAAAAGTAATTTTGTCCACGGCGTTTCTAAAAAATGCTTCTCGATAGAGGCTTGAAATTTTAGGTAATTATACATTTATCATTTTACCTTTGCAATAAGGCTGAGATGAAAATACGTCACTTTCGGTCGAAACCGGAAGTGAATCAAATTTTTCAAAAATTAGAATTTTTTGATCAAATTTAAAACGTATACGTGTTTTGTAGAACTCATTAGGCTGAATCTAACACTGAAAGCCGTTTTGAAATCGGACGATGCATTACAGAGATATCGATGTTTAAAAATTGATTTTTCCGGAAATTTTGATTCCGCGTTCTTGGTTTAAAAAATAGTTTTAAGTTCATAGTTAAATTAACTCGTAACTAAAATAATTCGAAAGTTATTAAGTCGTACTTGGACACATTCGGATTTTTTTTTGTTAAGTCGTTCTTGAAATCGTAATGGTTTTTGTTAATTTGTACCTAAAATCATTCGGATTTTGTTAAGTCGTACAAGAATTTTCGATTTTTTTTTCTTTTTTGTGTAAGTTACTTTTGTTATAAGTTTAAGAACTCTGTTTCTTACAGGAGCTTCTAACTTTACTTTCGACATCAACGGAAGACCCACTCGTTGCTTTGCAACGAGCTTTGCTCTAGTTTTATATTATTATTTTTCCTCTGATATTTTTCGAGCGCTATAACTCAAAAACCAAATGGTCGATTTTCACCAAATTTACAGGACTAATAGAGCATTAAAAGTGCTTGCTATTATAAAATTTTGAGCCGATGACGTCACTTTCGGTTCGAGATTTTGAAGATTTTGTGAATTTTTAAGGACCATTTTGTCCACGTAACTCCTCCAAAACTAATGGTAATAAAAACGTGAAACTTTCAGGAATATGTAGATGGATGTCTGTAAATGATCCTCTGTATTTGACATTGTGGAAAATGCGCAATGCGCCGAAGCTCGTCCGAGGTCAAAAATTAGCACCAAAATGTTTGGCAAAATTTTAACACGTTTTGTAAAATATCTTTTAACCTGTAAATAATTTGTTAAAACATGTAATGCAAAAGTTGTTAAGATTTACTTGAACTTTCATTTTATTATTAGGAATAGGGGCTGGCCCCTCAAATTAGGGACCAAGAGGGCTCTTAATTCTTTTTGCTATAATTCTTTACTGAACAATAATTTGTTATCAATTATAGAAGCAAAAATGTTCATTGTACAGCTGTGTATCTATACAGTACCATACGTAAGTTATATGTTACGTAATTATGGGTTTTAAGGGGCCAGAAGTCCAAAACTCTGGTCATTAATATCTAGAGAAGGAGAAATGTTTTGAAAAGCATTGTAGAAGAAAAGTTCCTCAAAATAATGTTCTCAACAATATGATACCTAATTTTTTTTGTTGGTGGCCCCAGTAAGGAGTTTAAGGGTCGGCCCCTCAAACACATCTGTTCAGATATCTTTAGAACGGTCAACAATTCCTGAACACTTGTTGAACAAAATATGTTTATATTTACAAGACCTTTTATTTGATATCAAGAAAAAAGGGCTGGCTCCTCAAATTAGGGGCCAAGAGGGCTCTAAAGTCTCTATATAATAACTATTTACTGAAAAATAATTTGTTATTAATTATAGAAGCAAAAATTAATTAATATCAAGGAAAGGAGAAATATTTTGAAAAGCATTGTAGAAGAAAAGTTGCTCAAAGTAATGTTCTCTACAATATGATACCTAAAAAAATTTTGTTGGTGGCCCCAGTAAGGAGTTGAAGGGTCGGCCCCTAAAACACAGTTGTTCAGATATCTCTAGAACGGTTAACAATTCGTGAACAGTTGTTGAACAAAATATATTTATATTTGCGATACCTTTCCTTTGATATCAAGAAAAAGGGGCCGACCCCTCAAATAAGGGAGGGCTACAAAGTCTTTATATAATAACTAATAATGAGTAATAATTTGTAATAAATCATGAAAGCAAAAATAAGAGCTTATTAAGCTTAATTTAAATCTGAAATCCGTTTTAAAATCGGACGATGCATTACAGAGATAAAGGGGTTTAAAAATTGATTTTTCCGGATATTTTGATTCCACATTCTTGGTTAAGAAAAAAGTGTTATGTTCAAAGTTAAATTAACTCGTACCTAAAATAAGAAATAATTTTTACTTACACGATTTTAACTAATTTAGTGTTAATCAATAAATATGGTATTTTTTAAAATTAAATTTTAAGGTAACTCCAGTGTCTTTCGGATCCGGTTCTTTTTTTACACGGCATGCTAAATTTCCGGTTATAATTTTGGCAACAAGGGTTTTAAAATAATTATGGTTTGGTCAAAAAGTGGAAAATTTGTAAAAATATAGCAACTCCGTCGTTTAGAGGGATCGGAGAAAGCAAGGAAAGCAGCGTATTGTAAAAAGGTAAATTAGTGTGTAATATAATTGTACGTATTGTATGCATTCTCCTCCAACAATTACACTGCGTTTATGTAGCTTGACGACCTCATGTGTCCTCCGGAACAAGGAGAGGATAAGTAAGTACTTGTGTAATTAAAACTACATAACACTGATTGGTGTTTAATCTACAGATAAATATGTTAAAAAACTGGGATAGAAAGTATTTGACAGAAAGGGGAAGGGGGTACTACTGCACTCAAATATATGAGTTTTTTGGCAGTCTCGACCTTAATTTTATATGTATAATAGTTTCATTGAGTATATCAATTAAAGTGACTGTTAGATTGTGTTTCTTTGGTACATATTATTTTTTTCCAAAGTTTGCAAAAAAAAAAAAACTTGTAAAATTTACATTTTCAAAATGGGGGTACACATGTTCAAGAGACTATCAAGCAAAAACTAGATGGTCAATTTTGATAAACTATGTTTTTTTGTTAACACAATATGTAACTCTTAATAAATATTTGTTAAAAAATGTATGTAAACTGAATAATTTTTTAGAATTTTTCAAAATTATGCAATTTTGTGATTTTTTTGGGAAGGTCGTGGCAAGAAACTTGTTTTAGTATCAGCGCTCTAGAGCGTTAATCGGAAATGACCTTAGTCTCGTTCAACCAGACCTCGGCTGTCTCCGTAAATCTCCGACGAGCAGAGATTCCCATACAATTCGCCCCAGTTTAAATCATCCAGTACCGGAAATACATGCTTTCAGATTTACTTTTTTGCGTACTGCGTCATCAAAAAGTGGTGTATAGAGCCATCTTAACCACGTGGCGCGTTTGTTTATGTAGCAGGTTAGTGCCGTATTGGTTTTTATCAGTACTTCGCGTTGTGTTTATTTTTGTTTTGAGACTGAATTTGACCTCTACATTAAGAAATAAACTTTACTAATTATAAATAAGGTATGAACACGACTTTACTCTCAATATCGATAAACCAGATATAATAAACCAAAACTCAAAGTAAATGAAAACCAAGATTAGCCACCCTTTATAAATTTATTATAACAAAATAAGAACACAAGTTTACAAGTACTCAAACTCCCCAACCCTAAAACGGGACCTCAAATAGACAGACGAGACGGGGACTCAGGAGAAAAGTAGCTAGCGAAACCAGCTGTCTCCCTCGTCAAATATGAAGACACACGACTTTATATATGGGACAGAACAATAGACAACTGTCATTGACGTTATTGGTTATCGTATAAAGTGGGGTAGAATTAAATCACACCGGGATCGGAATACTAGTAAAAATAAATATCTACCATATTTATCTCTCCTTACAAACAAGATCAATATAACATTGGTTAATTGGATTAATAATACATGTACAAGTATAGTGCATGAAAATAAATGATGTACAAAGAAAAGATGCATGAACAACAAGAATTAATGAATGAAAAAGGACAAAAAAAGAAACAAAATAGACCAAATAAAAATTAAAAAGTAATACAATAAATCCGCAACACAGTCTACTGTCTTTTGTTATGCTCGAATTAAATACAGCTAGATATTAATATTATACGTTTGTTATAATCGTTTTGAATTTTTGATGAAGTTGTGTACATCATCAAATATTTGTTTATAAACAGCAAAGTTACATTCATAACTACCATGTAATAAAATTTCTACAGATACTAGTATGATAAAATTGTGTACGGAGTGTGTAACATTATTTCCCTTTAAAAAGCATACAGTAAAACACGGTTACAGCGAACACGCTTTCAATGAATTGACGCTAACAGTGAAGTGATTTTTGTTCCCAGAAACTTTACTACATATTGTTAGCTTGACGGATATAACGAATTACGCTTATATCGAAGCTAAATAGACTGTCCCCGGCATTTCGTTATAATCGTGTTTTACTGTATTTTTGACAAATGAGAAAAAAGTGTTCAGTATCTTCATATGAACTACTAGTACCAAAATATTGCAAGATTGGTCTTTATTTATGAAATCTTCATATAAATGTGCATTTAAGTTACTTGCTCTGTTTGTCAATTGACAATGTATAAAATTTTCTCTTCAGGGTCCATAATCAAACAGTGTGCTTTTCATCGTTGAGCTTTGATTATTATGAGGCAACTGAAGGACAATCTTTAGTGTTTTGTCGAAATTTATTCCAAGCTTTGATAATAGATGGTAAGTTCTTAAAGAGGCTAGATGATCAACAAATTAAACCATCAAATTTACTTAAAATTTTAAGTTTGATTGGTTTTGCTATAAACAATTATTTAGGAAAGAAAAATTCTATATATTTTAACTTTTAAATTAGGCATTCTACTATATATTAAATATATAGCCCTTCTTTTAAAGGAGATCAATACAGTCTAAACAATGCCACTACCATCAAGCCCTCTTAAAATAGGAATTCTATATGCCATATTACTTGTTCTCAAATTATAAGTATCCTGAATGAACGTACAAGGTTCAACCATACCTCTAAGATACTGAGGTGTAAGAAATTAAGACTAATTTATGGTTTTTTTTTACGATTTTCACTCAGTAGTTCCCAACCCAGTCCTTTAAACAATTTTGATCTTGAAGAATTACATCTAATGTCTGTAATAATTCTTCCAGCATCCATATGTACATCTTCTAATAATTTACAACTTTGATCGGAACAATTATCCCATACAATGTCTCCATATTCTAAGACTGGTCTTATTTAAACAATAAAATGCTTTCTTTGGTGATTCATTCGGGATATGAAGGTAGCGACATTGCAGAAAAAATACATAACCCGCGTTAGCGGGTTATGTAAATTTTTTCTGCAATGATCGCTACCTTCATAACCCGAATGAATCACCAAAGAAAGCATTTTATTGTTTATATTAACATCTTTCTTTTAACTAATTAATAAATTGAGCGTAAAAAGTAAGTAAATTTCATTAAATTACTGTTAATGTACATAAGTACGTTAGCTAAAAGAAACAGCCAAATCGTCCCCTGTGAGACTTTGAGTCTGACATCATCATGGTTATTTCGTGCAGTCCGTGATTTTTCTTAGGTCGCTGTAAGTTTCGACCAATCGATAAACTGGGCGTGTCAATTTCAGTCCTGTCACTTTCTTGTCAGTATCAGTCGCTGTAGATTTCGACCAATCGATAAACGGTGCGTGTAGATTTCAGTCTGGATGTTTCTATATATTCTATGAATGAACTATAAGTCTCCGTAAGAAATAGAGGGAATAATACTTGATAGATGTAAATATATCAATATGAATACAAGGAAGAAGGTAAAATGGGTACAGACTATACATATAGTTTAAAAATCTCAGTTCATGAATTAATATTTACATTTTTCAGTGTCTTGCCTGTCATAACACTACGTATCGATTTTGTACTATATAACCCATAGCTTCAAATGACGCCAAATTGAGGCGCCAGCGGGGTTTGCTTATTAATATTTAGATATTTAATCGTACGGTGGCTTAAATTATGTAAATATAAGTAATAAGGAGTCATTCTTTGAATATTATGAGGTGATAATTTCGGTCGGGGCGTGATCAAATCTATCATAAAGCAAAATGGTAGACGGACAAACAGACAGACGGACGGATGAGCCCAAATCTATATTCCACACTTGAAGCGAAAGAGAGGGATACTTATTTCAAAAGTGATTGCAAAGTGATATTCATAATGAAATTTACTCCCAACTGCTATCAAAATGATAATTTCAATAGTGTTTGTATTTCAATAGTGGTTACAAAATGATTCTTATAATGAAAAACATTCCCATCCACTTTTGAAATAATTATTTCATGCAATAGTTGTATTTCAATAGTGGTTGCAATAGCCCCTTCCAGATCACAGAAAAAAAGCAATGAACGGAGGATTTGTTTAATTTTTTTTTTGTACGAAAGACGAATATGGCCACATAACAAATATTTTTATCTCGTAATTACGAGAAAAGATCTCGTTATTACGAGTTAATTATCTCGTAATTACGAGAAAAGATCTCGTAATTACGAGAAAAGATCTTGTTATTACGAGTTAATTATCTCGTTATTACGAGAAAAGATCTCGTTATTACGAGAAAAAATCTATATAAAATGATGCATTTCATTGTTCTACATGTACTGTCTAAATCTCTTTATGTAAAATGAATGAACATATATTAAGAAATTCATTAAATTTGTTAAAAGAAAAAATTCAAAAGAAGGAGCAAAGCAGATTGATAAATAAATTAAATGACTAATAGTTCTCTGTAACTAATGGAATTGCGTTTTTATGACTAGGACTACTTGGTATTTACTTCGGAGTCGAGTTGTAATATACGTGGAAAATAACACGAAGTTCTTTCCACTTATTCATATAAGATAAAATATCAAATCCGATTATTCTATGTAGAAATCAATAAATTATGATCGTTGTTATTTAAAACTAATAAAATTTGAATTACCGTTTCTGGTAAAAAAACAAAATAGACTGAAAGGCTGAACCAATCGACTTGAAAGCTAGGATTCTGGTAAACGAGGAACACTTATTGTGTATGTATTTTTTCACAATAATAAATCAAACTAGACTCTTGTTGCTATAGCAACAAAGAGGTCTTCCGTACTTATATAAATGTATTATTCTGTACATGAAAAAGCTTTTTTCAAATAGAAAATATAAGGATATCATATTTATTTTGAAGAAAACTTCCAGACCGTACTTCAATGTCAAACAACAAAATGAAAAAAAAAATCATTTTTTGACTACTTCTTGTTGGGACGACAGGAAGTTCCGCCGATTCAAACAAAACATGTTTAACATATCTTAATGCAAAAGTTAATCATCCAACAAAGTATGGTTGTTGAATTCTTTACTGTTCTGAGACCTTGTTAAGAGGAGATTTATTGTCTTGGGACAGGAAACGGGCGAAAGGAATTGCTCTATAAAAATAAAAGTTAGTATATCTTTAACATTTGCCTTTTGTACATTTCTGTTTATCATTCTTACTAAAACAGTGCAAGAAAAATAGTTAAACTTATAAAAATTGTCATTTGATTGAACCCTTCCGGTGAGGACCGGAAATGACTGCCGACAAAATGAAACACGATAAACACATCTTCTATCAAATGTCTACCATCTATGTAAGTTTTGTGTTTTGATCACTTACAGTTTCTGATATCTACCGGGTATAAAATTTAGTTTAAAAAAAAAGCTACTTCAGATTACTAACCGGAAGTAGATCTTTTTTGTTTATTAAACATCGCATACTTCACTTATGCAAGGAGTTATACTAATATGATCAGTCTTTGTAAAATAACTAAAACTAGGTTTAAAAAATAATTTTTGAAGTGCTTCCGGTGACGACCGGAAGTTACGCCGAACAAAACAAAATAGTGTAAACACATCTACATTCATAGGTCTATCATCCCTCAAAGTTTGAATGTTTAAGTTATTACCGATTTTGAGATCTCGAGCAGTCAAAGTTTTTTGTCTCGGGACAGGAAACGGACAAACGGAAGTGCTCAGTGAAAAATGAAAGTTAGGAGTTCTTAAACATTAAACAACATGACTAAATTGCCTGTCAATTTATCTAAAATTGGCAAATATAAACAGCTAAACTTATAAACAACTTGATTTGTTTGATCTCTTCCTGTGTGGACCGGAAGTGACGGTCAACAAAATTAAACCCGTTAAACACATCTTCTATCAAATGTCTATTATCCTTGTAAGTTTCCTGTCTTGATCACTAACAGTTTTCGAGATCACGCGGTGACAAAATGTCTTTAAAAAAATTTCCGGAGATATTTGAGATATCTCACCGGAAGTAGATTTTTTTTATTTCTTTAACATCGGATTGATGACATATGTAAGTATTTTTACTTATATTCTAATTCTGTGTGAAATAAATTAAATGTTGAAAAAAACTTTTTTTGAAGTGCTTCCGGTGACGACCGGAAGTTACGACGAACAAAACAAAATAGTTTAAACACATCTACAACTATAGGTCTATTATCTCACAAAGTCTGAATACTCAAGTCCCTATCGGTTTTGAGATCTCGAGGTGACAAGCTTTTTTGTGACGGGACAGGAAACGGACGACCGGAAATGAATTTTGAAAAAATGAAAAAAACCACTCTAGACTTTTTCATTCTCTATCATTCCTGAAAATTTCAAGAAAATCTGTCAAGTCATCTCTGAGAAAAATGGGGAAAAAAAAAATAATAATAATAATAATAAACATTACAATCACTATAAGGTCTTCCGTTGGAAACGGAAGACCTTAAGGTAAGGTTTGCGGTTACAGGGAGATAACTCACAGATTTTCATTGTGACGTAACACCAACTACCCTTTATTTCAGATATGACGTCAAAATTTATATGACGTCATAATTGATTTCAAGTTTTATTTATTTCCCGGGGTTTTGTAGTTTCACTGAAAAAATAATAGGATACAAGCGTTTTATCAATTTCCACAAAAACGAAGTCCGCATTATATGGTTTTGAATAGTGTTTTAGAAACATCAGAATACACTTATACTAAGATACTTTTTTCCTGAAATCGGTGGACTTGGAAAAGTTTCAATTAAGATGTTTTCGTTTACATAATAGTAGTCCAAAATTAAGAGTTATGTTGCATTTTATTCTATTTTTAAATAGTACATTAGAAATTAATAAAAAATAATCATGATATAAATAGTGACATTATTTTCGAACATTTTAGGCAAAAACAACCCCCATTATAGTCACATATTAAATGTACATATTTTCACGAAACTATTCACATTTCATCAACATGAAAATTTGAAATCATGAAATTTGACCTTTTGTAGTTATAAAACGGGACCGGCAAAATCATTTGAATTTCATGAGAAAAAAGACTTTACTATAGTGAACAAAATGGTATGTAACTTTGGTACAACTCCTAAAAAATGCGAGCCGCAAACCTTACCTTAATAACAACTGTAATGTATTTTATACGGAAACGTTTAACCGCCTCTCATTGTTGCGTTGGAACGCGATATATTCACATAAATATATTGTCATATATGATTGTTTTAAAGTTTAGCAATTTAATTATGACAACAAACTTTATTTAGTGACACCATTTCGACATGTTTTTGACGTCTTAAGCACTTTAATCTATTAAAGTCGAATTCCGCAATGTCGCGTTGAATTATTGCGTATAAACTATGCCGCCAAAATTAAATGTCGCAGAATTTATTGCAAAATAATTGTTTGTCGAATTCACCTAGGCGACTTATCTAAGTCAGAGGGAAATTTTCACAAAAAATTTGAACGACTAGAATAACTAATTTACTTATATGTTGTGTGTGTGCGTGCGTGCGCGCACGTGTGTGTGATTTCTTATATTCTTTTTCGTTACCATCAAATAATTTAAGTTATCATGGTTCCCATCACAAAGGATTAATCTCTCTTTTTTACTTTCAAATTAAAGTTTAAGAAATATATATAGAGCAATCGGAAATGCATATTTCTTTCAGTAATTTTATATTTAATCTTTCAAAAGCACTTCGAATGATATAGAATCATCATTAATTAGGTTGAGATAAAACTCTTCAAATATACAACCATACATGTATCATTGAAACCTAATTAAAATTTACTAAAAGTTTCATTGTTTTGTATTACAAATTTAGTTCAAATAAACTCATGTGTTGATTAAAGTATTTACTGAAATAATAAAAAAAAACCTGTTTAAATCTTGGTGTATCATCTTTGTTTTATTTTTTCATTCGTTAATTTACACTTTAAAGCTGTTGGTTTTTTTTTATTACTAAAGAATGTGCTTCGCCCTTGTCTCTCACGCTTATGGAGCTTTGCAGTTAGCTATTATGTTTACTGCTCTATATTATTGTGTTTATAATTGCCATTGATTGAGTTAAATTGTTTTTCAAACGTAAGACGACAAACTTAAGTTGACATTCCTTGTAAACAGACAAGAAGTCATCAAAATATGGACGCGAAAGCCTCGCAAATTGTACAATTTCAACATAATTAATTTTCAATATAAAAGATAGCGAGAAAATTTCTACGTATTTATATAAATACGAAAAATTTATAACGCAAAATAATATTATGACTTAATCAAAGTCAACAAAGCTTGAAATGAGAGGTTAAATCATCAAAGATATATCGACTTGTTATTTACTCATTGTATAAGTCGACATAATTTTGACAATATATACATTTTATAGGAATATGTACGGAAGCGTATCGGGGCCTACACTTGTTGTGTTTCAACTTATAAATTGTCCTTCTTTTTATTGTATTGTCAACATATAAAGTATTGTGACCTCTTATTTATGTAATTGAATTGAGTTTTATCTTGTGATTTCTATATAATTCAAATCACCTTATTGAATTTTACCAGTTTTATTGCTTTCTGCGTTATCGACTTTAAAAAATATGAAGTTTGAAATGTTGATTTATGAATGTGAACTAATTATATTGAGATAGAAAATTAGAAAAAAACAAAAGAATAAATGCTTTATAGCCATGTCGATATCAATATGCTTTCATTTTAGGGAACATATTGCGAAAATATTATCGATTGAACTTCGCGGGCGCGGGAGTTCTGAAGGTGACGTCACTGAGTTCTGAATATAGCTGTAGACGGCACACGTAGACTGACATTGACATTTTGATATAAATCAGAAAGAAAGAACACTAATTACTTTATTATAATTGCAGTTAGTATAAGTAGTTGTTATCGTAGTTAGAGGACTGCTGTATGATCTATATTTAAGAAGTTTGTTATGATCTTCTATGTTTGGGTTACTCTCCAATAAACATGTGATATGAGTTTTGAGACTGGTAGCATGAGCGTTGCGTTTTCTCATCATCATGATTTAATGCGAGTCTTTTTACCACGCGAAAAAAGACAACACTCACATCAATTCATGGTAATGAGAAGATGCAACGCTCATGCAGGTAGTTCATGCATCATGATAGTATTTGGTATCGTAGTTACATTTAGATTACATTGTAGTTGAGAGGGTGGGTGATTCATCCAATAAAATTGCTTTGAGATCGTGTAATAATCAATTTAAAGACGAAGACAGAGATGGGTGAAACATTTTTAGCCTCATCGATGGGAGACCGTTGTAACAACGTGATTATTGAATCATGATCATTATTTGGGGGTAGGACTACTCATGACTACCACCCCTAACTACGATTACAAATGCAGATATTTGGATTTTTGACATTAAAAGAGATATCTGAATTTTAGAGTTTAAATTCCTTTATTATATATAATAGTGGATTGAATTTCATGGAGGCAATATTCGTAGATTGGTATATTTTTTTTTTTTTTTTTTTTTTTTTTTTTTTAATTTTTTTATTTTGTCATTTTCAATTCACAATTGCATATAAACATGTCATTGGTATAGTAGCATATCATATAAATACATATCTTTATACTTCATTGAGATAAGTAAGTGTCTTATATATAAATATATATACATATATGTGTGTATATACAATTAGTGAAAGTTATAGGGGAGAGAGTAAAGAAAGAAAGATTGATAGCATTATGTACAGAAAAATTGTATTGGAGCACTTAGACAAGTAGAGTTGTAAATCAATTGACATACATGAGTTTATCAAAGTCAATTTTTCATTGAAAATTTCATCAGTCAAAGTAGATCACAAATTTTTTTCAAGTGTTTTTCATACTGAGTGAAATTACAATTTTTTAAAAGTAAATATTTTTCAATAAGTAATCTATCGGTTATTAAGGTAAACAATGCACTCATATCCAATTTGGGTACAGTTTTATATTTACATGCAAAAATAAACTGTTTCACAACAAGTGTCAATAAGTTATGAACTTTGTAAACATTATTGTTGTTAAATTTACCGAATAATACACCTATTTTATCAAAAGCTATTGGAAAATTAAACCTTAATAGAAACATTTCTTCAACTGCACACCATATCTCTTTAACCTTAGGACAATCATAAAAAAGATGCTCAATGGTTTCAACATCTACCTTACAAAATGTACAAAGCTGATTGTCCTTTATTTTTAATTTCGTTAAAAAGTAGTTTGTTGCAATTATTCTGTGTAATATTTGAAATTGTAACCAGTGGTATTTAGATTCCTTTGTAGTTTTAAATGGGAGCTCAAAAATTTTACCCCAATCTGATTCATTAAATCTATAACCTTCTTCATGCCATTTATAAACTGCTTTGATTGTTTCTTTCCTTTTACTTATTAAAATATTATACATATCTCTACAACCTTTGTTTGATTTCTTGAAAATTGCAATTGTATTTGGTATATGTGCTTGTATTTTAATTCTTGCCTCTTTAATATTATAAGGACCAATCCTAGCTAACACAGCCTTTTTAAGTCCAGCATATTCTAAAAAGTTTGTATTTACATGTAAATTATTAAGGGATTCAAGACTAATGAAATTGCCTTCTGCATCAAAAAGATCAATTATAAATATAAAGCCTGCATTAAAATAACTTTTTAAGAAAACTGAATTATTTTCAACTCTAATATGTGGGTTATACCATATGTGTTCACTATGAATGTTTTCATTTTTAAGGGCTAAAATGTCTATTATCTTCTGCCAGCTATAAAATACTTCTTTCCAAAAACAATTGTGCATTATATTACCAAGTCTGGATAGGAAATCTGTTCCTCTTAGCCATAAATTGTTCACTGTTATATTTAAACTTGTCTCTAACAAATTAACCCATATAGATTTTGAATGAGTTAGTCTCCTTATCCAGCTTGACTTCAAGGCCAGAATAAAGTCATTATAATCTATCATTTTAAGACCGCCAGATCTATAGTCTTGTATAATAGTTTGTTTATTTACTTTATGTATTTTGCTTCCCCAAAGATAAACATATAATTCTCTCTCAAAGTTTTCTAAGAAGTCTTTACTTGGATTTGGTAATGTAAGTACCAAATGATTCATTTTTGGAATTATAAGTGATTTAATGACAGTTAATCTTCCTAATATTGTTAATTTACGTAGTTTCCACTGCTTTATTAGTTTTTTTATATCGTCTAGTTTTACATTGTAATTTAAGTTTATCATATCATCTAAGTTTACCGAAAATTTTATCCCTAGCAGGTCAAAGTTTGTATTGTTCCAATCAAGTTTCCATCTCGAGTGATGAAAAGTTTCTTTTGAGAATTTTTTACTTCCTATCCACACCATCTTTGTCTTAGAAAAGTTTATATTTAGTCCTGATATATCAGCAAAAAAATCTAGTTCTCTAAGAATACCGTCTAATGTTTCTGGTGATCCATTTGTAAATAAAGATGTGTCATCTGCATATTGTGAAATTTTGTATTCAGTATCTCCTATTTTTATGCCTTTAATATCTTTATTATTTCTAATTATTGTCCCTAATATTTCTGCACAAAGCAAGAATAAGTAGGGTGATATTGGGTCACCCTGTCTGCACCCTCTCTGTGGGTAAAAGTAGTCCGATATTATACCATTTTGAATAATACATGTTTTTATACCATTATAAAAGGTCTGTATCCAATCTTTTATTGAATTTCCAAAATTAAATAAGTCAAGTGTATGAAAAACAAATTCCCATGATATAGAATCAAAGGCCTTTTCAAAGTCAATTAACATAAGTAAACCTGGAATATTGTTTCTTTCGGTATAGTTCATTAGATCATATACTAATCTGATATTTTCACCTATAAATCTGCCTTTAAGGAATCCAGTTTGATCTCTGCTAATTAATTTATCCATGTATAACTTTAACCTATTAGCAATACAGCCTGAAGCAATTTTATAAATAACATTCAAAAGGCATATTGGTCTCCAATTTTTTAGATACTGTTTAGCTTTACCACTTTTCGGAATGCATGTTATTATACCTAATTTGTTGGGTTCTGAAAAATGCTTAACTTGTTTTGCAAAGTTAATGGCTCGTGTAATAAATGAACCCAGGTCATGCCAGAAAAATTTGAAGAATTCACAAGTAAAACCATCAGGACCTGGGCTTTTTTCATTTTTCATATTTTTCAGAAAGGATAAAACTTCATATTTTGTTATGGGCCCTTCAAGACTATTTGACTCATTTTCACTTAATTTTGGCAAGTTACAGGCATTTAGTTTGTCATGAATGTCCCTTAAATCAACATATTGCTCTCTTTTTTGGTATAAATTCTGGTAAAAGCATTTCGTTTCATTTAATATTTCAAATTGATCATATAGTATAAATCCATCATTTTTAACAAGTTTTGGTATTTGCTTATTGATATAATTTCTAGATTCTAGTGTAAGGAAATATTTACTAGGCTTTTCTCCTTCATCAATCCACTTTACTTTTGATCGTATACATTGGCCTTGAAACTTTTTTTTTCTTATATTTTCTAGCTCTTTCATTTTAATACTATATTCATTTATATTCTGGTCTGTTAAATTTAGCTCGAAGTTAAGTATATCATTTTCCAATTGTTTTTCTTTTTTATTTATTTGTTTTTTCTTAAATGCTGCAAAAGATATTGATTTACCTCTAATTTCTGTGAGCAGAATATCAAGGAAGGTTTGATCAGTAATTGTAAATTGGATAAGCTCATTGTCTATATTTGGAACATTTTCTCTCTTATATATGGGGCATGCATACTGAAGCTTCACTTTGTTAATTTCTTCCTTGATTAAAGTAACATAATCCTTATCTGTTAATAAAGAATTATTAAATTTCCAAAAACCTTTGCCTTTTTTAAAATCACTAGTTTTACAAGATAATATGACTGGTGAATGGTCCGAACGGTAACTGTTTTCAGACTTGACTGATAATATCTTGGGTAGCAATGATTCTGATATTAAAAAGAAATCAAGCCTAGCTTGTTTAATGGGGTTTCTTCTTCTCCAAGTAAACATTCTAGAATCTGGGTAATTCTCCCTAAAAACATCTTTTAAGTTTAATGTATGTATTAGATTATCAACTTCTTGTCTAGATTTAGGGTTATTATGATGTAGGTAGTTCACTGAATCTAATTCTTTGTTTAAAATTAAATTGAAATCACCACCTAATATAATGTATTGAGAAGAGTAAATATCTTGGAGGGTATTCAGTAGTTGAGAATAAAATTCTGGTTTGTCAGAATTTGGACCATATATATTTATAAGCAGAAAGTGTAGATTATCTACAATAACATCTAAAATCAAGTAGTTTCCATTATCATCTCTGTATTGTTCATGAATTGTTATCTCACAATTGTTGTTAAAAAGAATAGCAACCCCTCTTGAATTAGATTTGTAAGAACTAAAAAAAGCTTTGTATCCCCATTGTGTTTGTATTAGGTTTTCATCTTCTTGAATAAAGTGTGTATCTTGAATAAAATAAATATTGTAATTTTTAGTTTTTAATATCTTAAAAACATCTCTTCTTTTATTTGGATCCCCAAGGCCTTGACAATTGACAGTAAGTACTTTTAATTGAACGGAACTATCCATTATCAAATTGGTATAAGATGGACATTGTGCTCCAATATAAATGTACAGACTTTGTTTTGGTAGAGTAGGAAAGTGCGTAAACGTATATACAAAAAACAGGACAAACAAAAGTCCGAAAAACGCATGATGGCATGTGTGATGAAATCATACTAGTAGGGGGAGGGGGGGAGGTCCACCAGAAAAATGTTTTCAAAAATTAAAAACTCATTATATTCTTAAATGAAATAAATATGGATGCGGTTCTGAGAAATTTAAGAGGTAAAGCCCTGTCCCTTATGTTTCCTATACATATGATTATAGTCTCCATAAAAAATACGTTAAACATTAGAATATATTGTAATACAGTCATGATCTTGCTTCTGCATAGATAAAGTTTTGTTTCATAATAAAAACTTTACCTTCAAAATTTCCCTGTGTAAATGGTAGCATGAAATAATCCATTGACACATATAACATTCATTTTTGTTTGTAGCTGAGCCATGAGTTACAGCACCGGAAATATGAAACGAAACATAATTACGACACGTCAATGTAGAACTAGATGTTCCGGAATTATATTAAACAAAGTGGAACTAAATATTCCGGAATTATATGACAAAAAATAATCCATATAAAATAAAAATAAATAGATAAATAATCAGTACACAGCAGAAGAGACGAAAAGGTAATAATGGCTCCAATTTTTTAATGACTTAAATGGTTGTGTCTATCAGAAATAACATACTAAACTAGTTACTGAAACCAAAAAAAAAAAAAAAAAAAAAAAAAAAAAAATAAAAATAAAAAATAAAAAATAAAAAAAACGGGGGAAATAAGGGCTGATGTTTTTTTTTTGTATGTTTCAAATATCAATTAGACATCAAAATGCCTTGGTTGTTTTTTGTTGAACATGCTGTATGTTTGTTAAATACAATATGTTTTACAGTGCATAATGATCACTTAAGGAAAAACCTGAACACACTACGGGATCTCACTTATAGATCAATCGACGCCGGGGAGTTTCTTTAATGCACTAATTCCAGCTTCCTTAATGTGTCGAAATCTCCTCGGACCTATCTTTGAACCGTACCAACGGGAAACAACCACAAGAGCGTTCTGTATACCGTTTTCATCAAAAGTACTTAGTAGCGCGCGACCCGCCCCATGTTCACCGTCATCGTCCGAACCTTCATGTATAGTTCCATCTTTACTTGTAAAACGGTATGCTAGTACGTTGTGACTGGCACTGACCACATTCGGCAATCTCAGAATTTCGATGACTGACTCTCTGACCTTTCGATAGGAATCCACCGTTGTGGCGTGGGACGAGAACCGGTTTCCATTGTCCTCGACCTGATTACCTGAACACAGTGGAATGTTAACGGGTTCTCCTGAAATGACTTCTTCCGCTGTGGGGGTTCCTATCTTTTCCCTATAGACGCTGCCGCTCCCAGTGAAGACGAGTTTGTCCCCTTTCAACTTAGTATCTATATTCTTTGCTTGGTATTTCTTTTGAATTTCGAATAGTTTCTTCCGCGTTTCTCGAATTTGTTCCGGTTGATGACTGGCAACTCTGATCGGCGATTTTTTATCCTTTAATGTTTTAATTTTGCTCATGACAGTGTCTTTATTTATTTTATTAGCGAATTTTTTTTTTTAAAATAGGTTAATTGTAGCATTTCGTGGAATTACTTGTATTATAAATAATAAATATATTTATACTATTATTCATAATTCGTTGTGGATTTAAATTCATGGATGACGAAAATTAGCATTAACGAAATCCATGAAAATTGAGCATACACGAATTCCAATGATTCCACAAATGTTAGTCTACATGTGTATCCTACAGCTTGATTCAGAGTGAGGTGACGCACCATCAGAACTCCCGCCCCCGCGAAATTCATTCGATAACAATATTTTCGCAATATGTTCCCAAGAAATGTAAACATATTTATGTCGATATACCTATAATGTATACATTTTTATTGTTCTATGCCAACATTTCTTTCTCGATATGACTAAAACCCATTTTTAAATTATTATTTTTTACTCCGTATTTTGTTAAGTCGATAAAGTAAATAGCAAGAAAACTGATCAATTACTATAAGGTAATTTAAATTATGTTAACTCACCTCAATACAATGCAAAATGTTTGCATAAATAAAACGACATAATAGTTGATATGTTGATAAAACGATAAAAGGTATGACATTGTATATAGTTATAACACAACAAGTGTAGGCCCCGATACGCTTCCGTAAATATGGCACTAAATTTGATTTGCCATTAAGAGATTTAAAACAACATCAAAAGGCGGTTATACGTTTCCGTAATTTTATTATAACAATATATTTTCTCGTAATTACGAGATAATTAATTCGTAATAACGAGATAATTATTTCGAAATTACGAGATCTTTTCTCGTAATACCGAGAAATTTAACTCGTAATAACGAGATCTTTTCTCATAATTACGAGATCTTTTCTCGTAATTACGAGATCTTTTCTCGTAATAACGATATAATTAACTCGTAATAACGAGATCTTTTCTCGTAATTACGAGATAATTAACTCGTAATAACGAGATCTTTTCTCGTAATTACGAGATCTTTTCTCGTAATAACGAGAAAACTCGCAGTAACGAGATTTTTTCTCGTAATTACGAGATCTTTTCTCGTAATTACGAGATCTTTTCTCGTAATAACGAGATAATTATATCGTAATTACGAGAAAAGATCTCGTAATTATGAGATAAAAATATTTTTTTAATGTGGCCCTATTCGTCTTTCGTAGGGGTTGTGTATTTTGTGTGGTTTTTTTGTTTTGTTTTTGTTTTTATTTTTGCTCATCAACAGTTTCAAAAACAGAAAAGCTACGTTTCTGAGAAGGATTATTAGGTAATTAGTATTTTATGAATGACACACCTTTTAATTATTCAAAAACGCAGTAAGGTAAAAACTTCTTTCTGTATTTAATAGACTTCATGATATACTAAGTAAACGAACACATCTTAAAAACTTTATCATTATGAATACAGTAAAAAGTGTTGAAGTAGCAGTAAGAACACAGAGATCCAAAAGGACCTCATGCACCAAAGAATCCAGTGTCACGCGAGTGGCACAAGACCTAGTTTAAGCGCTAGGCGCCCTGTAAAGAGTCCTTATTTAACACTATGATAGGGTCAACTCAGCGCCCTGGTGCCAAAAATCGATGTTAAATATTTCCGGCCTTTTTTGGGCCGGGGATCCCGAGGGACACCCGTGCCCCCAAGAATCCGGTGTCAACTTGTATAATCTTCTTGACATCAATGATCCCATAAGTACAGAGGTGTCTTTAATTAGTGAACCTTTTATCACTGCTGCTCCTCTTGAAACGTCTACGCCAAAAAGAAAGCCAGCATGGAGCAATTTGGAACAAAATGTTTTGATTGAGGCTGTCTCAAAATATGAACAAAAGCTTTTTGGAAAGTTTAAAGGGTCGGGGAGGGGAAAGCCGGAGAGAGAGGCTGCCTGGGAGGAAGTAGCGAGGACAGTAAACGAGTACGTATTATTTTAAAAATTTTGTAGCCAAAATTTTATTTTATTTATTTATTTTATAGCTTTTTATATATGTGGTAGAGGATATAATTCCCCTAGACTTTCTTGAAAAAAATTAAGAGAGAGAGAAAGAGAGAGAGAGAGAGTACACTAATTATGGTAATGAAATTTAAATATGTCCTTTATGCCCCATCATGATGCTATTTTATATTGCAGCACATATGGATGCACTTAATTATTATAAGCAAAATTCAAAGCATAATGAATTTAATATTATTAATTGATTAAAAAGTGCGCTTACTTTATTATCATAATTTTATTATCTAATACAGAGTTGGTATTCACCCTCGCACAGGCAAAGAGGCATCAAAACAGTATGCAAATTTGAAGAACAGGGGTACGCATTTATTTTTAAAAAATGTGTGATTTTAAGTTATGTGTCAATGTCAATCAAATTAAAATTAGAACTTCAATCCCCTCCCCGATTTTCGTAGCTACGCGACGCATCCGCGGATCCAGAAAATTTTTCCAGGGGGGGGGTCCGAATTGAAAGTGGGGGGCTACACTAATCATCAGAAATCTTGACAAGCAAAAAAAACCCCAAAATCATAAAATTCCTAATCCGGGGGGGGGGGGGGGTTGGGGTGGTGGTGGTGGGGGGGGGGGGTGGTTCACGTAGTATACCTATAACCCCCCCCCAAAAATCATACCTAGCAAAAAAACATATTCCCAAAAATCATGAATTTCCCTAATCCGGGGGGGGGGGGCGTACTATACCTATAACTGCAATTTTCAATATCACTCTTAATATTTCCGCTTCCGACGCCTTTGCGAAGGATATATGTGTTTCCCAAGGGGAATCCGAGGCATATTTCCGATAATTTTACTATGTAAATTTAATAAATTTTTATTTTCCAGGGGGGGTGTTGGGACCCCCCCCCCCCCGACCCCCCTTCTAGATCCGCGCATGCGACGTATCGAAAACCGTGGAGCGAATGCAAGTTCTAAGTTTTAATTAGATTGGAGCCGTTCTATTTAAATATTTTAAACAGCCAAGGAAAAGCTTTCACAAATGAAAAGACCTAAGACTGGGGGAGGGCCTAAGCCCGCTTCACCAACGCCAGTTGAGCAAGCGGTGCTTGAATCACTTGAGGGTAGACCATCTTTGCAGGGTCTCGAAAATGGTTTTGATTCTGGAGGTGTGTAAATTTATTACTCATTTTCGCATTGTTAATAGCTGATTTAGAAAAATATCAAGGTATACTCAACTTAGTTACACAAAATATTCATTTAAAATATTTAGAAATTGAAAACGGGCCCCCAACATCTTCACTGTCTTCATCCGCCTCCTGCAGCCTGTTTTCAGACCCTTCACCTTCAGCACCAAAATCTGCCAGTAAGAAGTCACCGAGTTTGTTAGAGCTACAGAAGGATTTATTACGAACAGAAAAAAGAAAGCTAGACAGACAGAAAAAGGTCTGTGCGATATGGTCCCGCACTGCCTTCCCTTCGTTACGACCTCCGTTCGCAGCTGGCAATACGACTTCGTCCACCATCTGTCTGTTGACCGGTGGGATGTCTACGATGTCCTGTCGCTCAATGCCCATGTTGTGCAGCACAACACAGGCCACCACAATGGAACAAGCTTGTTCTGGCTGAACTCGTAATCCTTTAAATAAAAACAAAAAAGTCAAAATGTAAGAGACTTGTACTTTTAAAAAGTATTATGAATACAATGTCATGTAAATTACATGCTGATATTCTAAGCATTTGTACATATTACCTATTTGAAGACAAGGAAATCGCCTCTTAAGGATACCGAACGCTTGCTCAATCGTTACCCTAGTCCGGCACAATGCATTATTGAAGTTTTCTTCAGCTCTGTTTGATGGAGTCAGGTAGGGTACCATCAAATATCTTTTCAAGGCATAACCAGAATCACCCAAGATCAAACCTGTGCGCGCATCTAAGTGTGGAAAAAAAATATAAATGCATGTATATTTTATTTGTCATCCTTTTAAACTCTTGTTTTTATGAAATAAATTGAATTTTGAATTTGTATACTTACTAGTCTCAAATATCCTGGCTAGTGAGGATTCTTTAAATACACGGGAATCGTGTACACTTCCGGGCCATTTTGCAACGCAATTAACAAAGCGATATGTAGCATCGCAAGCCATCTACAATTTATACTCATCAAATGAGGATTTATAGTTACATGTAAGATGGCTTTAGGATAGGATAGTATAATAATTATAAATTCATTTTCATAACGATATGTCAAAAATTGAGAGAGAGAGAGAGAGAGAGAGAGAGAGAGAGAGAGAGAGAGAGAGAGAGAGAGAGAGAGAATTTCTGATTGAAATTATATTATTACAACATGTATGACCTGGACATTAAGAGCATAATATCCTTTCCTGCAAACAAACTCTGCCTCGTTTTGCACAGGACATCGGATACGAATTAAAGTCCCATCGACACAGCATACAACATTTGGAAACCCTTTAATAATATGAATTTATAACTTTAAATTTACATTAAAAAATTCGGAAAAAAACTTACATATATGAAAAACATTCCCAGTAAAACTAAAAAGACGCAGACTTGGTTTGTTCTCTAAAACGTTTATATTCAATAAACCAAAGTACTTTATTCATTATTTTCTCTTATGAATTATCTGATATTTATTTTGACAAAATATGCAAATGGGGCTAAAGATGAAAGACTACATGTATAATATAATATCAATTGGTAGATGTTTCCCTGCAGTCCTCTCTGTATATATAAGGTTCGGTCGTTTGAAATATAGTGTTGTATAATATTTATCATTTTTATAGCCTAAAAAATATATATAATGATTGTCCTATGGCCTTGCCATACTTTACGCATTTCATTCAGAGTGACCTCCCTTGGAAAAAACAACAAGACGCTCGCTCTATAAACGACCGCATACGATGGTAAGATATGATTTTCTGTATTGATGGAATGAATTTAATCCAATTAATGTAATAATCTTACCAGCTAATTGATAGAATTTGGTTCTAATAGATGAAATGTCGTTTTGTGACGGGAATTTAATAAATCTTGCAGATAAAGCAGACAAAAGGGAGGTAACTGCTCGAACTGCACGTCCAACAGCTGATTTGGATACACAAAGGGAATCTCCGATCAGCTGGTAGAAAGATCCAGTGGCATAAAACCGCAAAGCTGCCAAGACTTGTAGAAGGGGTGGTAGAGGACAGCTTCGTTGCGTCTGGTGGCAGAGAGTGTCCGAAATCAAACCACAAATGAAGAAGATCGTGGCGGATCTAAAGCGATACCTCTGGAAAATTTCATCGTCGGACAAAACCTCTAAAGGATTGCTACGGTCTCGTACTGTTCGCCTCGGAACTCGCATAATATTCCACAGAAGTATACGCCTGGCAGCCATTTTGAATGCGAGTGAAACGCTTGAGACAGGTGCTTAGCAATCTCGGATATTTTGAGAAAAACTCAAGACTTTTCTCAACTTGAGTGAGACTCTATTTTCGTGGCACACTTTCTTGAGTCAAACTCAAGAGATTTGAGAATATTCTCAGATTTGAGTAGAAAAAGACCGTTGAGTTCGACTCAAGACGTTCGTGGCCCCGGGGCCAGGCTACGCTCAGGGTCCGTAGGACATCTGTCATTTTAACGATAGAACATTCTATCTAATTGCTGAGTAGCTTGACTTTGGTGCTTATTGCTGAGTAGCTTGACTTTGGTGCGTTAGTTAGGAAAATGGAGGAATTTGACAAGCGGATATTTAATGGTCTAAGAGGACTTCTTAAGCAACAAAATGCATTTGCTGTTATCAAAATACAATCTTGTAATGGGGCGGAAAGTATATCGTTTTCAGAGGTTTCTTGTGGATATGAAGTGTTGACGGAGGAACAAGGACGACCATGTTTTTTTCATTTACTAGATATCTTTAAGGACGGAATTTCTTTCTTGAAAACTATGGAGAAAGCAAGCAGTGATGACTTAAAAAACATGGAACCTCACATGAAAGAAGCTATTTTACGCCTTAATGCATTTTACAAAGCTAAAGGTGAGAAAAGAAATTAGGTAATGCAGGGCATAATATCCTTTGCACGAGGGTCCTGTAAAAGAACCCATTCCCATAATTTATTTGAAAATTTCCCAAAATAACTGCGTAATATAAAGATAGGATGCTTAATGATTTTGCACATATGCTGAATAAGATATCCTGACTGCTCTGTAAATGTGGTTTACTATAATGAAAACATTAATTTAATGATAAAACTTCACGTGTGTAATTAAGAAATAAACAGCAATTTAAAAAGTTCACCGGGATATGAAGTTGGTTGGTCACGTGATCAAATCCTGTGAAGCCCGAAGGGCTTCTCAGTAGATTTGATCATGCACCAACCAACTTCATATCCCGGTGAACTTTTTAACATTGCTATTTTAGTGTTTATTAATTATATTATTTATGTTTGAAAAAGACAAATCGTTCAGAACTGTTAAAATTACCGAGATTTTATGTTTATAATAATCCAAGCGATAAGCGCTATTCTATAGGTTCATATAAGGAAACATATTTGCAAATGTAAATGTTATGCAAATGAAAACAAAGAACACTGTATAAAGTTTTGGTATTGAGTAATAATTTGTTTTAGGGTGCTACCGTTGTGGCGAGTGCAGCAAGAATTACACATACTTTGCATTATTGTCAACTTAGTGATATTTTGACAGTAATCAACTAACATTAAAAAATTTTCGAGAGAGAGAGAATGAATTATATCATTTCTAAGTTTGAAAAAATTCTTACAAAATACATAGACTTGCTTCCCCCTAAAACAGTTCTTTACTTTTGGAGAAAATTGATCAGTGTGTAAAATGTACATTGTAATTTGTGATTAATTTGGTTAAAAGGGTAAATACAGTATTATTTTTTCTTTTGTACTTTGTTGTTATCTGACTTTTATTTTTTTTTCCTGGTTCATATATCTTGTATATTGGTCATGATTTTTTTTAAAGTTTGTTTATTCTTTGCATACATACATTGTACTTCTTTGCCTCGGTCCCATTAGTTTTCCTATCCCCCATATCTGAGCACTACAGTACAGGTCATGCGGATCCCGTATTGGCCTGCGTTACCGCCACAGTATTTTTATCGTTCCCACAATACACCATCGCGGTTTTTGATCGCAGTATTGATAGCGACCGTGATGACACTGCGACGGTGCTATTTACCGTTAGTCCTGCTGTTTGTTGTTGTTACTTATACTGTACATTACAGGCAATGTGAGTCCTGTATAACCACATGAAATCTGCGACTTCAGATTTAAGCATAACAGCCACATTGTAAATGAATTGTGGTTTATATTAATATATTTACATCTACCAAGTATTATTCCCTCTATTTTTTATGGAGACTTATAGTTAATTCATATAGCTCTATAGAAACAGCCAGACTGAAATCTACACGCCCCGTTTATCGATTGGTCAAAATCTACTGCGGCTGAAACTGACAAGAAAGTGACAGGACTGAAATCTACACGCCCCGTTTATCGATTGGTCAAGACCTACAACTACCTAAGAAAAATCACAGGCTGCACAAAATAACCATGATGATGTCAGACTCAAAGTCTCACAGGAGACAATTTGGCTGTTTCTTTTAGCTAACGTACTTATGCTGATTTTGAGGTACCGGTACATGTATTCAGCTTTGCTGAGAAACTATAGGCATTCATAAAATAAAAAATTCTTACTACCAGAGATTCCTACTCAAATAATTTGCAGCATGTGTACTTACAGTTTATTGGTTTAAGAGGGCTTGATGGTTGTGGCCATCATTAATCTGTGTAAAGATATTAAGTGGAATTGGAAAAACTTGTTGGTTGGAAATTACAAATGACCCTGTGCTTTTAGTTGTTGTTGACAAATGCATAATAATTGCTAAGTTTAACTTTTCAAACATGTATAGAGGGTCAATTGGATATTTTATCTTCAAATGTTTAATATTTTATTGAATAAAATAACATCATTTGTTAATAATTCTAGGCTTTAACAGTGTTTTCAATAAGTTTTTGAATAGAAGGAAAATTTTTTGGAACAGCAGGAAACCTAATCTCGGCGAGGGGTCTGGGGGCCGCCTCAGGCCCCCAGCGGGTCCAGGGCAGAGCCCTGGTGGGGTGCCCAGGAGGGTGGGGGGCCTAGGGGGGCAGAGCCCCCCGGCCGAAAACAAAAAAATAATCATTTTTGAAGGTACTTTTCCTGCTTCTAAGGCCATCAAAAAGAATAAGTTTTATCAAATGTCTACCGCTAGCAACTGCTTAATTTTACCTTAAATAGTGCCATTTTAAAGACTATTTTTTCTCTATTCACCAATTTGTAAAACAAATTCTTAAACATTTTTAGCTCACCTGAGCTGAAAGCTCAAGTGAGCTTTTCTGATCAAAATTTGTCCGTTGTCTGTCGGCGTTGGCGTTGTTGGTGTTGTAAACTTTTCACATTTTCATCTTCTTCTCCAGAACCACTGGGCAGATTTCAACCAAACTTGGCACAAAGCATCACTGGGTATAGGGGATTCAAGTTTGTTCAAATGAAGGGCCACACCCTCTTTAAAGGGGAGATAATTTAGAATTATTGAAAATTTGTTCGTATTTTTCAAAAATCTTCTTTTCAAAAACTATAAGGCCAGAAAAGCTGAAACTTGTATGGAAGCATCCTCAGGTAGTGTAGATTCAAGTTTGTTCAAATCATGGTCCCCCGGGGTATGGTGGGGCCACAATGGGGATGAATTTTTACAAAGGAATATATCGAGAAAATCTTTAAAAATCTTCTTCTTAAAAACTATTAGGCCAGGAAAGCTCAAATTGGAGTGGAAGCATCCTCAGATTGTTCAAAGAGATTAACTGATTTATGCATAAGGTGAACTCCTGACGAGGCTGGCCTTATTACAATTTTGAAATGACATGTGCTATTAATACCGCCGAAACACTCTTAACTAGCTATGACATATAAGCAATTGACCAAATGCTTCATTAAGAGTGTCGGGTTCTAATAAGTTTAAGACATGTCTGGATGTTAGGATGCCGTCGTTTTTTTGCACAGCCAACTATAAACCTCGGACTAATACTTGGGCCCCAGAAAGGTGTTCTAAGTTTAAAAAAAGGAATAGGATATGCTTCGAACTAGAATGTTACAAGGAACTTTTGTTCAGTGGCCCATGGGCCTCTTGTTTTCTTACAGGTTAATCACTGGCTTAGTTTTATGGTACTATTCAGGGCTAGGGTTAGCGTTGAGCTACCATGTTCTTTTCGCTATTTAAGTTCTTTTAAAAATCAGTTATTAATAATAAGCAATTTAAAACAAATGATTTAAACACAATTCATTTAAATTAAACAACTCACAGAAATTTTGTTTCACCTTTCAGTTTATTTTTTTGAACACCTAAGCGTTCCTATCGAAACCAGGTTTGTTGTGAACATGTGCACTTGTTACCTATTTTCTCAGACATCCCTTTAGGGCCAAAAAAATAATCAAATCACCCATAACATCCTGCATACCTCTGTTGTTTTCTCTCGGAAACATAATATAATCACCAAAATGTATCGTATATCAATTTACTAAAAATAAAGTAAGTTGTTGACAGTTGCGTTTGCTTTGCCAGTGGCTTTACACATCAATAATTTACACAATTTTTTAAGCAGATTTTTTTATTAGTCCTACTGGACTGATTAGACAGAAATTTTTTTAGTCCGACTCAAAATCAATTAGTCTGTGACTAATGGACTAAGGTCAATGTCAAACCCTGCTAGCCACCTTGTTTTAGTTTATCTATGAAAACATTCACCCATAAAACATATCTTGAAAGTTAACAAA
This sequence comes from Magallana ariakensis, assembly GCA_020458035.1. Taxonomy (NCBI): domain Eukaryota; kingdom Metazoa; phylum Mollusca; class Bivalvia; order Ostreida; family Ostreidae; genus Magallana; species Magallana ariakensis. The sequence goes on along the minus strand of CM035819.1, from coordinate 40,072,790 downwards.
TATGGGAAAATTATTTTCAATGAGAGCCTTGTACCTTTTCAATCTCGGGTCATGCACTCTATTATGATCTTTGAGTTTTTCGCTAAAATTATAGGTTTCACCAAGTCCTTTTTGAAAGAAAGGCAGGGAGGTGGTCTTCATTACAATATTATAATTTTTCTACTTCAGAATGAAACTTATTTAAATGCATATATGGGCTATGGTACTCAGGTGACTATTAAGGCCTATTGGACTCTTGTTTGTAGACAGTGTTTCATGTAAACTGTGTTACAGTAGCATTTTGTGCAAACAGTGTAGCATTTCGTGTAAACTGTGCAGTGTTTGTTCAAATGGTGTACTATTTGTGAGGCCTACATGTAGAGTAGTACATAGCACATTTCAAAGTCAATAAATAAACTTAACAAAAAAAACCAACTTTATTATTTGTAGAGTATAACGAAACCTGTCTGAAAAAAGTCTTTGACATGAAACTGAAGAGTGAAGAAATGGCAGTTACAGAGACGGATATAAGCATAACACTTGCGGAGCACTTGCTAGGAAAGTTAGCTCCTGGAGAGTCCTACAAAATTGATAATAAAGCAAGGGGAAAGAGGAGCTGTAGGTGTGGATGTAAAGGGACGCCTGTATTTGATGGAACAGGAATAGGTAAGAAAAACAGTTATAAAGGTACTTTTTTTTATTGAAAAGAACTTCTAAACAATGCTAAATGAGAATTAAGATGTGTAATAGTCATGCACCATGGCAATTGGGACAAGACAATGGTGTCTGACAAGTGATATATTTTTCAATACTATAATTAAGTTTTTAGCTCGCCTGAACCGAAGTTTCAAGTCTGTTGTCCGTCGTCTGTCTGTCTGTAAACTTTTTACATTTTTTACTTCTTATCTAAAACCACTAGACCAAATTTAACCAAACTAAGTACAAAGCATCCTTATAGGAAAAGGATTTTAAATTGTTAAAAAAGGGCAGATTTTATTGTAAAAGGGAGATAATTGCGATACAGTGAAAATAGGGTGCATGTCTTAAAAAATCTTCTTAAGAACCACCACTTCTAAGTCATAAAATTACTGACATTCCCATTTTTTACTGATAAACTTAGACATTTACTGACAATGTACTGACATTACTGATAAACTTAGAAAAGTACTGACGTTTTTACTGACGGTACTGATAAACTTAGAAAAGTACTGACAAACTTAGACAGTACTGATAAACTTAGAGAAGTACTGACACTTTTTACTGACAGTCCTGAAAAACTTAGAGAAGTACTGACAAGTACTTTTAAGTGCTGACCACTTGCTCTTACTCTTAATGAATGAAATTTTACCTGATCTTTTATCTTTTATGTCATTTTTCACCAATAATTAAACTACCTGTTTACAGTGTAAAGTTTATATAGACTGATATTAATTTTGAGGTATTAGCTGGGTCTGTTATATTTAATTTGATTAGAAAAATTGTCATAATTAAAAAAAAAGTGTTATATGGAGCTTATCTGTTACACATAGAATTGTGTTGTACAAATAGGAAGAGGATGGAATTGGAGTTGGAAGTTTGCAAATGACTCAGAATGCCCATATTTAGACGTAAAACATATCTATGTTTAAATTCAATATGTTTTGCCATATGCGGCGCATTGCATGTAAAAAAATCATTTCTATATAAAATTTGATGCAGGATACAACGTAAGGCTAGTTAACGGTAGTTAGATCTACCTCGCTAAAAAAAAAAAAACTATTAGAAGCTGCATGGTGATGGTGACATGGTAAAGTCGTGTTAATTTTATACCAACATTGGTACAGTTTGTTGGACAGGAGAGAGAGAGAGAGAGAGAGAGAGTTTGCATTGTTTTTTAATTAAATTTTCTAATAGTTTACCTGGGCATTAATTTCCTAATAATTAAGTTACCAATTCTTTATCATTCCACAGCCTTGGTAAGGACATACACGTTATATATGTAAATATAGTACACATGTAGGAGTTTATATGGATACAGAGAGAGAGAGAGAGAGAGAGAGAGAGAGAGAGAGAGAAAGGTTGCATTGATTTTTGATTTTGAATTTAAAGTAATTAATAGTTTACCCGGAAATTGATTTCTCAATAAGTTAACATGCAATCCTAATTAATTTTCATAACTCATAATTATTTAGATTAACTTGGAGCGGTCAAATTAATCTTTAAACCCATCAATGTTTTATTTTACACCAGATCAATTGATCAAAGAACTTAAAACACGTTTTACAACTGGCTGATTGAAGTTAGAGTTTTCAGAGTTTTGACATTTTTTTTTCACTCAGTCAGTGGTTATATAATAGCTACTTTCTTGACAATTGGCAGTGCACAGTAGCGAGATTGGGAACAATGAGGTGACAGACACATGTGTACTTGTATAATATACACACGTCCTAAGATCTGAATGCTCGGTAATGCCAAACAATGATGCAATATGTTGTTTTAAAACCCCTTAATACTTTTTTCCCAGTCTGTCAAGTAAAGAAAACAGAAATTGAAAATTTTGATTTATCAGTTCTAAGAATTTCAAACATAATCAAAGTACTGAAAGTACTGTAAGACGGTGGCGTCGTTTGAATGTGGCATATTACATGTATGATAATTATTGTCGTCGAAAACCCGCGGCCAGTATCGCATACATGTACTAATGCTTAACGCTTACATGCACAACTGGTCGTGAGTTTCCTACATGGATAACTATGTGGAAATCGTAGTTGTGTAATCTCAATTTACACTTTACAAAAGCTATGTCTCTTGGCCGTCGTTTTTGGGGGAAAACCCGTAGATTTATTTCAGTAGCCTTTGTAGTATAGAAGTTTGCATATATATATTTGTATTTATATCGTTTGACATTAAAATCCGTTTTTTGGTATGTATTTTGTTTGCCCCAGAATGCCTCATTCAATATGTGGGTTGCCACCACATAGTGAATGAATAAATAAAATTCAAAGCGATTTCATCACAATACGCCCAAATATTTGATTGTATAAAGAAAGGACAATTGTGGGTTTTTTCCTTTAGACTTTTGGGTTGACCCCGCAAAGGGGAACAACTTTTGAAAAGTGAGGATGGGACTATTGTGCTTTAAAGGTATTGTAGATTTTTCAAAGTAACGAGAACAAATAAGGCTTTGGTATGATAAAATACTTGTCAGGTTTTTACTAACTATTTGGGCATACATGTAGTATGTTTATTTTCCCTCTCGACAGCATTTTCCCTCAATTTCTTCACAGGGAAAAAGTTGCAGTCTCGTGGGCCAACACACTTACTTTAATTTGTCTTCATAGCCAGTTAATACATGAAGGTGTATAGAAAACGGAATGAGTTTACAAGAACATGTTTGATAAAACTGGAAAATGCTTTTGGAATGCACGTCATCATGAAACCGCAGAGTCAATCAATATTTTATCTTCAACTTCGAGTGGTTTATTTCCATTAGCTCACAACAAAAGTGAATGAAAATTTGAAAAGAAAAATCATACAATATTCAGTCGCGGCAGTTTCATTAAACAACGTTTTGAAGTACATTTGTTCTATTGTATTTAGCTGTAGATTAATTCAAATCATTTGAATGAATTCGGGATAGTCACATCTATAATTATTTTATTGCTTCTCAGTACACTTTAAAACGCATAATTTACTTGCTACATTTAACTTTTCTAGTATAAATACAACAAATATTTATTAATTATTCACCAAAACATTTGCTTTACATAAGGTCATAATCAGTTCCTTTGTTTGGAAATCACATATTTGTTTAATCCTGCATCTAATATGCGAGATTTTGAAGATTCTTTTTTATATTTTCATTTTAAAAAACTCTGTGTAATGTCAGGAGTTTCGCACTAATATGTATAATTTTTACAAGGTCTTCAAATTTGCATCAGATTTGATTTTTTGCAGTAAAATAATACTGTTAATGGGACATGCTGGGACATGTCCATAATATAATAAGAGCGTACAAGCAAAAGACTTTTCATTATAAAGTTTGACCTATGACCTCTAGATCATTTGTTTACAAAGGTATGTCTTCTTTATCAAAAGAGGACTCAAAAGATATGGACCCTGAATAAAACTGTTTATAATTATACATGTTTATTTCCAAAGCCGTGTGATGCTTGACCTTTTCTCCATCCCATAAAATTAATGGCAATATTGGTAAACTATTCCGCACCAGATTTAAGCAAAATGAGCAAAGAAATAAATAATGTTTTCAGGGATCTTTTCAATTTCTCCAGGTCACGAATAAAACAGTAGTGGTAAAATGAAATCTAATGTTTTAACAGGATAAATCAGTTTTTAAAACACAAAACAAACAAAATCCAAGTTGAACGCACGTTTTTCTGAGCCGTACATATGTGTATATTTTCATTTTATTCGTTGCATGTACTAGACAATAGATCTAGGGTTCACAAATCTCGGCAATATTTCCGAAAAGCTACAGTTTAGTAGCTCAGTAGAAGACTACAGTCATCTATGAAGCACATGATTCTAGCATTGCGTTGAGTGATGACACTATCTAACCGGTGTGTATTTCCATTGCAATTTCAATTATGATTCGCAACAAGATTCCGATTGACGCATTTATATAGACCCGCCCATTTAAAAAAGCATGTTGAGAACATGATGCTAACACACGGAAACAAATGCTGAAGAAAGCTCATAATAAAGTTGTACTCGCGAGTTAAAAATTACAGAGTTTATTTGAGAACAAACGGGGCGATGTTTACGTACATGTAACAGTTAAAAAAAAAAAAAAGCAAGGACGGGCGCATATGGAGAAAAGTCACAGATCGTACCTCGCTCATCCTATTACGTTATTCAGTTTACTGTGAAAAAATTCGTCAGAAACTGTTTAGTGAACAAATATATTTTACATTACCTTTCACAATGTACCATACATGTATATGGAATATCGCATGAGTTGAACCGATTGTTTTTCCTCACAAAAAGCTAGCGCTTGCTGCAAAATGTGAAATCCATAAGACGTTTTACAGCATATATCTTCGATTCCTTACAACAAATCTGTACTGAAAATTTTTGAAACATCGTCACCAGGTCCGTAAAATGACGAAGTGTGGTGTGTTTATATACATATAAAACTGTGTGAAATGGCGACTCGATTTGCACGTGAGTTTTACAATCCGAGGTCGATGAGCGTGTTTGAGAGAAAGTCATTGTAGAGCGTCAACATCAGTAGTAATTATTATCTGATGAATATTGAGGCATGTAACAAAATTAATGATTCTACAGACTGAGAGGGTTATAAAATAAGGTTGATCACAGATCAGTCCAAAATTGAACATGTTTGTATAGTAAATTTCAAGTTTTTTGCATGTTTGAAAACACATAGAAAGTGTGCCATCGATCGGTTGAAGTTCAATAAAATGTAATTTATGTAATATTCATTGTCAGTATGTCGTGAATTCTTTGGAATAAGCTACAACAAAATAAATACTGCCTCAACTTAAATTGATGCGTTGAAAATGATTGATCATGAATTTATCGATGAAGCATAATTGCTGAAAAATGAAATAGCAAAACCGTTTAAATAGTGTGTTTCTGACAATTGTTTACACCATAAAAAAGACATAATTATTGTGAGAACTCTTGGTCAATTATCGCAGTGATATAATTTTTGGAGTCCTGATACTGAGTTGGTGCATAAGTTATCAATACCGCGTAAGCAGACAGGGAAACGGCTCATTAAAAAAAAGACACAATTTCACTAATTATTGAAATGTATGTACAAAATAATTAGCAGCTATAATGCTTAAAATATCTAATTAGATGTAAATTAGTTCTCAAACTGAAATCGACAATCGGTAACTCTGCATACCTAACAGAGTTATCGTTCATAATCCGCTAGGGTCCCCGTGAGAAATACCCTTCCGGCCAGGACGATAGCAATAGACAGTGGCTATTTATAGCCACCGTCTAAAAAGGAAGAGTTTTAAATTTGGAACGTTATTTGACACAGTGATATGAATTCAAACTTAATTGCTCTCTTATATTTTTCATTGTTCAAATCAAATTTAAATAAATGTATGATATTGTTTTCTAATCTTAAACCTGAAACATTGTTTTAAAATCATGCATGTGTGTATTTACGTTACCAGTTACTGGCATTTGTATACATGCATTAAACATTTATGAACTGTGTATCATTGCTGTATGAAGACATTTCTATACAATAATGCATATGAATTACTAAACTGGACAATGCACACTGATAAAAGTTAAAAGTGTCAAAGGACCGGACTAATCCCCCCTTCCGAAAAAAAATCAATTCTCTCTCTATCTCTCTCTCTCAATTTAAATCAGAAAAAAACAATGGCTGACTGCAAATATCATCAATTGCAATTTACATGATTTAGATATTAACTAATCTACTTCCTGCTAAATAGAATCAACATTCATTTTATTTAGACTATGTATTCTATGCATCATTACACCAGGCAAAACAGTCAAAATATAGGTGATCATTTCGATCGGTGTGTGATTATCTGCACGTGCTAATCATGTTGTGTTATTATGCGCTTTAACTCAGGCAGGTTACATGGCACAGAACGTTGTAGATTTCCCGCACTCGTCCTCCACCTATTTTTGATTTTACAAATCATAAAACACGGTCATTTGTTTAAATACATGTACATTTAATAGTACTGTGAAGTTTGTGAAATTACAATGCAAGCATCCTAAGATGATGAGGTAGATTTTCAATTGTTAAAATTTTTATCCCTGGACTAATATGGGGTCCCAAGTTAAGTTTAACATAGAAATATATTGGTTAGATGTTTAAAAAAACTAGTATAAAATAATACAAGGAACTGTTGTTCAGGTAAGCAATGTGACCCACGGGCCTCTTGGAATTGGTGTTTATTTAATATTTATTTAAACCTTAATTTAAGGTTTTCCTTCTGCAGCAGAAGATCCTTATATTATTATATTGCTTATATTTCACTTTTATTAGCCCCTCTGAGCCAAAGGCTAAAGTGAGCTTTTCTGATTACATATTGTCCGCTTACACTTGCGTTGTATGTTTTCTATTTTGTAGTGCAATAAAAATAAAATAAATATATGCCATGAATAAATAAATTTTGGAGTGCCAAAATAACCACTTGCATGTACTAGAAAATATTATTTCTTTTTATTCCAGAATAAATTAACAAATTAATTTAATAAATAGAATTCCTCGCATTGTCCTAAGAGTGATAATACATGCACATTATTAGCTCACCTGAGCTGAAAGCTCAAGTGAGCTTTTCTGATCACATTTTGTCCATTGTCCGTCTGTCTGTTTGTCTGTCTTTCCGTCTAAACTTTTTACATTTTGAACTTCTTCTCAAAAACCACTTGGCCAATTTCAACCAAATTTGGCACAAAGCATCCCTATGGTAAGGTGAATATAAATTGCAAAAATGAAAGGCCATTTTTTATTCAAAGCGAAAAAAACATCGTAACTTCAAAAAAAGGTGGATGCATTTTTAATAATCTTCTTCTCAAGAACTACTGAGTCAAATTCAACGTAAATTAGCATAAATCATCCTTATAGAAAGGAAAATATAAATTGCAAAAATTAAGGGTTAATTTTGTTCCAAATTTGAGTTGAGTTGTTGAGCTGAAATTGATCAGCCAGAAAAGCTCTAACTTGTGTGGAAGTATCCTTAGGTAGTGTAGATTCAAGTTTGTTCAAATCATAATTCCCAGTGGTAGGGTGGGGCCACAATGGGGGGGGGGGGCGAAATTTTACAAAGGAATATATAGAGAAAAATCAGAAACCGTTGTTTAGCGAAGATGATATGAGGATATATGAGGGGTTTAGTGCATGCCTTTGTATTTTCTTGCTTAACTCTGTATTTTACTGCATGCAGTCAAGCGGTTAAATAATCTATAATCCCTCTAAAGATGGTCATTAAATTAAAGCTACGACTCCACTGCTATCACAACATTTTCCCACCGAGGTGTAGATTCAAGTTTGTTCAAATCATTATTCCCAGTGGTAGGGTGGGGCCACAATGTGGGGGGGGGGGTTCGAAATTTTACAAAGGAATATATTGAGAAAAATCAGAAACCGTTGTTTACCAAAGATGATATGAGGATATATGAGGGGTTTAGTGCATGCCTTTGTATTTTCTCGCTTAACTCTGTATTTTACTGCAGTCAAGCGGTAATAATCTATAATCCCTCTAAAGATGGTCATTAAATTAAAGCTACGACTCCACTGCTATCGCAACATTTTCCCGCCGAGGTATAAAATCTTTGGTAAACATTGTCAACAACGCACGTACCACTTCAGTCCCAATAAATGAAGACTTTGGCCGATGGAAATTTGGAAGATGGAAATACAGAGGGTTCCACTTTATCTGATAGGGGTTAATCAAATAATTTAGTTAATTTGTTATAATATTAAAACACCAAACCATTTTTAGCTCACCTGAGCTGAAAGCTCAAGTGAGCTTTTCTGATCAAAATTTGTCCGTTGTCTGTCGTTGGCGTTGTGGTTGTCGTTGTAAACTTTTCACATTTACATCTTCTTCTCCAGAACCACTGGGCAGATTTCAACCAAACTTGGCACAAAGCATCACTGGGTGAAGGGGATTCAAGTTTGTTCAAATGAAGGGCCACACCCTCTTTAAAGGGGAGATAATTTAGAATTATTGAAAATTTGTTTGTATTTTTCAAAAATCTTCTTTTCAAAAACTAATTGGCCAGAAAAGCTGTAACTTGTATGGAAGCATCCTCAGATAGTGTAGATTCAAGTTTGTTCAAATCATGGTCCTTGGGGGTAGGGTGGGGCCACAATGGGGGATGGATTTTTACAAAAGAATGTATAGAGAAAATCTTTAAAAATCTTCTTCTCAAAAACTTTTTGGCCAGAAAAGCTGTCACTTGTATGGATGCATCCTTAGGTAGTGTAGATTCAAGTTTATTTAAATCATGGTCCCCAGGGGTAGGGTGGGGCCACAACGGGGGGATGAATTTTTACATATGAATATTACTCTTGTTATACAAAACTAAATAATTATTTACATGTAAAACTGTAACAATTGCAATTTATTTTAGGTCATGAAAAAGTTTGGCATGGATTCATTGATATTGTCTTCTCCTCACATCTGGGAATTCCTTCCATGGCAAATACTGTGATGGATATTGAAGAAAATATTTCCAAAAAAAGAAAAGTTGATGGACAGGATGGTAAGGATCATAAAATTTATTTAATTCCATTGAAATTTATTTTGTCTTATACATTGACAAAAAGCAGGGACGTATATACTAACGGGATAGGCAACTTCTACATTCGCCATGTTTACTTCCCAAACTATTACGCGAGCCTTCATAAGTTTTTAAAACTCTGTTTAATCCCAATAAAATATGCTGATTTTATTTGATTATTGATTTCTTGTTAAAAGCGATTGCTTTTTCATACATTTTTTATCATAAGTAGTGAATTTATTTAGATATAAAGAAAATAAACATCAATTTTTACGTAAACTCGGAAATGGTTTAAAAACGGGTTTCGGGGTTTTGAGAACTCCATCATAATTATGAGCAGATCAGGGTTATTAAGTACAAATAACAATTCTAGAATAATTTCAAAATAGTTTTTTAAAAGGTTTTATATCTATATATCAGGTAACATCATAGATATATGAAGTTAAAAATGACCTATGTAATCACGTACCGCATGATTTCGGCGAGACTTGAGAGAGTTGCCTATCCTGTTAGTATATACGTCCCTGCATAAAAACAAGAAACAAATTATGTACATGTATGCAAAACTATGCAAATATTATCTGGGGTTGATCATGGTTAATTGCCCCTGAAGGACAGGTATTGCCTAATGCATTGCAGATGTATGTGCAACAGGGTTGTGGTTAACAGTTAACACTTTAGGGGCCATGTGAGCCCTGCCTTTTCAAACTTTATTGGCCTATATCATCATTAGAGGGCTCAATAAAAAATGGATAGTACAACTTTTTTAGGGATCGCATTCAAATTAAGAATTGCTAATCCATTAATTGCAAGACATTCCAACAGATTAATCAAATCAAAGTATATATGCATTTTCCTTACTTTTTTTTATCTCAAGTGAGCTTTTTCTGATCACATTTTATTCGATGTCCGTCTGTCTGTCCTCCCGTCTGTAAACTAATAAACTTTTAACTTCTTCTTTAAAACCACTTGGCCAATACCAACCAAATTATGGCACAAAACATCCTTATGGAAAGGTGAATATAAATTGCAGAAATTTATGTTCAAAGCAACTGTTAAAAAAAAGGAGGGGGGGGGATTTTAAAAAATCTACTTGCTGAGTCAAATTCAACATAATTTAGCATAAATAATCCTAATGGAAAGGAAAATGTTTATTGCAAAAATTAAGGGCTAATTCTTTTCCAAAGGATGACTGCACTTAAGGGCATGCGATATTTGCAAGAAAATAAACTTTTAAAACAAGAATTTTTCTTTCAATTACAGAAATGGTCAACATCTAAACTGCAAGTTTACGTAATTGCGTTAAATAAAAGTATGTTGTTACCAAGTACGAATTTGTTTTCATAGGCAGGGGTCATCGCGATTTCTTGAATCTCCATACGATAATGAGGACGCCCACTTTTATACTGACTTCATACATTATCAGCGCATGTTTGTCTATTGTTCTCCGTTTAACAGTAGTTGTATATTTGCATTATCAAAGTTATGTCAAAGGGAGATTAATAGACAAACATGCGCTCATGGTTTAAATGAGAAAAGACTGCTTCCTTTTACTTTCGCTTTCCCTGTTGTAACCAAGGGTTGATGCATGTTGAATATTATAATTCACCACGTGATTTCTCACCTCAGGTATCTTTGTGAATACAAAATTATATCACGTGACGTGTAAGGTAGCATGTTATGTGCTAACTAGGACAATGTTTTCGAACACGTTAAGTTGTCAAGCATTGATTTAAAGTCGTCTGTACTTACATGGGCGTGGTCTAATGGTTGAAACCATAGTACCGGCAAATAGTATACTTGTGCCTTATAGAATATATAGGGTTATGGTGAAAGAGTGATCACATAAATTTTTATACATGGCTTTGTTATTCATGCTAGTCTAATTTTAGTACCATTCTGATAATGTCAGCTCCACCTCTCATGCATATAAATATCAATCTTATGTTTGATCAAGGGCAGATAAGCAAAAATTCTCCTCTTTTCGAAAGTTGTAAGGAGAAAAACATAGAATGAGCTTATAGTATCATAGTCTAAAATCTTAATTCATGTTGGAAATTGACTAGACTCTTTATAAAATTCAACAAAAGTGATATTAAGTTAAGAAATAAACGCATCAGAAGCGACCGAAAAGGGCCCAAAACCCGGCGCTAAGTGCAGTCATCCTTGGAGTTATTTACGAAAAGAATAAAGCAAAGGGTCAATTTTGGTCGATTTTACAACTTTGTGTTTTGGTATTTCTTATCTCAAAAATGAGGTTCTTGTTTGAAGCAGCCATGTTAGACGCTTAATAAATGGGTCAATCTGACAAAGATGAATTTGTTTGTTGTGCAACAGTTTACATGTGAAGGAAATCTTTGAAACAAGCAAAATATATTTGAGCTGATTTTGTGAAGTAAATTGAGGTTGAATATTTCAATGCGCTGACATTTTCACTTGTGACGGTGGTTTTAGCTTGTTTTGATTTTTCGTTTCATTTTAAATTTGTTAATTTAATGCTTTTTAACGTGGGGGAACTATTGCCTGTATTTTGGAATTTTTACATATCAAATCAAACATGACTTTGGTAAATCTGACAGCTGATTGTTTACCTGCGCAAACTGAGCAAAATCTGATGCATTAACAACATACAGTTGCACCTGCTGTTATGGCCACCTTTAATCAGCGGCCACTCGCCATGAGCGACCAGTTTCAATCCGGCCTGTTTAGTTTTTCACTATATTTTAACTGATTTAAATGGCCACCTGTCTAACGTGGCCAGCGGTCAGTGGTTTTAGGTCCGTGGTGTCAACATGCCTGTTTTTAACGGCCATTTTGTCTGTTTGTCACATGACTTCTGACTCTGACATGTGACCCCGTATCGAAAGAAGCCAGACTTTGACACTGATAATGAGTTGATGAAAAATAATTGGGTGTGTAGTTTAAAGTCTTCTGAGATTTTATGAGATAATTGATTATAACACCTGTTTTGTGTTATTTATAAATATATCTACATGTACTTATATACTTCATTACAAAGTTATTAATGGCCAGTCTAATGCTTAACATGTACAGCAATTTGCCAATAATACGCACTTTTTTAAAGAAAATGTCTTTGAGAGAATTAAACGGGTGCCTATTATATATCCAAATGGAATTTTGACACCTTTTTAAGAGGTTATAAACATTGGCTATCGTTGTTCAGTACATAGCCTTTGTACAGAAATGCTACAGTACTTCTGTTTGCTTACCGCATTTAATCAATTATTGAAAATCATTGTTTGGGCATCCTTAGCAGAAAATGCTTTGCTCTTAATCCCTTGATAAATAAAAACGGCCATTTAAAATTAATATAAACTGTTTATTCACCAATCCGAGCTGTGCATTCACCCTCTCTGTGTACGCCGCCATTACAGATGCTATTAATAAATCTGTGCAATAGTATATTCTGTGTTTTTTTCCATTAATTTGAAACCTGGAATAAGAGGCCACCTGTCTTAAGCGGCCAGTTTGTCATTGTCCCACAAGTGGCCGCTGAAAACAGCTGCGACTGTACTATAAAATACTATTCATTTTATTGGTAATTCGGTATTATCTCTGCTAATGGTTCATAAATACAAAGTGTTTCGTTAAGATGTTCTGCCTTTTCAATCTAAACAGAGATTATTTCGCTGATAGAAATATGTAGTTATATATATTCATTTTGAAAAATAAATTGCTCTTTCTTTGTTTTAGTGCATAAGGGTGAAACGTTTACTGAATTTTGTAAATTGCATCAAATGATCAAAAAAAAAAAATTCCTTTTACCTCCTGGTTTGTTACAGGGGTCTTATCAAAGTTTTTATTTGTATGTCCAATTTTATAGATTTGTCGGATAATGGCTATTTTTTATTTGACAATGGCGGAAATGGTGATCTTTATAGTATGTATTATCAATTTAGACATATTTAAGTAATTAAAATACTTATCTCATATGTGTGGTTAATACTACCCGTGTGATAAACCTTTGCTTTATCAAACGGGTGATGCTTTATCAAACACTTCCGGTCCGAACTCTTTTTGACACAGCCTCTCGCTTCAACGCTTCAGTGATCTATTTTTGAAGATTTGCTAGTTTTTCAACATAACTATATCTACTACCAAAGATTGATATCAAATGGATTTTGTCAAAGATTTAAAATACAAATATGAAGGAAAACAAATAAATGTGTAGCATAGGCGTCAAAACCGGGAGGGGGGGGGGGCTGAGCCCCCTTCATCCCCCCCTACTTTTTTTGGCAAAGTTATACATAACCGTAACCAAAGACCTTTTTATCGCTTGTCAAGATTTTTGATAATTTTTTTTGATAATGATCACGAATAATTCATGATTTTCCCTTGAATAATTCATGAATTATATTCTTGAAATGTTCATGAAAAGTTCATGAGGATCCCATGAACTTATTATTGGACATTTTAAAGTCATGAATTTTTGTTCATAAAAAAAAGTTGATGAATATTCATGAACATACTTTTTTCATGAATAATTCATGAACGGTTATATTCATGAAGCTTCATCATTTGATGAATGTCCAATAATAAGTTCATAGGATCCTCATGAACTTTTCATGAATAAGTTTAATGAATCTTCATGAACTGTTCATGAATAAGATAATGAATTTGCTTTATGAATAATTCATAAATAAAATTCATGAACTATTCATGAAAATTCTTACCTTTTACATTTTGTATATAAAAAGGTAAAATCTCATATAAAAATGACTATAAAATACTTTATTATAACTGAAGAATAATGAGACAATATCTAATGTATCACATAAATTCTTATGTACTGACTATCACTTTAAATAATCAGAAAGTTTAATAAAATATGCAAAACAACAGGTAACGATATCAATACTGAACTCATTAGCTTTAAAGAAATGTTACAATATTAGAAACTGACATCTCAATATACGATGATTTGAAATATAAGTGACATCAGAATATGGTAACTAGTTGATAACTATCATTATGTCCTTTATGAAATCTTGCTTTGTTGCATTTTCCTTGCCTTTGCTCATGTTGATTTCACTTGAATGCCATATATAGCTTGCAAGGTGCATTTAATACTGCATGGTAGGTAAAATGCTCCATCCTTAAAATGATTATTTTCTACAAACCCAGAGTAACTTGAGTGTTGTTTTTTCTTGGTGACAATTCTTCTTGGTGACAATTCTTCCCAGACATATAGCCCCTTTGGTGGCAGAAGAGTCGTACCTCTGTACTGCAAAAAAATAATGACAAATAGCAGTATAATTATGTCATGTCGTTTCAAACATTTGGAACATCAACTAATCATTCAATCATCTCATTTAATTCAATTTTTATTTCAATTATTTTTATCAAGTAAGATAACGCTGAAATTGCACTAGAGCTAATAAGAGTGCTTACCCTTGAAAAAGTGATATTGTAGAAAAAAGAAAACAAGATGAAGCTGTTTTTAAAGTTGTAAATAATACTGGCCATTTTATTAAAAAAATTTGATTATTTGCAATAGCATTTATTCAGTACTTACTGAAAGTTATGTTACATGATCACTATCTTTAGACCTGTCCATTATTCTGGTTTCTTCCGCATAATTCTGGAGTAAAATAAGTTTGTATAAATTAACTTAAATGACATCAGCATTATGCATAACTTTATCTTGTAACTGCACCGATTTAGGTATATCAAACGGGTATTTCATTATATCAATTAAGTAGTTAAACGTATAAGTTAGTCGGACAAGAATTTCACTACAAATTAAAAACCGCCATTTTTAAATGTTTGAAAAAAACGAACAAAAACTGAATCTTACGTTTTACCTCCTTTACATAAAAGTTTATTTCGATATATACATACTATATTACCTTTAATATCATTTCTTTGAACTACATCTGCTGCATTATCTTCTTGAATGTTCCATAACTTAGTTATGCCATCGCTTATGTTGAAGAGTCTTGGTAAAATGGGTAGGCAAACCCGGGCCGGGGCAAAATAAAAGCCGGGGCAGATCGAGATTTTTAAATTTTCTTCGTTATTAATCTGCCAATCTCATTGAAATTTTCAGGATATGTTACGGACCGGTATATTTGTATTCACTGTAAATATTACTGCACAACAATGCGTATTTTGGAATTTATTGACGATTGTTGATTTCCAAGTTGGTAAAATGGGTAGGCAAACCCGGGTCGACATTTTACGGGTTTGTGGACTTTTTAAGAAGAAACTTAATAATTCATGTACAAATCCGTTAAAACATATGAAATATGTTTTAAAAATAAAGATTTCTTTAATGGAAATTGATATTTCTGCGATTAAAAACCTGTTTTAAGAAAAACCGGGTCATTAAAACCGGATCCGAACACCCGGGACAAACTTGATAATTCCGTAATAGTTGCGTGTCTATATGTTATCCCACATGGATATTTTTTTTCTTCTGATTTATGTAATGGTATAATCAGAAATGCGCAGGTGTAACAAACTCGTGTGACAATTTTCTATTCAATTGTCCATAGTGTCGTGCATTTGCCTATAACTCCTACGAATATGTTTAAGATAATTTCCGGATTTTTTTTCTATCCTAATATTCGTGCTTGTAAGATATTGGGGGTGTTAACCACGAAAAGAACAGTACTTGTTTACAAAATAATAATAAAAAAAAAAACACAAATAAAACCCTCGATCAGCATGCTAATTCATTTGTATTATCACTCTTTTAAATAATTAGTTCTCAATAAAATTTCAAAAACTATGTTAAATAAAAATAGTGCTTAAATATATTCATTTATTAATTTTAAAAAGTAAGAATTAATGTGTAGCACCCAAAATGATTATTAATCACTTTTCTCAAATTTATCAATTAAGGCTCTTATGACGATACCTCCTTGCGAATTGGCAATGTCACAATATTGTGATAGCTAACATCCTCATTTCGGAATTTTTGAGTCTGTCCCGGGTGATCGGATCCGGTTTTAATGACCCGGTTTTTCTTAAAACAGGTTTTTAATCGCAAAATTAATACTTTCCGTTTAATAAATGTCAATTTCTAACTAGTATTTCATATGTTTTAACGGAATTTAATATGAAATGTTAAGTTTCTTCTTAAACAAGTCCACAAACCCGTAAAATGTCGACCCGGGTTTGCCTACGCATTTTACCAATTTGAAAATCAACAATCGTCAATAAATTCCAAAATACGCATTTTTGTGCAGCAATATTTGCAGCGAATACAGATACACCGGTCCGTAACATATCCTGAAAAGAAGATGGGGGAACAAGATAGCGCAAATGCCCATTTGGTTTACTTGTAAAATTCAATTTCAAATTTAATTTTTTTCAACTAAATATACTAGATAATGTTAAAATACATTTTTACAAAAGTACATTTTCTAACAATATTCAGTTTTGAATAATTTAACAAGCAGTAAGAAAAAAAATTTAATCTAAAGTTTTGGTGGTATCGAACCCACAACCTAAAAGCCCTAGCTCTATAATGTTACCTAATGTCTGCTGCTCTAACCACTGAGCCATTTCAGTCACAATAAAACTCCATTATTAAATGCTATATACGACTTCAACCATGAATTTACGGACTTGTATTATTTTTCTAAAACGTTCAATTGTTGCGATACAAAATGACATTCTTAAAGTATAGTGGGTCATCTCTCCACGTTTTCGTTAATTGAAATCGGTTTGATTTCCTTTAAACCTTATAAAGACTATGAAAAAAATATGGAGCTCAGACCCACTCTATAAAAGAAAAGGCATTGAAGTTCTAAAAATGACATTATTTGGAGGTTTTGGCACGCATACGCCAGTTTGAATCAACCTATTCCAAATATTTAACTTATTTAAGGGTTATAAATCGATGTTATGGTAAATATACATTGTTTTCAATAATGTAGAAAGAAATTATGAGATTTGTTATTTTAATTTTATAGTATCTTATCTATCCTCATATAGGCAGTTTACACGCCTTATTCACCCATCTTCTTTCAATGACATTGGTTTATTATTTTTGACGTAAATTGAAAAATCTCGATCTGCCCCGGCTTTTATTTTGCCCCGGCCCGGGTTTGCCTACCCATTTTACCAAGACTCCATGTTGAAGATCCGTCTTTCATTCAAAATGCGTAATCACTGGGCGGAAGTGACGTTATAGAATCAAAACAACTCGCTGACTGTATATTCTGAGACTTTTTCATTTGGTTAAACTAAATTTAAGGTGCTAAAGTTTTCATTATTATATATTCAGAGATTGAATAAACGTACGATTTAATATTGTTCAGTTTACACAAGTTGTGTAGGTTAAATATTAACCCCCCCTGTTTATGAACCCCCTAAGGTTTTGGAACTTAAAAAATAATTTACACTCAATTAAATATTCTTTCAGACTTTATTTCTATAATTTTGCATTAATGTTATAAAGTAATATTTTCATTATTGCTTAACATTAAGTTTATGACATATTGAAGTTCAGTGTGTTTTTGCAACGGAGGCGAATCGACGTGAAACCTCATAAACAATGGCGGACTCTTCGAAAGTCGGAGCGTAGTTGTCGGAGTTTTAACAGCTAATCATAAATGCATTGTTGGAAGTTCTCAAGGGAATATTTGCGTAACGGATTTGTAACTTCTTAGAATGAATTGCTTTGAAATGTGTGCAACAGTGATGCCTTATAGAAATAAACCGCAAAGGTTCTAAAATCGACGGGGTCCAAATTTCAACTGAATATGCTCGGTACATTTCCCCCGTCGTTCTGCCAGGAGCAGACGCACTTGTGTGTATATATGCTTCTATGAAAGACTGACAACCGATCACGTCTTTATTAAACTTGATATACTTCAAACAAGTTAGAAATCAATGTTTACTACATCTCTTTACCAAGAAACACGCAAATTTTAAAATTATTTTATTTCACTTTTTCAGTTTGGTTAAAACCACTAGTTTACAAGATTTTTATCATCATAAAACAATCATAATGTATCATCTGCAAAGACTGATTATTCACTGATAAATTATGTCAGTTTTTGGATATAAATTTAACAATGAAGAAATTATGCGTCAAATTTAAGATCTAGTATGGCCATTTGATCATGATGTCTGAAACCTTTGTTTTCGTCAATTAATTTACATGTTTCTTGACATACACAAAGTTGCGAATGCTCGTTAGTTTGAATTGACTCGAACGAGGAACAGTTGTTGATGTTTTATAAAACAACACCAGCCTAATGATTCGAAATTGGAAATAGTGAATAAGGATGCTTACTGGTGGTGGAATAAAAGTCTTAAGAAACATTATTTCGGTAAGTTCTTGTATATAACACAACCAAAGCGTTCTGTTTTCATCGTGTCGTCAGGATGAACTTGATAGCTAACGTGATTTGCAGTTTTACAAACTACACAGTGGCGTCTGAAACAAATTGAAAGTGGGAGGGAGGGAGGGGGTGGGCTTACCCCTGCGAGATGAAATTCATGACTTTAAGAACTTTAATGAACCGTTCATGAAGTTTCATGATGTATTCATGACTGGTTCATAACTGGTTCATAAAGGTGGTTCATAAATTTTATTCATGAATATATTACAGGAAATACCTGGTAATTCAATGGTTCTAAATATTGAACATTCATGAATTTTCATGAAGATCTAATTTATATAATTTCAAATACTTTTATAAATAACATTAAGTTTGTCAAAACAATATGTTTTAAAAAATTTTATACATCTCGAAATATTATTAAAATACAGTCTTCATGAACATTCATGAATATTCAAACACCTATATAAATGTGGCATCTTTTTAAAAAGAGAAAGATGCGATGTATTATAGTGTCATAATTTATTTCTCAACAAACTTGATTATTCAAGTCTTCTGATCAGTATTTCTATTTAATCAAAAGATTAAACTCTAAGAAAAATTTTTTAGAGCTAAAAAATTATTTCAAGGTTTATTTCAGTGAAACTTTACACTAAAACAGCTAGATTTATCTTCGAAATGACGTACTAAATTGTATTGCGCAAGGTCACAATAACCGCATAACACAATGTTGCATCATCGTTTTTTAACTTTGAAAAAATATCAATTCGGGTCATAAAGGGACTGTCTCAAAAGCTTCATAATATAAATCAAATTGTATGAGATAAATAGAACATCTATAATTGTGTGATTTTATATTTGCTTTATCCAACTCGTTGAAATGGTTATATTCACTCGGCAAGCCTCGCGAATATATACACCATTTCAACTCGTTGGATAAAGCAAATATAAAATCACACAATATAGATATCCTCTATATATATCATCACATATTAATATAAAAAAAATGGTTATTGTATGTAGCTATATTGAAAACGTGACAGAGGGCTAGACTTGCTGAACCCTCGTCACGTTTTCGACCCGAGCTCAAATATAGCTTATACTTCAAGACATTTATGTTTATTCTACAATATATTATCAATTTTACACCTCAAACGAACTGTTTTTTGACAAATCTGCAGTTGAAACCACAACGCCATGGGGTCAACCAAGCAAAAGGATGACGTCACAATGCAAATGAAACGCTGCGCTAAAGAGTGCGTACTCTAATTGTATTCGGCTCGTTAAGTTGAATGTGAATAAAAACATGACCCAGACCAAGCTCTGTATCTTGCTTATAATTCTATGATTGACGTTGATCATTTGAAATGTCTTGCTAAACATTAAATACTTGTACAGTAAAATTAAAAGGATGATATAATGCTAAAACTGTAACTTTCTGGTGCCCCTTCTTGTACGATGAATTATATGATGTCTATCTACCCCATTTTGATAGTTTTTCAAAGACAAGTAAATAAAAACGTCTTAAACAGTTTCCATAGTTCTGACACATTATTTTTATGAGGATAAATGCATTATGACAATCGTTGTTCTTAAGGAAATATTGCAGCGGAATATTCACTGTTAACTTTCACTTCCCTTTATTTTAGTCTGAGAGTCCACCAAAAATTGGGAAGGTCCACCAATTGTTCAGGACCAGGTGGACCGTTGGTCTACTAAAATTTTAAACTTTTATTATGAAAATCAAATTATTAATGAATTATTAATGCAAATTCTTACATTGAAATTGACAACCAAAAATGAATAAATGAAGTTTTGTGATCGCGGTAACTTCACCAGAATTTCCTCATAAAAAGAAGTTGAAGTTATTCTGTCCTCTGAGTTCATGATTGTGTAAATTATCTTCATTGGCAATAAAATGATAGTTGATTAATAAAAAGACATTTTTAATGTAAAATAAAAACTAAAACAATTATAATTTAACCAGTTGGCTATCCTCTACATAACGGCGCTAAGTGGGTCATTGGGTTGGACTAATACCCAATACACTGAAGTAAACTGGTAAATTTGTCACTTAGCTTACAAAATGATGATATATTTCCTTTTTTAGAGATATAAATACATTAAGTAAATCAAATTTCAAATTAGATTAGCTTTTTATTTTTTCAAAAATAGTTTGATTTTTTATAAGCTGTTGTGGACATGCTTATAATCCAATTTACATGTATTTTAAGTATAGTCTGTCCCAAGATATTTAACAATATTTTAAATTTATATCATTGTTAACTTGATAAATAAAATGGAGTCTCCCTGGTATAATTCTCAAACTTCTTTCTATATTTTTTCCGTTGGGGAGAAGTGAAACCTTCCTACAAAAAATTGTGACCAAGTAAAGATATTTTGAATATAATACCACGTTTTGCTAGTGGAAATGATGATGATGTAGAAAAATGAAATAAATTCAGTAAAGTAGAAGATTACACATGTTTGTGTTCAAATTAATTGCATTTAATAAGTTTGAATAGCGTGGAGTAAATTAATTCAACAAAAATTCCAACATTAATGAAGGTCCACCAGAATTTGTGAAGGTCCACCAAAAATTCTTGACCAGTGGACCTGCGGTCCACCAAAGTAAAAAAGTGTCAAACCCTGAAACCCTTGCATGCATGTTTATTAAACTTCGTTCACTTTTTAAGCATGGTAAAAGGACAAACTCTTTTCATTTTCAAGTAATTCTGTTAAATATTTATTAAAATATTGTTAATTACAACACTTAAAATCGAAATGTTATGTACGACTTGACAATTGATATTTACGGTTCGCGAAAGTAAACATTTCAAATTTACAATTTGATACTTTGTTGGAATTAGCCCTTGTGAAGGTAAGAACCAAACGTTTTTTAGAAATGGGGAGTTAAAGGATTCCAAAGTGAAAAATTGAAGCGAGCAGAAGATTAAGTTAAATCCCAATTTAATCAAAACAATCAGCCGTCTGAGACGAAAATTTCGGAATTATAGTCAACTTGTAAATAAACTAACTCGTACCCAAACAGACTCGTAATGAAATAGTCCAGTCGTACCCAAAACTCTGCGGTCCATTCGTACCCAAACATTTGATTACGACTTCACTATTCGACATGTACCCATGGAAATTTATAATGTTATGTATAACATATTATTCCTGCCTTCAAAGAGTGAGAAGAAATTATAAATTTTGTGATGTAATCAATCGGTCTTGCATGTTTACAGAAATTGTCTATCAAATATTGTTCATAAAGGAAACTCTTTGGCAACCTTGAAGATATCAAAATATATCATAATTTCTAAATAAATTGCACCTGGTAGTTATATAAAAACTTAAGCTAATCAGCTCATCTTTTATATTTACAATCAAAATATCATTGTTTACAGTCACATTTTTAAAAAAATTATATATACCATTATTAAGTAGTTTTGATTTCTGACAAGTATCTAATTACATGTATTTGAATTAAATTTTATTTTCTTATTATAATATTAAGATATTGTTCATGGGTACTAGTCAACTAGTAAAGTCGTAATCAAATGTTTGGGTACGATTTTTGGTACGACCGGACCATTTGATTACGAGTCAGTTTGGGTACGAATTCACTTGATTCTGAATTTCAGGCTAAATTTCCCGAATTACTAAGAGAAAAACAGGTTTATAATTCAGAAGATACTATGACGAGTATTATAGTCAACATTATTAACTGGGAATTCATTTTATGTTAATCACTGTAGATACATTACTCTATTCAAAAAATAGGGGTTGAAATAATGACTTGTTAACTCAAATTTTTCCATTGGGCAGACTACAAATCGCTAGATCTTTAGCATTGTCGGATACTCAAGGGGAATCGCGTCTAGTGATAAGTAAAAGATGCAACCCATGGGTTCCAAAGTAATTTGGCATCACCAGGTCACTGTTGATATTCCGCCACCCATAGGAATAAAGCTACAGATGTTCTACTTAATTTTACTTTCTAGTAATTCGCAAATCCTTATATCCATTTGTTGTTTACTTGCCTTTGCTGATTGCTTATTATGACATCACCTTATTTTGAAGTTGCGAAGATTTGTTTACGTCACCGTCTAAGAATCAACGAATCAGAAGCGATTAATTGAAATGAGGGGAATATTCTCTAGATATCATTCTTAGCCAGTCAATATTTTACGGACGAGTTAATATTACAATTATTGACTATTCATCTAGATAGCGTTATATCATGTATATAGTAAGAATATACTACTGAATATAACTATGTATAATATGATATTGTATTATATTATACATTATTGTATCAAATGATAAGGTATCATATCGTATGATACATTGTTTTCCCTCGGACTAAAATGTCACACTTTCATTGGTTTAAACATATCATGTGATTGCCTCATATATTTCTATGTTAGTTCAGTGAGAATATGGCTGTAATTGGCTGACGCTTCGCCTTCTCATTTTGACCTTTCATATTATTTAATACAGAAACCGCATGCTGTAAGTTCTTTTAATATTTGGAGTAGCTGCCCTTTGAAATTCTTTAAAATTAGAGTAGTTGCCCTTTGAATAGTGACATCAAATTGTTGTGTCTGGAACAGAACAAAATGGCAGCATCGGAATTTGCTAAAAACTCTGCAAAGGAAAGAAAACGCAACAAACATTGTAAGTTAAATTGAATGAGATGTTATTCATCCTGTACATGGCTTTGCATACAACATCGTTATTTGTGATTAAATATTTTACTTGATAGTCCTCGGGAAAACAAAACACTTATTAGGTTTGTTACTGACTGACTACAGAAATATATTGGGTTGATCAATCTCGTAGATGGCTTGACTTTGTCTCACAATCTATGAGATTGAACAACCCAATATATTTCTGTAGTCAGTCAGTAACAAACCTAAAGAGTAATAATGTTGTATCAAATTATATTGTATCATATGATACAATATTATAATGTGTATCATATATGATACAATACATGCAATTAAAATCATATGTTACAATATAATTTATAAAATGATATATCATATTATGAAATACAATAAAATATCATGTTACAACATTGTAATGTAGTATGTGATATGATATTGTATCATATGATACTATATTGTATCATATATTATGTTATGATATTTTGTTTTCCCTCGGATTGAAATGTCACACTTTCATTGATTTAAATATGGCACGTGACTGCCTCATATTTTTTTTAATTTAGGTTCGGTGAGAATTAGGCAATATGGCCGTCATTGGCTGATGCTTTTCGTCATGACTTTGCATACATCATCGCTATTTGTGATTAAATATGTCACTTGATAGTCCTTGGCAAAACAAAACACTTATTAGGTTTGTTACTGACTGACTACAAAAATATATTGCGTTGATCAATCTAATAGACGGCTCGGTTTTACCTCGCCATCTATGAGATTTGTGTTCAATAAATATACATTTTTTTCACTGGATTGCACTGTAGCTCTATTAAAGGTTTTTATCCCAATTCTTATAGATCAATGAGCTACAAATTTGCATGTACATATAGCTCAGAAGAACAGTGGGCAAAGAGCTCAGGTGAGCATTGTGGCCCATGGGCCTCTTGTTACTTATCACTTGAAATGTTATCTTTCATAGTTATTAGGTGTGTGACATGTATATACTCTTATTTCAAAAAAGTACATTCCTCTCTTTGAAATTTTAGAAACAAAGAATGAAGATTCTCCAGGCGGGAAAACAATAACAGAAGTCAAGCAAGCATTACCAGAACGTATGCTAGCACAAACAATTGTGTTTTCCCTAGTTCAAAAGCAGAGACACCCTGAATTTTTACGCCACATGATTCCAAATATTGTTATTTCCCCTGAAAAGCTTGAAATTATGATGTATGATTCAGATAATGATGTCTTACTTTGCAGCAATCTAATTCTTTTATTCAATTTAGGCCCAGAAAAACATCTCATGGATGAGACTGTTATTATTATTTGGATGGTTTTACACTACAGAATATTTTGTACTGGATTAAATAAGGCTAAGCCTTCTGTACTTGAAAGATGTAAATCAAATTTTAGGCAACTTGTTGCAAGTAAATGGGATATCTATTTAAACTCCTTAAAGTGCTGTGTTTCTGGGTTCCCTTCAGTAGATAATTGGCCAATAAGTGAATTAGTTCAGTGTGGTGTTTTCCTTTCGGTAGAGTCAGATGACATATAAAATGTGAATGTGATTTGTCAGTGACTTAAAAAGGGCACCTGAATCTGACTTTACCCAGATGATAAAAAAACTGGCCATTGAATAACAGTGTTATTTGAAAGTAAAACTCTTTATAAATGTGTCAAAATAGTGTTTATGTTCTGGTGTATTCTTTGCTCGGTAATGCTATGGAATCTGTAATTGAAACACATTAAAACTTCTGTATCTGATTTCAGCTTGATAAAAACATTTGCTACGAAAGCGCCGCGGCTCGAGTGACAACACCGTTATTTCAAATAAGATTCATTGTTGAGTAGGCTAAAACTGAAAATTGTCATGTATAGCATCCATACTGGGCGGTTGATCAAAGAAGCAGCAACAAGACTTTCATAAAGGCGCTACTGTGTGGAACATTTGTTTGCCTGTGGCATTTTCATAGTGATCTGGCCTCAACAAGTCCGAGATTCTACCTACTACAGACGCATGCAAGAGAGTGAAAAAAAAACCCACACTTTACAACATGGTATAAAGTATTGTTAAAAACGTGTCGCATTAATTTTATCCTACTGTCAGCTGACATGTTCTGTCAATTACGTTTATACTCATTGGCTCAATAGTATAATTTCCAAATAAAGACTCATGCAGTATCAACAAAATCTTAGAGAGTCATAAAGAAAAACAGTTTGAGTTATGATGACTCTTCGTTTAAGTTCAAACTATCCTATTCTTACATTTTGAAATCTTATATTGATCGATAGAAATTGGCGTTTTCTATAGAGATACGAAAAACAGGACATTGCAAAACATCTTTTTAGAGTTAGTTATCAAGTCAACAGTCACATCTATGAATATTTAAAATTTGAGGTTTTATATTGAACATACAACATACTTTCGTTGGAACATCTGTGCTTATGATTGACTTCATTAGTGAGTGATTTAAAACGGGCACCTGAACCTGACTTTACCTAGATGGTAAAATATTGGCCATTGGATAAGAGTGTTATTTGAAAGTATAACTCTCTATGAAATGCGTCTAATTAGTGTTTTTGATCTTTTGTATTCTTTGCCTGTTACCAGTAATGCTATGGAATCTGTAATGGGAGCACATTAAAACTTCTGTATCTGGTTTCAGCTTCAAAAAACAATTGGAAGGAGAGCGCTGTGGTTCAAGTGTACATCCTTATTTCATATACGATTTACTCTAGAGTAGGATTAAACTGAAAATTGTCATGTATAGCATCCAAGCTGGGCGGTTGATCAAAGAAGGAACAACAAGTCTATTATTAAGGCGCTACTGTGTGGGAAATCTATTAGCCTGTTGCATTTTCAAACCGATCTGGCCTCAAATCCTGGATACTACTTACAAGAGACGTCTGCAAGACAGTGAAAAAGCACACCTTACAACATGGTATAAAATATTGTTAAAAACGTGTCGCATTAATTTTATCCTACTGTCGGTTGTCATGTTCTTTCAATTTTGTTCACAATCCTCTATTTAATAGTACAATTTCCAAATAAAGACTCGAGCAGTATCAACAAAATCTTAGAGAGTCAGAAAGAATAACAGTTTGAGTTATCATGACTTCGATCAAGTTCAAACTATCCTATTCTTATATTTTTAAATCTAAAATTGATCGATAGAAATTGGAGTGTTCTATCGAGATACGAAGTCCAAGATATTGCAAAACTTCTTCTCAGAGTTGGTTATCAAGTCAACAGTCACATATATGAATATTTAAAATTTGAGGGTTTATTGAACATATAACATACTTTCGTTGAAACATCAGTGCTTATGAATGACCCGATTAGTGAGTGACTTAAAACGGGCGCCTGAACCTGACTTTACCTAGATGGTAAAATATTGGCCATTGGATAAGAGTGTTATTTGAAAGTATAACTCTCTATGAAGTGCGTCTAAATAGTGTCTTTGTTCTCGTGTATTCTATATAGCATCCATACTGGGCGGTTGATCAAAGAAGCAAACAAGTCTATCATTAAGGCGCTACTGTGTGGGAAATGTGTTTGCCTGTGGCATTTTCATAGCGATCTGGCCTCAACAAGTCTGAGATTCTACCTACTACAGACGCGTGCAAGACAGTGAAAAAACACACTTTAAAACATGGTATAAAGTATTATTAAGAACGTGTCGCATTAATTTTATCCTACTCTCAGCTGTCATGTTCATAATCCTTGGTTCAATAGTGTCATTTCCAAATAAAGAGTCGAACAGTATCAGCAAAATCTTAGAGAGTCAGAAAGAATAACAGTTTGAGTTATCATGACTCTTCGTTCAAGTTCAAACTGTCCTATTCTTATATTTTGAAATCTAAAATTGATCGATAGAAATTGGCGTCTTCTATAGAGATACGAAGTCCAAGACATTGCAAAACATCTTTTTAGAGTTGGTTATCAAGTCAACAGTCACATCTTTGAATATCTAAAATTTGAGGTTTTATTGAAGAAACAACATACTTTCGTTGACACATCTTTGCTTTTGATTGACTTGATTAGTGAGTGACTTAAAAAGGGCACCTGAATCTGACTTTACCTAGATAGTAAAATATTGGCCATTGGATAAGAGAGTTATTTGAAGGTATAACTCTCTATAAAATGCGTCTAAATAGTGTTTTTGCTCTCGTGTATTCTATGCCCGTTAATGCTATGGAATCTGTAATTGAAACACATTAGAACTTCTGTATCTGGTTTCAGCTTGATAAAAACAATTGCTACGAAAGCGCCGCGGTTCGAGGGTACATCATTATTTCCTAAGTTCATTGTAGAGTAGGCTTAAACTGAAAATTGTCATATATAGCATCCAGGCTGGGCGGTTGATTAAAGAAGCAACAAAAAGTCTATCATTAAGGTGCTACTGTGTGGGAAATTTGTTTGCCTGAGGTATTTTGATAGCGATCTGGCGGCAACAAGTCCGGGATTCTACCTACTACAGACGCCTGCAAGACAGTCAAAAACACACTTTACAACATGGTATAAAATATTGTTAAAAACGTGTCGCATTAATTTTATCCTACTATCAGCTGACATGTTCTGTCAATTGCGTTTATAGTCTTTGGTTCAATAGTATAATTTCCAAATAAAGACTCCAGCAGTATCAACAAAATCTTACAGAGTCAGAAAGAATAACAGTTTAAGTTATCATGACTCTTCGATCAAGTTCAAACTATCATATTTTCGTATTTTGAAATCTAAAATTGATTGATTGAAATTAACGTCTTTCATAGAGATACGAAGTCCAAGACATTGCAAAACATCTTTTTAGGGTTGCTTATCAAGTCAACAGTCACATCTTTGAATATCTAAAATTTGAGGATTTATTCAACAGACAACGTACTGTAAAAGCAGAAAATGTTGTTGAGGATTTAATTTTGTTATTTTCTTTGGCAGTAATAATCAACGAAATTAAATCCATGACGATTTTTTTTAACCTAAGTATTAAAAAATACAGAGTTGATACGCGATACATTCTAGGGATTCCAGTATGACGAAATTGAATGCCAACGAAATTGTATTTGATTAAAAAACAACGAAATTTAAACCCAACGAAAATATGTGCTTCTACAGTACTTTTGTTGAAACATCTGTGCTTATGATTGACTTGATTAGTGAGTGACTTAAAACGGGCACTTGAATCTGACTTTACCTAGATGGTAAAATATTGGCCATTGGATAACAGTGTTATTTGAAAGTATAACTCTATGAAATGCGTCTAAATAGTGTTTTTGCTCTCGTGTATTCTTTGCCTTTATCGCTAAGGAATCTGTAATGGGAACACAATAAAACTTCTGTATCTGTTTTCAGCTTGATAAAAACAATTGCTACGAAAGCGCCGCAGTTCGAGTGTACATCCTTATTTTAAATAAGATTCATTCTAGAGTAGGCTTAAACTGAATATATTTATGTATAGCATCCAAGGTGGGCGGTTGTTCATAAAAGCAACAAGAAGTCTATCATTTAGGCGCTACTGTGTGGGAAATTTGTTCGCCTATGGCATTTTGATAGCGATTTGGCCTTAACAAGTCCGGGATTCTACCTACTACAGACGCATGCAACACAGTGAAAAAGCACACTTTAAAACAGGGTATGAAATATTGTTAAAAACGTGTCGCATTAATTTTATCCTACTGTCAGCTGACATTTTCTTTCTATTATGTTCATAATCCTTGGTTAAACAGTATAATTTCCAAATAAAGACTCAAGCAGTATCAACAAAATCTTAGAGAGTCAAAAAGATTAAAGAGATACGGTGACTCAAAATATATGTTTTACTTTTTGATTATGACAACGGAAATAAGTAGAGCTACTCGAAATTTCATCAAACGAAAGGTTTCACGCATTATAAGTTATCACCTATCAATTTACAAGTCATTAAAACTCATCCGGAAAATGCACATGTAAACAAACCGAGTTGTTTTGGACATTGGTATTGTGTCACGTGTTTGCGATTTCTGTCTAAAAATAGTTACAGTGGGATTGACACACTGAAAAAAGAATTTGAATTTGAAGCTATTCGATGTCTATTGGTGAGAAATATGCATTAATAGAAAATGCATCTTCATAAATATTTAGTTCTTGAAGACATCGTGTTTCAATGAGAGGCTGTATGCCACGCTGCAGTATTTACATTCCCCTGCGCTTGCGTGGCTATGAAGCGGAAGGAAACTCAATATTTATGTGTTGGCCCAACGTGTAATTCTATTTTTCTCTTTTTAATTTGATTTTTTTACTTTTGAACATCGTAATTTTTCAAAAGTTCAAATTTTCATATGATAAATAAAATATGTGGAAATCGTGTAAAAATTCGATATTTGCTAAATCATGGGTTTGTGCGTCACCATGTCCCTTTAACAGTTTAAGTTATGATGAATATTCTCCTAGTTTCAAACTATCTTAATCTCATATTTTAAACTCTAAAATTGATCGATAGAAATAAGCGTTTTTAATAGGGATGCCAAGTCTGAGACTTTGAAAAACAAATTTAGAGCTGGTTATCAAATCAACAGTCACATCTTTATTTAAAATTTGTTTTATCCAACATACAACATACTTTTGTTGAATGTTACATCTGTCCTTATGATTGAATTGATTTATGAGTTTTGTGAAGGACTTAAAAGGTGCACTTGAAATTGAGTTTACCTAGATGGTAAAATATTTACTATTGGATAACAGTGTTATTTAAAAGTATGACTCTCTATGAAATGTGTTTAATTAGTGTGTTTGCTCTCGTGTATTTTTGCCCGTTGATGCTATGGAATATGAGATGGAAACACATTAAAACATCTATATCTGGTTTCAGCTAGATAACAACAATTGCTACGAAAGTGTGTACACCATTATTTCAAATAAGAATAGAGTAGGCTTAAACTGAAAATTGTCATGTATAGCATTCAAGCTGGGCAGTTGTTCATAGAAGCAACAACAAGTCTATCATTCACGACTTAACTGTGTGGGAAATGTGTTTGCCTGTGGCATTTTCATAGCAAACAGCCTGCAAGTCCAGGAATCCTCTTACTTCAGACGCCTGCAAGACAGAGAAAAAACACACTTTACAAAATGGTATAAAATATTGTTAAAAACGTGTTTCATTAGTTCTATCCTACTGTCAGCTGACATGTTCTTTCAAATACGTTCATAATCCTTTGTGCAGTGATATAATTTACACAACCAGTATCGACACATTATTAGAGACATAGACATAATAAAAGTTTGAGTTATGATGACTCTCCGCTAAGGTTCAAACTATCTTATTGTCATATTTTTATTTCTAAAATCAGTGTCTGCTAGAGGGGTATGAAGTCCAACACATTGCAAAACATCTCTCTAGAATCAGATCAAAAGTTAAAAGTCATATGTTTTAATGCTTCATTTCATATGAATGCCCTTGGTCCTTGGTTAACAGTCGTTTTCGAAAGTATGACTTTTGAAAAAAAAAATCGTCTAATTTGTGTTCTGACGCTTTCGCCTTTAGCAGGAGGAATGTTAATACAAGTCATCGGAAAACTATATTATTTATGGGAACCATGAGTATCAATTGCGCCCCATCGTTGATGGACCTATTTTTGTATTATATGAAGCAGAATTTATGGCCTTCATTATTGTTGGCTTATAAATCTGTAGCTTTTGTGATCTTCTCGGAAGACTTTTAATGGACCAGAGTACTAATTTGTCACTGTTGTGATAACTTAAGAAGAATATCCAATTATGAAACAGATAACACAGACTCTGTAGTATCTTTTATTTCAAGTTCACTGGGATATATCGAGTCAATGTAAGTATGTAAATAACAATTGTTAATTGATAATATGTCGTCGATATACTGAATGTTAAGTTAAGAAGAATCTATACCCTAATTATGTGCAACTCTGTGATCCTCTTAGGAGGCTGTATCGGTAGCATACGATACAAATGTTTAACTGTTATGATTCTCTCAATGAAAGGTATATACCCTAAAACCTTGAAAATTAGCCGGATGTAATAATAAGCCGGTTTTGAAAATAAGCCACCTATTTCTTGCACTGAAAATTACTCGAAAAATTAGCCTATTTTGAAAATAAGCCAGCCATGACAATGCCAGTTTGGAAAGATTTTAGACTACCGTAAAGTCTCATTTGTAGCACGCACCTGTGTATATTATGCTGAAAAAAAACCCGCTCTTACTATGCATTATACGCATCCCCAAAAAGACGAAATTTTTAAAAGTCATCGATTTGCGTGCGTACATAATGTAATAAAATCGTTTAAAAGTAATTTACGTTTGTGAATCTAAACCAAAACAACCAACAATGGTAATTATTTATTTGATAATTTATCCAATTATTTGATTATTGTAAAATAAACATTGTGAAGAAACGTCCGTATATGTCGTTTATCGTCATTATCAAGTCGTACAAATGATCGGTCTATTTTCAAAGTGTCCATCAGTATGCAAACCAATTACTGCATAACGGGACATAAAGTAAATAATTTGTTAATCAAATCATAATTATTACTTATCTTCCTATATTCAAATAAACTGTGAAGTCCGACAGGACAGTGCTTGCTTCTGACACCGGAAATTGTTAAACAAACATTGACCACGCGACGAGTCAACAGGTGGCTGGTTACGTAATGGGGTAAACACTGGCTAAAAGCAACAGTGGTCAGAGTGCATAAATATTCTAATACATGAAATAAAAAGTAAAAACACTTTACCACTTTTCATTTTACTCTTACAGGTGTTAATCTGGATATACCATTTTTTGAACAGTCAAATAGTTCACAATCGATCAATTACAATTTATATTGTTTTGATAATGAGCCGTGATTGTGATCTCATCGTTTACGGGAATTTTGCACTGATAATAAGCCGCGATTTGAAAATAAGACGGTTTTGAAAATAAGCCCCCACTTTCTTACCAAACGGTATAACTTTTGTAATCCTCTAAGTAGGCTATCAAAAGGTCGATGGTTTGATGGTTCCAAAGTGTAAGTATTGTTATCTTCTTTGTTGATTGTATCAAAATTGTAGTTATTCCTTCATTGAAGTGTATCTGTAGCTTCGTGTACTAAATAGTAAGTGTTTTGAGGGTATTAATTAAGGCTTCCCACATCGTTGTGTAGAAAGTCACTTGTAAGTACTTCAATATATGACGTCATAATCAATTTTGACGTCACGATCTGCATTCCATTCGATAGTTCTCAAGAAACGTATCCTTACGTTAAGTGAATTATATTAAAACAGTAATAAAACCGCTTGTTTCCTTTACATAGATGCTGCCGTTAATGCTAGACGAATAGAATTCATTCATATTAATTATCAGTATCAAATAATCGGCTAATTTAAAGCTTCGCTTGAAGTAAAAGACCATTTATAAATTAGTGCTTTGGAGACTCTCTCTGCTAAATGTAAAACTAATTGAAGAAATTTTAATGCATGTAAACACAGCTTGGCGCGGGTAAAGATCAATACAATTTAAAAATATTTTACGTAAAATTGGTAGAGAATGTAAGTACCAATGTGAATCAAGCTTGGGAAACCAACGGATATACCCCAATTTTATGTAAATCGCTTTTGATAAATAAAACAATGTGCCCTCTTTTCATGATTTGATGAAATGGTTTAACAATATCTTTAATAAACGAAATATTTATTTCAAGCCAAAGCAAGAACTTTAACGTATATGACATAACAACTGTTTTTTCTTAAAATTATTTATCATTTAATGTCATTAATAACATGCGTCGATGCGATTTAATTAAATAAGTTGCAATGTAATGATACACACGTCACGTGACAACGAAGTACATAATTATGACGTCAAAAAATGCATCAAATATTATGTTTAACATTGTTGTCAATATGTGTTATTAAGATTTCAAGAAATACTCCCGGTCAAAGTAAATTTTTGTTGATTCAAATAATATCGTTTTTCAGCCGTATTTTAGCTCCTTGACACCTTAACATTGCTGCGTTGTTCCTCGTTGTAAACTGTGTCAAAAGCCTCGGGTACTAAAAAGGTCTTTCCATCTTTCAGGTGAGAGACTTTTGTATTTCTTATGTTTCTTATTATCATTATTATGGTTTCTTCTCTTTTTTCCAGGTACAGATTTTTTATTTCTAGAGATATTGAAAGAATTTTTTCTTTATGTAATTGACCATTTGGGTACATCAGATGCTCGTGGTACGTGCGAATCGCCCATAAACAAGATATAGATATACTCAGTATAAAAATGATTATAAAATTAACTCTCTTGAGCATAAGGTTAAGAAAAAGGACAGTTTTACTATTCATCAAAATCAAATCGAAGCCCCCTCTAAAAATATAAATCAAACAAACAAAAACGTTCTACTTGATAAAAATGTGGAAGGCAAAGATGAACACAGGACGAGAAGAAACTAGATATTAAAGTAGATAGAGAGAAAAGGCAAAAGATTTCCCTATCTCTTCGACTTACAAGCGTACTGAGATAAAATCATTAACATTTTCGGAGAAGAGAGAAGACAAACATTTTGATATTAAGGCGAGAACGATATTCTTTACTAAAATCATGTACGCAAACTTACAACACATCCTACTAACATTTGTAAAAACAAATTTATTTGATGTGGATTTTTTCAAAATCCATAAAAAATTATGTTTTCAAAACATTCTTTATTTGTGTAGTCGAATTTTGCTTGTCTAATCACCATAGCAGCAATCACAAAATAATTGTGTTTTTAGTCGAGTTCTTTTGAACTTTCAATAATGAATTTCACTTGCTTACGGAAAATCATTTCAACACATTTCTAAGGGGAAAGAAGTTCTTTATTTAATGTGAAATCGAATAATTGTCCATGCAGCTGTCGTGAGGCACAAAAACAAGTCGATACGATTGACTTCCACATGACCTACGACGCGAGTGTTTTTACTGCCGTTCACAAGACAAACGTAGGTTTTACCATTCAATAAAATCAAATAAAGCTTCTAGAAATTTTCCATTAAACACAAAACTTCAAAATATGTCCTTTTTCAAATAAAGATTGAAGACGGAGAAAAAAAAAGAGGACGAGAAGAGACTAGTTAATGAAGTAGATTGTAGAAAAAAGGCAAACTATTTCGCAAGCACCACAACTTGCAAGCGTGCTAAGATAGAATTATATACATTTATATACATTATATACATTTTTGGAGAAATGAGAAGCCAAAATATATTTACGCGCAAAACGATATTTTCAACTCAAACCATCTACACAAAACATCTTACAAGATGAAATAGTTGTAGAGCGCAAAAACTGGGCACACAGTTTTTTTTTTATTAAACTATCAGATAAGTACAATTTTGCGTATTTTTCGATAGCATAATAATTGTCGTAAACAAAATATTTTCTCAATTTGGAATTTATTGATTATCATCTCTTATGACCATTTAAACTTTTTAAAATTATTTCATAAAGATGTCGAATCAGAATACTAGAAAAGAATTTGTAGACTTTGATATTTATAATGAATTAAGTTTTAATGGTGCTACTATTTTAATAATAATATTTGCAAAAGCGAAGTAATTCGATTATGGTTTGTACTTTTAATTAAAATTGTCGTCAATGCCTTTTCGTAGATAAGTTTAACAAATAGTTAACAAAATTTAACAGCATCCGAAGATATAGACATTGTCCAGGAAAAATAAGCATTTGATAATTGATTCGTTAAAATTATTTTTTTTGGCGTAAACAAGGCAAACGTAGGTCTGTTGCACAAAAACGTCTACTAAGACGGATGTACGGTTCCTACTGGCATCGCACGTTGCTAGTGGCAACCTCTCTCAAATCAAAACTGTACACGACACCATGAATGACACATTAAACGTCTGTATGTCTTAAAGCCTTAGTCACAATTAGTCGTACGTGCTTCTACGGGCGGATTTTAATGAAATTCTTGCAAGAGAAGTAAGTGCATCTTACGATTTTAGAAAGACGCAGGCTTCCCGTAAGCACGCACGGTGGCTGTTGGACATGCACAACAATAACCACGGTTCCGTTGCGAGACCTGAAAACTTACGCTGCATTTGTACTTCACTTAAGGAACCCGTTAGATGACCGTACGATTTCAATTGCACGAATGACGGAAGGAGATCTCACTTGTCCCTTGCGTTATACGTACGTTGACTGCAAGTCGCATGAGCTCACCATGAACATATAAACTAAACGCACAGTAAACGTACGTCACACTTACATCATGCGTACACCGATTGCTCGTGGTGCTTACGAATTGCATATAAACAAGATTCTTGTAATTATGATTAAATCCCCGTAAGGATAAGAAAATCAACAGTTTTACCATTCATCAAAATTAAATCAAAGATTCTAGTATTAAACCCCCTTCTAAAAACCAAAATCAAACAATGCGTTCTTTTTGACAAAAGATGGAAGGCAAAAAAGAAGTACAAAGCAAGAATGAACTAAATTTTGAAGTAGATATTAGAAGTAGTACAAGTAGAGAAAAGGGATATTAAGATTTCCCAATCACTTCGACTTGCAAGCGTGCTCAGATAGAATCATATACATTTTCGGAGTAAGGAGAGGAAAAATTATCTTTACGCGCAGAACGATATTTTTTTAAGGAATAAGGAATCATTCTTTGAGTATTATGAGGTGATAATTTCGGTCGGGGCGTGATCAAAGCCAATAAAGCCCGAAGGGCTTTATGATAGATTTGATCACGCTCCGACCGAAATTATCACCTCATAATATTCAAAGAATGATTCCTTATTACTTATATTTATATAATTTTAACCATCGTACGATTAAATATTTAAATATAAATAAGCAAACCCCGCTGGCGCCTCAATTTGGCGTCATTTGTAGTTATGGGTTATATAGTACAAAATCGATACGCAGTGTTATCACAGGCAAAGACACTGGAAAATGTAAATATTAGCTTATGTATGAAGCGTAAAAGGTGTCACTATTTTGATAATAACATTTGTAAAGCAAAGTAATTCGATGTGTCTTTTTAAACTTTCAATTGAAAGTTTCGTCAAAGATTTTTTCGAACATATTGTATAGTTCAACAAATACATGTAGATAACAACATTTTAAAATCATTTATCTTTAATAAAGATATAACATTGGCTAGACTTATTATTAGTTGATTATTAATTAGCTAAAATTAGAATTTCGCACAGATTTTCTTCTAGATTTCAGAGAAGATACGAAAGATAAGTTATGTTTTCAAAACATTCTTCCTTTGTGCCGACCAGTTTAGCTACTCTATTTTAAAAAGCAGCAATTACAGAATAATAGTCTTCTGTTTCTACGAGTTCTTTTGAAGTTTAAATATTTACTTGATTACAGTAGATATATTTCAGCACACGTCTATAGAAAAAATATTCATTATTTATCGTGAAACTAATAATTGTCCGTGCAGCTGTCGTTCGGCACAGAAAGACGTCGGTACGATTGACTTGCAGGTTACCTACGACGCGAATGTTATTACTGCTGTTCGCAAGGCAAACCAACGTCTGGTGCACGACAATCATTGGACGGAAGTAAGGTTCTAACGGGCATCGCGAGTGGCAACCCGTTTTTATAGAAAATTGTACGTGACACCTACGACTGGTACGTCTGACGTCCGTTTGTCTTACGTTACACTCGCAATCACTTCAATGCGATTTTTAACGCTACGATCAGCCAGGGGAGCCACGACTGGCAAAACCCGTAGCACACGCACGATCACCAAACATGTGCGGCCAGTTGTGACTGAGGCTTAAGTCTTAGTCACAACTGGTTGTACGTGCTTCTACGGGTGGTCTACGGACACAGTTTCATTAAAATCTTGCAAGATACGCAAATGCATCTTACAATTTAGGAAGGACGTAGGCTTCCCGTAAACACACACGGTGCCTGTTGGACATGCGCAAAAATCACCACGCGGGGGTGTTAAGAAAGCATATGGAATCTGAATTACGTGTTATTTCGTTAAATCACAAATCTTAGTTATTATGTACATATTCAAATATTTAAGTAACGGAACGTAGACCAAAAACAAAAAATAAAATTTTGAAGACAACTAGATTGTATTACGTAGATTTACACATTGATGACGTCATGACTGAAAGTTGAATGTCGTTTGAATTTGATTGGAGAGCATTTCAAAATATAAGTAATCTAAGTACTCTAATAAAGTATTTTGGTGTGATTAATTGAGAATTGAAATAACAATACTGGGAGAGATGTAAGTTTTATTAATCATTCTCTAAAAGGTATGTAAGTTTGCAATTATTTCTTGGCCAGGCTTTCCTCTGTGGTTGTTTACGATATAAAAATCCGACTAGAACAACACTACCCCGTAAATATTGAACTTCAAACTTTACACTTATCGATAGTTTAATCAATGCTTAAGTTGAAAAAAGTTGCTAGAATCCTATTTTTTGTGTTGTTTTGATGCGACATAACGTTTTCCGTGGGAAGGTTTTCCGAGAACCGGATGAAAAAATATTTCATTAAGAAGAACATAGGATTCTAGCAGCGGTTTTGATCAAACTGAGATGTTTAGCCTTCACTTGGTATGTTTATTGTATTTTGGAAACCGCGGGGTAGTGTTGTTCTATCTCATTTTATGTTAAGGAATATACGTAAGCTATTTATAGTTGTCACGTGATAATGCACCGATGTGGCAGTAATGTACTACCCGATTTCAGTGCATTGTCATTTATTTTAAAGGAAAATAATAAGTTTCTGATCTGATGCAAAACAGTTATTCAATCTTAGGCATCACTTAAGGAACCCGTAAGTTGACCGTACGATTTTAATTGCACGAATGACGCAAGGAGTTCTCACTTGTCCCTTTGCGTAATAGGTACGTTTACTGCAAGTCGCATGAGCTCACCATCAACATATGAATTTAATACACAGTAAACGTACGGCACACTTACGTTATGCGTACACCAATTGCTCGTGATGCGTGCATATTGCATATGAACAAGATTTTTGTAAAAAATGATTATAAAAAAAATCCCCATAAGGATAAGAGAATGAACACTCTGACTATTTATCAAAATCAACACAAAGGCTCTAGTATTAAATCCTCTTCCCAAAACCAAATTCAAACAAACAAATGCGTTCTTTTTTTTTACAAAAAGATGGAAGGAAAAGAAAAAGAACAGGAAAAGAAGGAACTGAAGTAGAAAGAGTAGAAGTAAAGAAAAGGGATAAGATTTTCCAATTACTTCGACCTGCAAGCTTGCTAAGATAGAATCATATACATTTTCGGAGTAAGGAGTGGAAAGATAATCTTTACGCGCAGAACGATATTTTTAACTAAATAAAAACTGACTCACAAAAAACTCCAACACATTCTACTGGAGGAAGTTGTTGTTTTCGTGAGTATGGTAATTTTGTTTTGTAAACTGAATACTTTCTCCATTTTGAAAATATTGATTGTCATCTGATATTACCATTAAAACCTCATAAAAGCGTGTTCATGATTGTTTCAAAATCAGAATATCAGAATGTTTAACAAATCGATAACAACATTGTAAAATCATTTAAAAATATTACATTGGCCAGAAAAATTATCAATTAATAATTCATTCACTGAAATTAGATTTCTGCACATACTTTTTTCTAGATTTCAGAGAAGTTTTCAATATTTTATGGTATTATAAACAAAAGATAAATTATGTTCTTAAAAATTTCTTCATTTATGTCGATCAGATTAGCTAGTCTAATCACCAAAGCAGCAATTAAAGAATAAAAGTCTTCTTTTTCTATGAGTTCTTTTGACGTATCATTATTTACATGCTTAGCGTAGATATATTTCAGTACATTTCTAGAAAAAAATGTTTGTTTTATTTAACATGAAATCTTATACTTGTCCGTGCAGCTGTCGTGGGCAATCTCAATCACTTTAACACGATTTAAGGCTACGATCAGCCACGGTAGCCAAGAAAGGCAAAACCCGTAGCACATGCACGATCCCCAAACACGTACGGCCAGTTGTGCCTTGGGTTTTAGGTTTCAACGAAATGGTTAAAAGTAATTAGAATTTATGTCTCATTTTTCATGCACTTATTGTTTAAAATGCACACCCTCGAGCTCTGGCTCATAAAATTTCTTTTCCCTGTACAGAAATCAATATTGTCTTCTTTTTTGTGTACCTTTTATTAAAAGTTTTATTAACTATTTAGCACAATCATATCAGTAAATTTCAACTAACATATACCTGCCCATAGTGACAATATATATATATATATATATATATATATATATATATATATATATATATATATATATATATATATATATATATATATCTCCAGGTAACTATCAGTAAAATGGTTCTTACGGTTTCTTTGTAATTTTGATGTGTAACAACGTTATAGTTTTGCGTATTAACTATGGGTGCGATTTCCTGGTATTTGATTACTATTTGAGTAGTGAAAGAGTGGATGTATGAAATATTAGATTATCCCTGTGAGGATTTTGTGCACAGGTGTGTGTTCATCGCGCGTTTACTTGTTTATTATGTATTATTATTTAATTGCAAACAACATTAGATCTGACTAATAAAAACTTACGTCAAAATTAAATGATATGCATGGTTTATTAGCTTACAATAAACAGCGTAAATCCTGCACATTTCCCACACTACAATTTTCCATTCATGGTAGAGCAAGTTATACAACACACAAGAAATTTCCATATTTTGCATTATATCGTTAATATTGAGGTTCTGTTTGCCTGGTTAAATTCCGTTTACCTTGATATATCTATAATATATTTATTGTAAATTACTTTTATCTCATTATATTCAAATATTTCAAATTATTGTGTTGTGTACGTTCGAATTGTGTTTATAAGCGTGAGTGTATTTATACTTAGAGGGTTTTTGTAACAATTATTCCCGAAAAAAGAAAATCGAAAATCTACCAAAGAATCAGTTTTATTTATCCAAGACCCTGCTGCATAGTTAACAAACTTTGTTTTTTATTATGATGATCATAACATTTTTTCAGTAGAAACTTTGTAAATATAATAAAAACTACAATCAATATGCCTATTGTAATTCCTATTGCAATCCATTTTCCAGTGTTACACGTTTCTTCACTTTTTGAATTCTGATCTTCCCGTTTGTCAAGTTTGTCATTCCAACATACAAGTGGATTTTCAGAATGAGGAGATTTCAAGTAATTACCAACATAAAGAACCATTCCCATTCCATTAGTAGTATGAAGATTAACCTGACTGTGGAAAAACCATGGACCAGGATTGTTCGCTTTGAACCGGATAACAACATATCCCCCTGAAGGAACAATGATTGTGTCTTTAATAGGAGGATGTGATAATTTTATACCAGGAATAGAATTAGGGTTATCAATCCACGCTTCAGGTTTCCAAAGTTCTTTGTTACACAGATTTGGTGTTGATAAACCAGTGCAACGAATGTCATTCGTCTCTTCCATGAATTTTGCGGATGGTCTATCATATCTTCCAAATCCCATTTTAACCACATAAAAATGATTACCATGCAAATGAATCGGATGGGACCAACCTTTTCCATCACCAATGTTACTTAATACAATTTGATAAGCCATGTTTTTTTCTAAAACCTCATAAAACGTGCACCGACATACATTGTCCGGACCACAATGAGTATTTGTACAAGGCGCTTGTATTTTGTCAAATCTGTATAACATTGGTTCTGCTGGAAACACAAATTGACGGCCATTGACGGAGCCTGTATTTTTCACAAGATTACCAGGGAAACCAAAATTAAAGTATAATGTCTCCTTTACATTCAATACTTCTTGAAAGTTTGATTTTTCTGCTTCTTTACTATAGGTGTCATAATCAAACGTCAGACAATTACGATTTGTACCAAGTGGATAGTATAGAAATGGACA
Organism: Magallana ariakensis; assembly: GCA_020458035.1. Taxonomy (NCBI): domain Eukaryota; kingdom Metazoa; phylum Mollusca; class Bivalvia; order Ostreida; family Ostreidae; genus Magallana; species Magallana ariakensis. The sequence goes on along the minus strand of CM035819.1, from coordinate 40,031,664 downwards.
GTTAAATATGTCACATGGGATAGAAAGTGTACACGAATTTGGCGTTGCTTTTGGTGGATTATTGATAACAGGAGAACCAGTATAATGCAATATAGCTTCGGCGGCATGATATTCGTCCACTGAGGAATCCAAGTCTTCTAGACTTTCAGCTACGAGAAGATATGACCCCGGTTCCCGAGAAGCATTAACCAAAACATCAAATCTTTCTCCTGGATGAATGATGAAGGATTCTACAACAAGTTCATTATTTTCTGTCAAATTATTTTTGACGATATCAAATCCATCTGAAGCTAAAATTGTTAATTCTCTGTGACCTTCGATATAAACTCGAAAAGGATACAGTGTGGCGGCGCTGATAACGCGAAATAAATAGTTCTTTGATTGTTCTACCTCAAATCTCTGCAAGGGAGCTTCATTATTAACGGTATTTGTTTTGTAAAAACGTCCCATACCATTGATAAGTCCAGAATGAAACTGAAATTCGCCGAATTCTGTTCCGTCGACAGAATGTGAGGCATTAATAATTGTTTTGTTATATATATCATAAACTCCATCAACCATTCGTAAGTAAGACGTTTCGGGGTCATCATTATGATTCCAGTCTTGCAACAAAACGGTAAATTCTTCATAAAGAATCGGTAAAACATTTTCTTTTGGTTTAATGATAAGAGCACCGTAAAGTCCCATGCTTCGTTGATTGCCTATTTGAGCATGATAGAAATGCGTTCCCAATGGAGCTGCTTGGAATCTATATGTAAAGTTTTGACCTGGAAGAATCGGACATTGAGTGATAAAGGCAACTCCATCGGAGTGAACTGAGTTATTTTGCTTAATACCATGCCAATGTATGGCTGTTGACTCTGTGTGCATAAGATTTCGGACATGTATTATCATATCTTGACCTTCAAAAGATACAATTGATGGACCAGGGAATAGACCGTTAACTGTTATTACCATTCGTGAACCAACACCGTCTGCTGTTATCGTATTTTCAATAGCGTTTTTTGGCAACGGGTTTTTCCCGTCTACGTCATCAAAACGGTGTAGACTTCCATTTTTTGGCCAAACAAGAACAGGATCAGGTGAAGTCATCATTGTGAGGCGATGCTCAATAGTAAGAAAACATTCACAAATTTTATCGCCTTTACCACATGTTCCTGGTTCAAAACAGGTCGGGCCCTGTTTTGATCCATCCCACCATGTATCAGCGATACATATCCTTGTTTTTATTAACCAGACGAAAAGAGGAAGCGCCAATATTCTAATGAAATACCAACAAAAAAGAATTAATAAAAATATTTAGATAACTGAACAAGAGATTTTTTCATTTACATGTTTGTCACTTTTATACTCGAAATTGAAAGAAATAAAATTAATTTCAAATTGTTTTACTAATTTAAAAATGTATTTATCAAACCAATTTAAAGGCATTAAAGGGACATGACAACGATTTTAGTCAAAAGTTGTTTTTTTCCCTTTTAAATGATATCATTGCTTCAATAAGGCATTTCTAATAGTCACCCAAAATTTGAGTGTCAGTCGTGTTTAAAGGGGGATGTGCGGACATCTCGTACATTTGGGGATAAAAATGTAAACATTTCTTGAACTGGCTTGTTTCTGCCCGAAGCTGACCAAAACTGTTGCCAAAAGAAGAAAAAGAAATAAATATGAGGTTCTACATGTTGTTTTTTTTTTTATCCAAATCATGCATACAAGAATAGAGCAATGTCTTTTTAATCACTCAGAAGAACTGTCTAACTGCGCAGCTGCAGACTTATTTCGAAGATTTAAATATCTGAAAAAATATGAAGAGGGTTCATTAGTGTCCTCTCTACACCATTTGTTAAGAAAATGGTTTATATTTTGCACATTAATGTTGTAACTTTGCCTCAAAATAGGGTACCCTATTTTTATCATTCGGCATGGGATCTATTTTTAGACCAAGAAAATTCCAATCTATACTTAGAACTCCTGTGTCTATGGAGACACATTGCCTCCATAGACACATAAAAAATATCTTGTGAGAATTGATAGTTTCTAAGACCCATTTTAAGAATAGGGTACCCTACTTTGAGACCACGTTGCAAACTAAATAAGCAAGCTTAGACAGTTTCCTCAACAAATGGTTGTAGAGTGGACAACACCGACCCTTTTTCATAGTTTTTAAGATTTTTCAATCTTGAATTTAAGTCTGTAGCTGCGCAGTTCTAAGTGATTAAAAAATGCATTGTTATGTTCTTGTGTGCATAATTTGCATACAAAACAACATCTAGAACCTCATATTTACTGCTTTTTAAAGCGCTAAACATAGCTGCAGCGCTTTTTTGTCGCCAGATTTCTAAGCCAACTTGCACTTTCGTTTTTGCGTTTCCGAAATACCGCCACCTACTGGCAGATGCTGGAGAGGTCGTACCCTAAGGAAGTCATACTTTGGAAAACTTATAACTATGCAGTAGGGAGAACTTAATATCTTCAAGTTATCCCGCATGCAGATACATTTGTTCTACCAGTATTAAATTGGGAATAAGTTTCATTTTAATGTCATTATTATATAAGACCGCGGAACATTGGAAATATACAGCTTACGTCAATTTCACCTGTTGCAGCAAAACATATGAAGTGGGTGGGAACAAATTGACGCAGACGTCTGAGAAACATTGGATTGAAATTGTAGCTATAGGAAGTGTATCAGTGACGACTGATTCTCTGAAGTCATCGGACAATGCTTTGCCTTACATATAATCTCTCTCGAATAGGGATCTTCTCATATTTGCTGATTAATATACTTTTTGATGAAATAAAATGTTGTTCAATTGCTTTGCTGATACTAAATAAAATGTGTTTCGATCGCATAACTTATATTGCAAGTTAGAAACGCTGAGGTGGATTGAAAATACACTTCCAATAAGTACAGTTTCAATCCAACCCGACCATATCAAACGTTTTGATTGTTACAGGTGAAATTGACGTAAGCTGTATGTTTCAAATCTTATCAGTTTATGTTCCGCTGTCTTATCGGATACGGGTGCTCCAAAAGATACCATGATGATTTATTTCGAATTGGAATTTTGAAGAAAAATTGGATGTAATATGCAATGAGTTGTGTTTAGGTGTTAAGTAATAATTGGAATAATTCTACGATATTAATAGGTTTTGAGTGTTTTAAAAAGGTATTGTCTTACAATTTCTCGCCCGCCGTACCAAACGTTTCAAATGTATAAACTTTGATTATTGCTAATTCTATCCGGACGGAAAAATTGCTTTCCGTATCTTATTAAAATAATTAACACAATTATTATTTAAAAAAAATGTCGCCTAAGCCCTTTCAAACAATGCAATCACCTGTTATTTGGTACTGGAGATTTGATTAAAAATCATTATCGGCAATTGGGCACAAAACGTTTATCCATAATATTTCAAGCTACCAGTAATATGTTGAGTTATGAACACCATCTGCATGTTTTATATAACAAATTGCAGATTGCAATTTTTTTATACAATATTTTTCGATTAACCCCTTTTCCACGATAATTCGTGCTGCTTTTTATTACATTATTTTAGGCTTCGTTTTCTGTATGCAATATTTAAGGAATACTTTTTATCAATTTGCATTGATCTGTAATTTGCTCATTATCCAAAACCAATGATTTGAATATAATTTTAAATAAAAGTACAACTGTCGAGTTACTTGAAATACTTAAGTAAATATATGTAAAAAATCCCGATTCAAATAATATTATGATTCTTTACATGTATTTTCATATAAATCGATATATTTCTTAACACTTTCTTCCAGGCTTAGCGCTTTTCAGTAATTTCAATACTTTGATTATCTGTCGGCAACAGTTTTGGTCTGTTTCGAACAGAAACAAGCCAGTTCAATAAATGACTACATTCTTATCCTCAAATGTACAAGATGGCCGCACATCCCCCTTAAGCGAGATACAGAGCTCACAATTTTTTGTCATGTAAACAAAGATCTAAACAAAATGTGATAAACGCTAGAAAATATTTATTTATGCTTAAAACGAACTAGAAGAGAGAAATTAACTTGAAAAATAACTATAACCGGTATATTGAACCAATGCAAACAAAAACAGAAAATGGGCCTTGTTTATAGGTGAGTTGTTTACTAGCTTATAACTCTACGACTGACATTTAAGTTTTGTTTTGATCATTAGAAATGCATTTATAATGCATGATAAACAATTAAAGTAGAAAAAATTTAGCAAAATCGTGATCATGCCTCGCAAAGGCCTTGACGATCACTTGAATACCTAACCCTGTAAATGGACTACATGTAGCTGTCTGCGGGTGTCATGTTTGCATTTCACATTATGAAGTCTAAAGCCTAATTTGAGACTCCTTTGACTGTTATACCCGCTTTTAATATTTAATGTTTTACATTTTTCAGTGTTTTTCTCTGTGATAACACTAGGTATCGATTTTGTACTATATAATCCAATAAATTCAAATGTCGTATGATTGGGGCAAAAGCGGAGTTTGCTTATTTATATTCAAATATTTAATCGTACAATTGCTGAAAGTTATATAATAATAAGTAATAAGGAATCATTCCGTAAACATTTTGAGGTGATAATTTCGGTCGGGCGTGATCAAATCTATCATAAAGCCCTTCGGGCTTTATTGGATTTGATCCGCCCCGACCAAAATTATCACACAATACTCAAAGAATGATTCCTTATTCCTTAAATGTTTGCAAAAATTAATTAATAAAATGAGGGGGCAAGAGTTGAAGAAATCTTGCTATCAATCTATACTTCCACTCCGGTTTTAGTAAAAAAAAAAGAGACTAATAAGCTTATTTTAGTCACTTGGGGATGAGGAAAATGAATGTTTGTACCCAAGAATACTAGTAGGAAATTGTATAGTCTTGGCACTCTTTTTTGAATTAAGTTGCACATTCTATTCCTCTTTAGCTCTCAAAGTTTTGTGACTGCAAAGGAATTCGATGTATTTACTACTGTGCATACTAAGTTACAAAATCACATATTAAAAAAAGAACATTAATGCCATCAAAAACAATGATTTAATTTACCTCACACGATTATATAAAGAGTGAAGAAAATATCATAAAATTTTTACTATGTGATAATATTAGTTCAACCGAAGGGCCTGAGCCCCCAATCGAGGGGTCATTAATTTCACAATTTAGGTAGAATGCTTTTTGGACAATATAACTATGCATTCCGTTTATCTTCCCCTGATGAAGATGTAGAGAAAAAGATTTTCTAAGATTATATACATTTTCACTGTATGATCATATTGACCCACACAAGGGCCTGAACATCTGACCCAGGGGCATTGAATTTTCACAATTTTGGTAGATCAGCTAGAAGGTTTTATGAACACAATAACCATGCATTCAGTTTATCTTCCTACTGTGGGGTTGGAAAGACGATTTTCTAAGATACAATGCAACCTCTTTTTAAAAATTGAACTTTTGTGGCATATTTGGACCCGCCAACGAGACCCTGGGGTGATAAAGTGATGAATTTCTAAATCAACATTTGTCTTATCCTAAAGACGCTTCAAGCAGTAAATGGTAACAAATATCGTTGTTATTTTCAAGAAGTTAAAAATGTAAAATTGTTAACGAACGACTCATGCTGGAAAACGCACGACCACAGACTAAGACCAATTGCACTAGGTCACCTGAGTGAGTCAGGTGATCCAAAATTCTTTCAAACAATAAAAACACTTTAATGTACATTATGCTGTAAGTTAATCATACCATTACATGTAATATACTCTCTATAAATATCTATTTTATGATCTTGTACATGTTTATCATAATAAAATCAATAAAATGATTGAAAAGTTGTTCATAATTTCAAATCGGAACCTCCGTAACAGCGACGAATTAGGAGAATGAAAATATTATTATTCTTAAAACCAAGGGAAATACTCATTACAGTGTTGTTGATTAACATTCATTTGCATTGGAGATTAAGTTTATATTTGCTATAATTTATATATTTTTGTTTCACACAGATTAATTGTTGTTGATCATGCATTTAATATAATTGATTAAGGTGTTCTTTTACTTATAGAAATACGCCTTTGTTTTGTTTTTTAAAACTTTTTTGCCCGTATTCGTTCCCCTTTCCCTTCGATAATAGTTATCACTATGTAATGTCTAATATTTTGTATAGATCCACATGGAAACTTGATGGACTTTATGAACTTTTATTATATACATTTGACTGGGCTTGTGAAGATTCAGTCTTTATGGAAATGATTATATTTGAATTATATATCAACACATACATAAATAAATGTAAATATAGATAAATGAACATAAATAAATTATAAAATCGTGAAATAACCTTTGTTTCCAATATTAAACTGTGCACTGTCCTTGAAAATAAGGTAAGATAAAATACAGAAGGTGAACTCATTTATCTTTTTTTCTCTGAATATCTTATTTAGGCGAGCTTAGTTTACACTTAAGTTACATCATGTATATGGCGAGTACTCAACCTTTGGACCAACATTTATCTTATTCTCCAAAAGAAAATCTTTACTGAGAAATAAAGCTGCAGGTCAGTAGCTCCCGTTCTGAACAGGTTTTGATGGACGACCTGGGAGCTACAGTGCCACCCAATGTATAAAACTGCAATTTACGGCGCACAAAAAATTGCACTGGGCTTGGACGAATTACCCTTAGAGGCGCATGAAACGCATATGAGAAATATTGCGTTTGTTAATTTCATTAATATTGTATAAACAAATTGATGTAAAAAGCTCTTAAATTTTAAATTTATTGGCAAAGCACAATTGCCTCTGGAAAGTAAAAATAGTATTTGGTTCGTTTTATCGCAAAATTAATTATATATATATATATATATATATATATATATATATATATATATAGAGAGAGAGAGAGAGAGAGAGAGAGAGAGAGAGAGAGAGAGTTTTTCTTTAACATTTTTGCATTAAAATTGTTCAATTAATTCCATTTGAACATGCAAATTAAAATGACTCTTTATATCTGTACAACTGGTGTAACTTTCATGTAAGATAGTCATATTCTTCTTATATGTGCTCATTATCTTAAAAGCGTTTATTTTTTAAGGTATAAGCTTATTGCAGTATTAGATGGACACAATGAATATAATATGTTTATATGCAGGTTTGGGGTAATGCTAAATGTAATGGTAATGCATTGGAATGCATTACATGTTTTCAAAGTAATGCTAATAATGTGTAATGCCACAAATTTAGCATTACAAGTAATGTTAATGTAATGCATTATTTTCCAAAATGTAGTGTAATGCTGGCATTACATGGCATTACTTTGCATTACTATGCTTATTTGTGCATGTTCATTTTTAAGCGCTAAGCGTACGCAGTACGCAAAGCGCTTATTGGCATTGCTTTTCGGGGATGTCACTTCCGAATAAGTGCCACCTATAATCATCTAAAATAATCTGATGACTCGATGTCTAATAATAGAATGCAGAGACGTACTCGGCTGCAGTATCGGCGTTAAGGCAAAATAATTCAAATTATTTGCAGCAGCACACAAATTATCACTACTTTTTTTTAAAACATCAAATTAAAATAAAAGTTTGTCGGTGCATTTTAAAGGTCAAAGAGCATACGTAGTTTTGTAAACAGCATGTTGCAATGGGGTTTCATACGAAAGTACACGGGCTGTGATGTCGGTAAAAAGGCAAAATAATTCCTAGAACAGAACTGACAATACAAGATGGATAGCATAGTGTTTTATGTATTTCAAAAGTAGTACAAGTACTATTGGGGAATAAGAACAGAATTCCAGACTTTCGAATTTTTAGAATATAAAGTCGATCAACAGTAAAGCATTTCATAAGGAAATAATCTGCAACTTAGTGTCGGAAGAAAAAAGATTTGTTTCAAGTGTATGATAAAGGCATAAAAACTTTTCATTTATTTGTTTACACTGCACATGAAGAAGGACTATAGTGTTATGATTTAACGCAAATTTTGAAGCCACTCCTTGCATATGACAATGACAGATTATGTTGCATGCAATTTTACACTAGTCAGTCTTTTATTTCATATAAAGTTGGATTGTTTTCTTCTGTTATTGCACTAGTAGTTAACTGTTTTCTGTTTTATAAAACTAGCATTAGAACTTTTATAGGTTAATACAGAAGTAGCAGTGCTTTTCTAAAAGTTTGAACTTTTGTAGGTTATTGCAGTAGTAGTAGTGCTTTTGTAAAAGTGTTTTCTGTTTTTATAAAGCTAGCGTTAGAACTTTTGTGTGTTATTGCAGTAGTAGTAATACATGTAGTACAAGTAATGCTTTTTTGTAAAAAAAAAAATCTCATTAAAATTTTGAAATGTACATTCACAAATCATACAATGTTGTTGTAAGTCTTATATACTTCACTATTTTCTTCTTTCAAAATTCGTTAGGGTGGTATTCTCATTCATCTTCCCTATTATAAGGAAAATCTGCTTATTTCTATTCAAACATTTATTTCACTGAAGGAAAACTCCCTGCATATTACAGAGTACATTTCTACATGTATAATTCAGAATATATGTTTTAATGGCACTTTTCTACAGGTATTGCATTAAAAGTTGATATAATAGGATTATCAATAGTCTCGTTTGAAGTCATCTTTTCGTAAGTTCTATGGTCGATACAACGACCTTGTCAGCAAATACAATCTTCCACTGGGTCGCATGCTGACTGACGCTTTTCATACTAATTGTTAGACCATAATTAATCATCTAACTGTCTACGGACTTTTCCGTTTTTTCCCGATTACGACAAAGAGCACACGGCGGGTGTGACCGGTCAGCAGAGGATGCTCACTCCTCCATGGCACTTGATCCTGCCTCTGAGGTTTTCCAGAGGTCCGTGATTGCTCTGCTTTGGACTATTGAATACCGAATTTTCACGGATTTTTCTCCGTTTTTCCCGATCATGATATTTTTTCCACATTACGACATTTTCCCCGATAATGACATTTTTACCGATATGACATAGGGCGCACGGCGGGTGTGACCGGTCGGCAGAGGATGCTTACTCCTCCATGGCAACTGATCCTACCTCTATCTTTTTGGAGGTCCGTGTTGCTCTGCTTTGAATTTGTATTTCGTTTTCTGGGTTTTTGAGATGGTTGACGGTTTGTAATTGTCATTTTTTCATATAGGAGAAAGCTACACCGACACAAATATTTCGGAACTCAGTTCGAAACGTTTCATTCTTTTCAAACCATCTTTTCAACCCACTTCTTCAATTAACCCTTTAGTCGAGTGGCTATAAGATTGTAAAACTCAGATCCGAGAGTTCGAATCTTGCTTTATTCTGCGTTCATGATTTTTTTGGCTAGGTAGCAACTAGGTTGTTCAACGATTAGCTAGCTAGCCGCTAGGTACATGTAAACATACCTAGCCTAAAATTATGTGACTAAAAATCAAATTCAAGATGGCTGCCACCAAGTTTCAACAAACAAACAATTTATATTATTTAATGATTTTTCGTTCGTTTGATAAGTTATTATGAATTTTTAACACATATATATCTGCATGAAATGACCAAATCATGTCGATGAAGTTATTAACCTGTTGATAATTTAAACTTCAAATCAATGAACTAGAGGCTAGGCTAGCTTATCATTCAATAGACCTAGATATCTATAACCTAGCGGCTATGCACGCATCTCGGTTATTAATCGCAGTCCTGGATATTGTTTGTAGTTCAAATTATACAAAAATGCAAAATCTTGGCTATATATATGACGTATGTGAACTTTTAAATTCATTCATCATGATACATGTATAATGTAATTAATTTTTGGAACAGCTTAGCGCTTCTCAGTACTTTCAGTACTTTGATTAAAATTGTGATGAATTGAATAACTGAAATAGTATTTGATTAAAAGTTATTTTAAAGAAGAAAGAAATAATTCACGAGATAAAAATATTTTAGTTGTATCATTTAAAAAAAATAAAAAATCCATTTTGAAATTGTCAACGTTATATCTATATAAACACAATTTAATAACATTTTCAAGAGTTTTGTTATTAAGAGTTTGAAATCATTTGAAAAAGTAACTCCAATTAGTTAATTGTGCATTCAATAAATTCTTTACTGTGAAGAATGTGTCAATAACACACAACGCCCTTAGGTATCGAAACAATCTGTTGTTTTAAGAAGTGCTTAACACCCAAATCCCCTTCTTTTAGCTGTGTTCCAATAGAAAAGAGGACAGACATACTCCTTTAGAAGCAAAAATGAATGCACTGTCCAACCATGATCTCTGGAATCTTGAAAATAACTTTCAATATTATAACCCATTTGAAAATCTCTCTCTCAAGATTCATGTATTTTTTTTCTAATTTTGCCTGAACACTTAAGATATGCTCAGATAAAGATTGCCAAACAGTATATTTGAGTCCCAGCTTCCACTGCTCCTGTAGAACGTTTATTTGATATAGCTGGGAAGATTTTCAAACTGACAGAATGCAGTTAAAAGATTTTGAACTTTGATGATCATAAAGTGCAACAGCAATCTTGTTTAAGTCATTAAATTAAAACCTTATAGTGAACATGAACCTGTAGATATGTTAAAGTGTGTTAATTTGAAACATTTGCAAAAACTCTTTTATAGCTTTACTTTTTTTTAAAACTTAGTATTGACTGTTCACAAAGTAATAGTAATGGTAATACATTACTTTACTCATTTAATGGTAATGTAATGCATTACTTCAAGAAAATTACGTAATGTTAATGGTAATTTAATGCCCAAACTCAAGAAATGGTAATGTAATACATTACTTTACAATGTAATTCTCCCAATCCTGTTTATATGTTATTTTTGATACCAAATCATTTAATATTATATCATAATGCACCTGTGCTAAATGACAAATATGAAAAATGTATTTTTCAAATAATAATCTTTAAAATTTTACATTAAATGATTTCTAATATAAATTGATTATGAATACGATTAAACCTAAGTATTATTGTCATTCAAACTTCATATTTTCAATTTACTTCATTCTATATTACTGATATTTAGTTTTGTCTCGTCTTTTATGAATTTTTTCAGCCCGAAATATTTCCGCAGACAGTCAGTTACAAACCATATAAGTGATTTGTTTCGCCATGGATTTATCATTCTTGTGTATTAATAGAATGAAGAAAATTTTTCTGAGGGAAAACAAAACAAAATATTGCTTTTTCAATGTGTCAACTTTTCTTCATATCGAATAAACATGAAATAAATTTATGATAAATTATGCACAGCCTCAGACTTTTAATCTAATTTTATTTGAATCTATTGATACTGATAAATAATATAATGATTAAAATCAATCTATGATAACTTTTAAAGATAAATTAAAAATTAATAGCAAAAGGCTAAACGAAAATGAAATCAAATTGCATTCATTTAAATATTTTCAAATGAATAATCTTGCGACTTAATCTTACAAAAAATAAGTTAATGTTCAGCAATTTTTGTATTGCTTTGCACACTCTTTTTTTATATAAAGATTTAAATGCATTGCAATCAACGGGAAACGGATCGAGATTTTTCACACCATTTTTCTATTTTGGAATGTCTGATAAAATTAATTTAAATAAATTTAAGAAGAATGTTTGCCTTTGCCTATTTTCTTCATTAAATTTAACATCAGGGCTTGTTTGATGAAGACGAATTATTTTCAGAAGCAAATTGAAAATCACTTAGGATAACTTTTGAATCTATTACAGTATGCAAATGTAAAGATTTAGATAACAAGTCCACAGTATATAAACATAATTAATAATAACATCAAAGTTTTTCAGAAACTGCAAAGCTCTCTGTGTCTACTTTCACATGTATAAACACAGAAAAAAGACGCAGGATGCAAGACAATATTGAAAATTGGTAAAGTTACCTAAGAGATAATTTCATTTCGACCGTATCCGTATGCGATGCATTCCAACATACAATAAACGTGTGATCTATTTATGCTTTGCTTTATATAGAACATCTTATCAAAAGTATCTACGTATATAGTAAATAGATATCAAGAACAATATGCTCAACTCTAAACTAATGCTCTTATCTAAAGGGTTTTCATCAAGTTTGGCAAATCAAATTGACATTAATTTTTATACTACACTAACGTCTCGGTAACTATTTTATCACGATATTATAATATCGCATCCATTACTTTTAGAGTAATGTTTTTTTTTTACATAAACTTATCATTATATGCTAGTAGATTCCCTCCGATTTTGAATGAGATTAAGTCAAACAGTAATATTGATATTTTAAAACATGTATATTATGTAAAATTTCGACAACAAAGAACCCCCCTCCTCCAAAAATATGCATCAGCATTATTGTTCTTTAGTGTGAAAGAATTCAAAGCTGCTGAAAGAATAATATAAAAGTTTACGTTCAGTTTTGCAAAATATATAATTAAAGATTTTAATATTTTAAAGAGTAATATAGTAATAATTATAAATTACATGGTAGCTTATCATTGATTGTCTACAGTCCTTGATAAATTTTAATTGATTTACAGTATTCTTTTTCCATATTGTCGTTATGAGACACAATTGCCCGAAAACAACAGCCAGTGTTGTATATGCTTACTGGGCAAGGGCAACCTTGTTTAACTTCTCCTTTTATGTCAGCATATATCATTCTCAGTTTTCCGATTTGAAAGCGAAACTTTTTAGTTCACAAAGATGATGTATATCCATTCGAAATCATTAACGCAATTTTGAGAGTTTCCTTTTACAAGAGGGAAGGTGCCAATCAGACTACCTAGGGCATCATGCAGCTAATCGAGAGAACAGGAAAAATTCAGCAAGTTGCACCACGGTCAAAACATAAATATGGGGCCGGTGTTGTATAGCAGTTTTTCACCAATAGTAGCTTCTCCCCCCGGAAAACCTACTATATAGTAGCCTTTCCACCCGGGGAAAAATTACTATATAGGAGCTTTTCCCCATAGTAGGGTTTCTCCCTCACGTTTTTGGTTCAGATTTTATAAAAAATATTTATGGAAACCCAGTAAGGATTAAAATCAATGTTTCTACACTCCCAGGTTGCATATATCTGCATTCATCATTACAGGTTAAGTTTCGTTATTTTTTATAGACAATGCTGAAAATTGAACATGTGTGGAATGGAATTATACATAAACTTAATTTAGGTAATTAATTGAAAAAAGTACTTGGTTTTACAAGATATACACTTATATGCATAATTCTGTGTTCTTAATTTTTGCGAGTGAAAAATGTTTTAAAAATTTTTTAATAAATCTATCAGTCCGTCTGTCTGTTTGTGCAAATTTTATCCAGGCTAAACCTCTGTTTTAGAGAAATTTTGTTTCCGATGTTCTAGAGCCCGATGTTTAAAATCCTATTATAATGAATATAGTGCATATTCTTTAGGGTCCCATATCTCATAAACCAGAGAGGACCACATGACCATATTTTCACAGTGGCAGTGGTTTACCACTTGTAGATGACTCTGAAAATTTCAGCCCTCAGGGTAGGGGCCCTCGATGTTTCAGTGTCCGATGTTTAAAACCCCATTATAATGATTGAATAGTGTTCTATAAGTGGGGGCCCGAATCTCAAATTCTAAAAATGACCACTTAACCATATTTTTTCGGGTGGTAGTGGTATACCACTAGTAGATGACCCTGAAAATTTTAGCCCCCAGGGTAGGGGCCCTTGACGTTTCCGAGCCCGATGTTTAAAATCCAATTATAATGATTAGTGTATTTTTTAGGGCCCCATATCTCAAAGACTAGAGATGACAACATCACCATATTTTTACGGTCACTTAAAAGTAAAAACATCATTTAAAAATACACACTCACTCATATATTTCTTTATCAAAATGGTTGAAAGTTACGTTTAATTCTGCTTTTCTTTTCAAATTTACGAACAAAAATTTTAAAAAAGGTACGCGGGTAAATTCATTATTCTTCAAAACATTTAATCAATTCATAAGATGACTAATGATATTATAAATAACTAGATAAATAAATCAATAAATTTTTATTCTTAAAAGTAGCAACCAAAAACAAAAATAAATAACCAACAAAAGCGCACTTGATATACGACTTTTTTTACTTGCCAATTGATTAGAAGAACAAGCTTATATTTAAAAAAATAAGTCAGCTCATCACAAAAAATGTGTTAGTTTTTTTATTTCTAATTACCCTTGTTTCATTGTTCATAATATGGTACACAAATTTTTATTGCAAAAAAATGAAATAAATAGTATGATAAGATTTTTAGGTAAGTGAATCGTATATCTTGTTTTATATGGCATCGTTTTCAAAATTGTATATTTATAAATCACGTTGCAAAATAAAAAGCGGAAAAATTAGCACGATGCGTGAATGATAATATATACATAAGGTTGGTTCAGGCTCCATTTCACATTTTCCAAAGTAACCAACAAAGACACCGACTTTGTTTTGGTTGTGAAGCCATTTCATTTTTTAAAAAAAACATCATAAAACCTCGCGTTTCGTAAAAAATGTGCTTAAAACATGAATATGAATATGCGTGACTTTAAAACAAAATTGTAAATACTAACTTTACACATGCATTTAATACATAATAAATTATAATACCCCTTACCCATGATTTAGAACCCCATCAATCGAAGTAAAACATATCAGTTTTTCATCATATAATTGCACCCTGTCTCTCGTTTGATATTTAGAAGTAGAAATATATGATTATATTAAATTTTAAGATCGTCATTTCTAACGGTATTAATTTAAAATTAATAGCCTTTTGGACGTAGGGAGTAATACATTTCCACTTCTTATTCCCTTCCTCTACAAAATTAAGTCAAGATTGGTCAGTTAGTTTCCTGGGAAGAGCTAATACATAGATGATAATACATCGGAAAACTAAAGTTCCAACCGGCGTATTTTTACTCAAATGTATTCTGACGTGTTCTGTGAAAAATGTCAATGTCATAACGTCGAAGTCAAAACTGTAAAAAAAAAACATCGATTAGATGAAAAAGATTCGAAGTATTCCGAAATCCGTGTAAAAGGTATTCCAAAAAGGTGTAACAAAAGGTGAAATAAATGTTGATAACACAGGAATGTTATGAAGGCGCGTGCCTTTGTTCATATCAGGGGTGAAAAAACCATGTATTTTATTCTATGTATTAATACATGCCATAATTATCCTTTATTATGAGAAATTAATATCATATCAGTTATTGCAAATTATTGCCACGAATGGTCCGCCATAAACATGACCGGAATGTAAAAAAGGGGGAAAATCTACTATATAGTTGGTTTTCCGTGGGGATAATCTGGCTATAAAAAGGGCGAAAACCCACTATAAAGTCAGCTTTCCGTGGGGGAAAAACTGTTATATAGCCATTTTGCCGGGGGGAAAAACTGCTATATAGCCATTTTTCCGGAGGGAGGAGGGGGAAGATGGCTAGGGGGAAAAGGCACTATATAACACCGGTCGTGGTTAACAACTTTCTAATTTACTTGCTTTCGCAACCACTTCTGGCTAGCAGGGAAAAAATCCTCGACAAGATTACTCAGGCTTCTTATATGTTTACATATAGATCGGAGCAAATCTTCATAAAATTCAGCTATATACTCCGTTATCTTATAATCCTGTTAAGCTAATATACAAACTAGTTGAAGGTGACTCCATCTTGTAATGAAATTCTAAAATCTAGTGAAGTAAAATTTTGATGAACTACTTTGATACCTATATGTAATATGACATAGTACCCTACATATACTAGCCTTTGTATCGCTTAAGTACCCCTATGTTTATCAAGTCGTATTTAGTTTTATTAATAGTTCAAGATATACATCATGTGGCACTTAAATATATTGCATGTAGTATAAGGAAAAGACAAAACATATAGTAATGATAGCTATTATTACGGAAACGGAGAAAAAGTGGATACGTTTCTCCAAATACACAATTCTTTATATTTTAAATTTTAAAAACAATAATTGTATAAATTATTAAAAGATGGTTTATACTTATATCATAATATTTTGATTAGGTATCAATGGATTTCATAGTTACAGTTGTAGAGGTAATTGTATGACTGTCTGACTAGCTCTGGTTAGCATTTAGCGTGACCGGTAGACGGCTGAGTTTGAAACTAAAGAACCTGGGTTATACGAGGGCTATTTGATGTGTAATTTGTATTGAAGCACAGCACAATAACGCTTTGCACGAGTTCCTGATGATACTCTTGAATAGCTCTATTCAATACCTTTCGAACGTTATAAACAAGAGCCTGCAGCTCCACATAGTATGATACTTATTATAGTCATTTAAGTAGAGCCAGTCGTTGACCACTGTTGTAAAATGGTTGGGAAACGGGTTGAGAATATTGAAAACATTAGAGCTTATATAAAAGTTCGCAAAAACTTGGTCTTCGGTAATGCAGATTTTTACTGAATTGGGAAAGTTTATTGGTCTGATAAGGTATCTTATGAGACAGTTCGTTGGTGGAAAAAGAAATTTCTGACTGGCACAAAGTCAATCAAAGATGCAGCAAAATCTGGCCGACCAATGACTGTAACAGGCAAGTAATGTCTCAAAAGTTAGGGAAATTGAAATTGATGATTGATACACAATTCGTTTTATTGTCAAAGCTGTCGCTTGTGCATTTCATTTTGAAGCGTATTTTAAAAATACGAACGATTTTTTTCAGTAGGATACCGCATATATTGACAAATGGCCAAAAAACGGATACGAATACAAACCGCTTAGCAATTGCCAAACATGTTTACCATATTTAATGAAAGACAATTTGCAAATATTGTTACTGCCGACGAAACATGGGTTCACTATTTGAAACCATTGAAATCAAGATATGGCTAACTAACACGGTAGAAGGCATGTAGTTGCCATAAGAACCATGCGCACAAAGAAGATTCTTTATCGCATATTCTTCTTTAGTGATGGTATTAGCCGCACAAAGGATGATGTGAAATACGGCCAGAAGTAAATTAAAAAACAAAATCGGAATTTGTTTTTTGCATGTACTTAATTTTTATAATTCCTTTCTTACCTAAGCACAAGCAAACAAATGGTATATTATTAAGCCTTGAATGGTTGTTTTTGGATGTCGTTGGTCCTATAACACAGCAAGACTGTGCAGATAAATTGAATACCGCGCTAACGCGCGGTATGATAATTTAGTCTTGCTGTGTTATAGGACCAACGACATCCAAAAACAACCATTCAAGGCTTAATAATTTGTATTCATATTGCTGCTTATTTGTATAAAGTATTTCTGTATATTTCTGGAAATAACTAATCGCCATCTCAGACCCTTATAATCAGTAATCAAAGCCTTGTCTAGACCGAACACTAATTACTACCTTATCTCTCCTAACCCCAAGCTCTAAACTATGGAATACATGCTTTTGAACAAGAGGCCACCAAACAGGTACAGACTTGATCAATAGTAGGACACATAGGTGCATAGACCAACTCTCTGTTCCCTTACAAATAAAAGCACAGGATGTATAAGAGCAAAAGGGGGAAAACATATGCATTAACCACCACTGACAAATCCTGAGCAAACAAATTTACATCAGTTAAATATGGGGTAGGATACGGGTTTAAATGTGGTAGCGCTGTACTTCCTGAAGACTTCCTCACATTAGAATCGATAGCCATGAGGTCCCCTGAATGAGGTTCAAATTGTCTCTCAATACACTGCCATGAACTAATACTCAAACATGCATCACTGTAACTAAGACTACGTGAAGGTAAATCTGTCTCATTCAAATCTGAGGGTACATATTGCATGTGCAGATCACAATTTCAAGAAGTCACCAACTGAAATATATGTTTTATCATGTTATTGAAAGATATATTCCGTCCTCCTTGGTTGTTCCAAACGCTCAGAATAGCAATATTATCTACCAGCAAGTAAACCCTTGAATCTCTATTTACTCCTTTTATTGACTTCAAGACCTGAAGTACAGATTTAGCTTCCTTCAGATCAATGGGTTTACTGTCGTTTGTGTCCAAAAAAATCTCCAATTTCAACCTTTCCCCCATGTAAACAAACTACTGCCTCATATTTGTAACCAGAAGCATCTGTTGAAATATTAATCTGCTCATGAATCTCCGACCTCTCGACCTCCACTTTGCGTACCCCTTCCATGAGTCTTAAGAAACGCCAATACTTTAACTCCTCTCGTAATTCATCACCTATGACAATACTTTTTGAATTTTAACCCCACATGAAATTGAATTATTAACTTCCCTGCAGTACATCTTAGCTCATGGAATTGCAAGACCCGTCGAAACACACTTGCCTGCAAAAAAATGCTGCAAAGTTCGAATAGAAACCTCCTTGCCTACCATAAGTGACTTTCTTAATTCTCTTAACTTACACTTTTTATCCTCTGGCAAGATATTAGCTAAGTTTACCGAATCCACTAAAAATCCAAGAAAACTGACATATTTTTTGGTTCCAGGCATGATTTTTCAAGTGATATCGTGTAGCCTAAACTCGTTAAAATTTAAAGTAGAGTGTATACAACCCTAAAAAATAATCCTTTACTTCCAAGTCAGTAGTACCTACCAATGAGTTTGCTATCATCAAACGATCATCAATATAATGAGTTTTTGTTGCTTTCAATTTTCTAAGATACGATGTAGTTGTCATTCCAACAGTTTGATAAACAAATGGTGAGGCATTCCATGCGACCGGTCAACAGGGGATGCTTACTCCTCCTAGGCACCTGATCCCACCTCTATCTTTTTAGGGGTCCGTGTTTCTCTGCCTTAAATTCGAATCTCGCTTTATGGATTTTTATGGATTTTTGAGATGGTTGACAGTTTGTTATTGTCATTTTTCATCCAAAAGGCAAAACTGTGTAACCCATAATAAATCCACCAAATTCATTCCCAAAGTAAGTTCGTAAATTCTCTGACAAAGCAATGTGTTTATAGCCTGACTTTTCATCACATGTGCCATGCATGCCTCTGAATATATCATTTTATAAACAGCATTTAAAGTTTCAAGACGAAATGAAGAACCTTTTATCCACAAATTTAAGTACCTTCCATCCAAACACAATCGTGGTTTAGATTGCTCTACTAACAAAGGCACCATAACCCTAGGCATATCAGAATCACCAATATTCCCTAGAGCCCTTATGGCCCCTGACGTTATTTTTTCATTCAATGTCTGATAAACAAACTGTTTGTGATCCCAACAACTAACACTGTTTCCCAAGAAAATACTTAGAGGTTCACTGTCATAAGAACGACCTTTAAATTGTTCTTTGAAGTGTTCATATCACTTAAAAGCGTGTTACCTAGGATGCTTTGTGCCATGTTTGATTAAAAATGGCCCGGTGGTTCTGGAGAAGATGAAAAAGTGAATGGTTTACAACAACAACGTCGCCGACGACGAGGACAGACAAGAAAATCAGAAAAACTCACATAAGCCTTTGGCTCAGGTGAGCTAAAAATTAGTCAAGGATATTTAAAACAATTCCTATTTAATCAACTTTGTTTCTGTGATTTTTACAACAAACCACACTAGCTTTCAATTTTGTTTTAAAGAGATAAGCTTCTCACTAGTGATGAAACGATTGTCGCCGATGATCGATTATCTATCGTTCTGAGGCCCACGATGCTACTAATCGATTTCAGAATAAAAGTCGCCGACATCGCTAACCAAAAAAAAAAAAAAAAAATCCTGCCGGATTTTTGTTAGTTTTGGTTCAGATTTTATTTTCTGCATGTCAAACCCGATCTATAAACAAGAAAAACAAAATGGCGGTAGTTGATTGCGTGAATGGTAACAGTACCAATACTCTTACAAATAAAGGATATTGGGTTATTTATCCATCCTCAGGAGTTACAGTGTCAAAGATCTCGGAGTTTACAATGTTTTAGAGATTAAAAAGGAACCCTCCTAACAAAATCAAGTTAGACAGCATGTCACAAACTGTGTAAATATTGCACGCGTCAGGAAAAATACTCTTGCATTTCAATATTCAAATACATTAACATATTTTTATAAATATCAAGCTTAGTGTATTTTCAATTAAATCTTTACAAAAAACTGCAGAAGGATATAGGATATTGAATTATTTCCCATAATTTTAGAAATAACATAGAGTCAATGGTGATATGAAAAGTATTTTCAATAGGTTTTAAACATTTATTTTTTTTTTTTTGGAGACATTATAAACTGAATTCCATGACTTGAAATTCGGATTTCTTTAACTGTGATCAAAGTTAGGAAACAATACATAGCTTAACAATTGTAACTCTGCTATATTTATTAATAAATCCTCAGTAAGTCATGCACTTTTAACAATTTGGATAACACCGATTATAATCGATTATTAATCGATTATATGTGTCCGATTATTTCCGATAATCGATTATGGTTTTTTGTCCGATTGCCCATCACTACTTCTCACATATAATGAAAGTTCATGTGGATTGATTTGGGTGAAAAACGATATATTAAGGGTATTTCAAATATCCATATGTGATATTATTATTTTATGCACTTGAAACGACTGTGTTTCATCGCGTTAAAAAGACGCATAATTTATGTTTAATTTGTACTTATTGCAGTAGTTTAAATAATGCAAACGTTTGGAAAACTTTCTTTCTATAAATCCTTAGAAATTTATCTAAAAACAGACAAAAGATAATTATTGGTATTCCATTTGTCCAATAATTAGCTCTTAATATTGTCTAAATCTCGTTTAAAACTTGAAACAACAAGCCTTATTATTAGATTATTTATCAGATAATGTTATTTACATATAAACGGATAACAAATATTGAATTTAGATTATTGTTTATGTCTGAGATATTTTCAAGGGTACCTGTACTTTACTATTGATCTAAGATTGACGTTTCGACGAAAAATAGCCTTACCGAGAAAAACTGCGTTTTTATTCAGATGAAACGTCCGCAGATATCAAATACTTGACTAACATTTGTAAGATTGGGTGCGATGCGGATCTTATTCGATACAGTTATCAAACCTTTGAGAAAACACGCTTGCTTATGTCAAGGGGCCTTATCAAAAAACCAACAAACCTCCCGAGTTTCTAAAGTCGTAGCATAGAATGTGTATTAATGAAACTTTTATTAAACAGATATAGCAACTAGAGAAAAGCTTGTAAGAAAGCGAAAGAAAAAAGTGTTAATATAGGATTGGCATTATAGCTGTGCTAAATTAGTCAAACCTTAGTCCAACCTCGTTGTTGCAACCACTGTTGAATAACAACCACTATTGAAATAATTATTTCATTAGAAGTTGGAAATGTTTTTCATTATAAGAATCAGTTTTTGCAACCGTTATTGAAATACAACTACCATCGAAATTAATACGAATGTCGTAAGGAGATCTCATTTGTCCCTTTCGTTACATGTACGATGCGAGTCGCTTGCGCTCAAAATCAATATATTGAACGCACAAAAAACCTACGGAATACGTCATGCTTACACCAATTGCTCGCGGTGCGTGCGAATCGCCTCTAAACAATATCTTTACGTGTGTAAAATATGATGATGGGGAAATCCATGAGATAAAGCGAATCGACAGTTTTATAATGCATCAACAGTAATTAAAGCTTCTAGAAATCTTCCACTAGAAAACCCCAAACAACAAAATACATTATTGTTGACAAAAATGTGAAAAGCGATGAAGAAAAACAGGATGAGTAGGAACTAGATAAAGAAGTAGATTGTGGAGAAAATGTATACATTTTCGGAAGACAAATACATTTACGCTCAGATCGAAATTCTCCACCAAAAACAACTATTCAAAACTCCAACACATCCTACTAGAGGAAATAATGATTTTCGTTTGTAAATGGATTACTTTCTTTATTTTGAATATTTTGATTATCATCTGTTATGACCATTACAATTTTTTGAAATAGTTTTCATAATGATATCAAAATCAGAATACCAGAAAAGAATTTTGGAGAATTTGATATCTACAATTAATGAAGTGTAAATTGTGTCATTACTTACTTTCTAAGTCCTCCTCGTTCCTTGTGGAGCATAGGGCTACTACAGTCGCATTCCATCTCACTCTGCCTTGGGCTGTAATTCTTTTTGCCTATTTCCAGGTCTTCTCGACATTTTTGAGTTCCTTCAACATTGTTCTTTTCCAACTGTGCAGTGGTCTCCCTTATTTTCTTTGGCCTTGTGGGTTCCAGTCTAATGCCTCTCTGGTGATGTTGTTTTGGGGCTTTCTCCATGTTTGGCCAATCCATTTCCATGCTCTTTTCTTGATTTGGAGTGATGTTGGTTCCTGGCTGGTATGCTCCAGTAATTGTTCGTTTAATATCTTTATTATCAATGTCACTTTACATATGTGTCGTAGGCATTTGTTGATGAAAACCTGGATTTTATGTTGTAGTCCTGTTGTTAGTCTCCAGGTTTGACATCCGTATAGAAGCACCAGTTTTACATTGGTGTTAAGGTAATGGTCCATACCCCACTACATAAATAAAATGCCTACAGAATTTTTTAAAATTTCTCAAACATATATCTGGAGATATATCCTTAATAAATTTTACCCAGTTGGCTGGTCCATCGGTACTATAAAAGCTAGGGCCGTTGGCAAAAATAGAACCAATTGCGGAAAATGGTACTTTTTTCTTACATTAAGAATATTAGCCTAAGCCTGAAATATGACTTTCAACCAATTATTTTTTGACTGATATCCTATGTACAAAGAACGTATTTATTTTTCAAAACAATAATTTCATGTTACACTTGCTTATTCATTAAGAAATAGATAAATTTGCTTACAAATGAGATAAAATGAAACAAATTTTCAAAGAGTATTTAATCTCTTATAATTTTATTAACTACAGAATTTTCTGAAATATTGATAATGTTAACCCCATAAGGTCCTTAATCAATAGAAAATAAAATTACACAAAGGACCGCGCGGCCGGCCTTTTTGGGGTCACAATAGGCATATTCTTGGAAAAATTCATTAAAATACATATTTTGAAAAAAGTTCCGTAAAAAAAAAGTTTGCACAGGTTTATCATTTCATCTCTCTAAAAATATGTGTAGCTTTTAGTTAAATAGAAAACATGGTTTGAACAAACCGTTGATCAATCCGTATTATCTAAATTGCATAAGATGGTTACTTTTATGTAAGTAAGAATTATGGATCGAGATCGGTATTTAGAAATTGCAGTCACATACACGGAAGAAGCTAATTACCTGATACGCTATCAAGACACAACCGCTATTCAACTATTTTTACTGGTTTTAAAGACTGTTCTAAAAATGAAGTAACTTTTCTTCAACGTATGATTTTAATTCTAAAAACAATAATGGGGGAAATATATCTATGTTCGTTGCTAAGCGTATAAAATAAAGATGGTAAAGCTTAAACAAATAGGTCAAATTATTCCCCTTTGTGTATTTATCTCCTTTATTGCACTGGAAACAACCTGGGTCAGGATTTCATTTTGGATGTTTATCGACGTTTAGGGATTAATGCTCAAAGATTCGGATTAAATTCAACCTTACAACGCAATTATGTTTAAACAAGACAAAAGTAAGCGGTCTATATTTTCGAAAAGAGTACGCAATCAGCACAACCCAGTCATGTATTAATTTCGCTGATTAATAATAGATTACAGTTGTCATGATTTTTAATAGATTTGTTTTAAATCATTTTTAGGTCAGTTTCGTTTCTTTGTTAAATACATCTATTATGTCTCAATTACATCGTGCTCGGACAAGACGTAATAACGCGTGAAGTACGTCAGACTTTGTTTTGTGACGTATGGATAATTACCTTAACGAGGCCGAGTACAGTTCCAGTACGCACGCTATCGCGCAGCGTTACATTTGCATTGTGACGTCATCTTTTTGCTTGGTTGATGCCATGGCATTATGGTTTCAAATGTAGATATTCGGCAACGTTTGTCGAAAATAGGTCGGTCGAGGCGTAAAATTAATATTATATTGTAGAATAAACATAAATATCTTGAAGTATAAGCTATACTTGGGCTCAGGTCGAAAACGTGAAGAGGGTTCGGCAAGCTTAGCCCTCTGTCTCGTTTTCTTGCCCGACTAAATAAAGCTTAATACATGTATTTCAAGACAGTAACCATGTTTTTTTTTTATCTATGACCCTTAATATGTGATTTTATATATTTTTTATTACTTACATATGTCTGAATGTTTTAATAATACTATAAAGATCACCATTTCCGCATTTGTCAAATAAAAAAAAGCCATTATCCGACAAATCTGAGAAATCAGGCATACAAAAAAACCTTTGATAAGACCCCTAAAACAAACCAGGAGGTAAAAGGTTTTTTTTATTTGATCATTTGATGTCTTTAAGCAATAACTTTCATATTTAGAACAGGAAAAAAAATCCCTAGGGCAGAAGTTTGAAAAAAATGAAAAATATATTCAAAATTGATACATTTCAAGCAAAATCCCATAGGGTCCTATGTTACAAATTAACAAACTTTGAGATGACCCCCTAAACAATTGATGTGATAAATGTCAGATTTTTTTGTTTTAAGATGATAATTATATCAGTAGAAATTCATGTAAGAAATTTCATTAAAAATCTAGGGCAGAAAAAATTAGACCCGGCCTCGTTAAATACCCTGATCTGTTGTATTTTCGCTTAGTGTGCTCGAACTCCAGATTGGTTTGAGATTGCGAAGGCTTGTGGGCTTTGCTTATTCTGGCTTTAATATCTTCGTCTGAGCCACCTGTCCTGCGAAAAATGGACCCTAGGTAAGTGAATTTCTCTACCAGTTCTTTTCCCTAGATTGTGACTGGTCCACCTTTTCTAGTCTTCACTTTTGTACATTCCTTTTGTTTTCTTGTCGTTAATATTGAGCCCTAACTTTTTTTCAATTTCACTTAATTTTGTTGGTCTTTTATCTGATGTCTTTTATTGGTGGGACAGTAGGACATGGTCATCAGCAAAGTCTAGGTCTTCTAATCTTCTGATCATTGTCCACTGTATTCCCCTTGGCTTGTCAAATTCCTTCTTTGTAATCCAGTCTATCACTATTAAGAAGTGAGTGGGCGAGAGTAAGCAGCCTTGTTTCACTCCGGTTTTTACTAAGAATGAATCAGTAAGGGATGTTTCATGTATCATTTGCACTGAGAATTCTTCATATAGGGTCTTGATTATATTCACTACATGTATCTTATATGGTATTCCAAAGTGGCTCAGTAGTTGCCACATTCCATCTATGTTAACACTGTCGAATGCCTTTTCAAAATCAATTAAATTTATGAACAGTGATGACTACCATTCAACAGATTGTTCCACAAATATGCTTAGAGTTGCTTTTCGGTCAGTTCAGCTTCTGTTGGATTCAAAGCCTGTCTGCTCGTCCCGTAAAACTTTATCCACTGCATCTTTCATTCTGTTTAGTATAACTCTACAGAGAATCTTACTAGCAACTAACAGTAGTTAATTACATAATTACATTTGTAAATGAAAAGTAATTCGATGTTGCGTTTTACTTGAAAATGAAAGTTTCCTCAAAGCTTTTGCGAAGATATTGAAAACTTCAACATATAGTTAACAAAAATGCAACAGCATTCAAAGATATAATGTTGACCAGGAAAATAGCATTTGATAACTAGTTAATGAATTTTGATTTTTGCGCAGAATTTCTTCTAGATTTCCGAGAATTTTTCTATTATATTATGGTAATAGATACGAAAGATAAATCATGTTTTCAAAATTATTTTATCATTTGTTTCCTCAGTTTAGATAGGTTCTTTAAGGCAGCAATTACAGAATAATCGTCTTATTTTTCTTCGAGTTCTTTTGACGTTTCAATATTCACTTGTTTACAGCAGATTTATTTCATTGCATGCCCAAAAAATAATATTTAATATGAAAACTAATAATTGTATGTGCAAGTTATTTGATGCAAGTGAAACACAAAACAATCAAAACATTTGACGTGCCAGTCGTACATGTAGGTGTCACGTACGAGGTGTCACGTACGAGTCTTTTTTAAGGCGAAGTGCCACTCGCAACATGTGACACCCTTGGGAACCTTAAAATAAACATTTTTTTTTAAATTTAATGTATGTTTTGTAGAAGCATATTTATATAATTAAAGGCATAACACAAAGAGAATCTTTAAATTTTAGGTCAAACCCTTTTTCTTGATGTCAAATAAAAGTGCTGTTGTAAATATAACATATTTGGTTTAACAAGTGTTTGTTTAGGTATTTTTAAACAGATCTAGAGACATTTGGACAATAATCTATAAGGGATTGGCCCTTTCTCCTTACAAAGACAGTTAAATGAAAAATTTAAGATAACAACATTACTGTGCTTTCATTAATATTCAAGGGTATCAATTTTCGTGGATAAAGTGAAAATCGCAGTTTCAAGGATACGTAAATTCGTGGCCAGTGACCCTATTCAATACAAAATGTTAGTAGAAATTGCACTTCAATGAACATTCAATTTCATGGATGAACTTAAGAACGAAATCCACGAAAATTGTTATTCAACGAATATTGATGAAACCACAGTATTTTATGATTGCCTTTTAGAAAAGAGGTCTATTGCTTTTTTTTCTAATGGTCACGATATGAGCTTAATTTTATATTTCAATATAAATTGTTTATTTGTTTCATGTAATTTTGTTTGATTTATTCTAGTTTTTAATGAATTTTCAACTTGTATCTACCAAATTTAACTACATGGTTCTTAATATTTTATACGCGTATAGTTTATGAAATATACATGTGCATTATGTACATATTTGCCCGACAACTTTGTCCATATGTTTTTGAGTAGATTTTCCATGTAAGGAAAAAAATCGATCTTTTTTATTTCAAACCAATGGATTTTTTATTATTTATCTTTTAACCAAATAACAAATGGTTTTGGGCCGTTCCTTTGACAATTGCGTCAATTCTTTCTTGTATGTATATGAATCGAAGTTGTTAAGATTATATTGCTCGAATATATTCAATTGTTCCTCTTTCAGGTTTGTATATACAGAAGCCGCTTATGATCCAAGAACGACATTTATAGTTCATTGTTACATATTCTTGATTTTAACCAGGTTTAAATCCAGTTATTGAAATGGTGAAAATGGCGGACGGGCGGCTGCCATAAGAGTACATGTACCCTTATTGTACGAATAACTCCTCCTACAGTTTTCAACATAAAAAGTTGTTGTTTTGCAGGTCAATTGTACATATATTAGAAGTATGGATATTGCTAGAATTTTTATTTCTGATAATTCATATATAAAAATACCAGCTGTTGAACTTGGTCATATTTTGGCAAAATATTGCATATAGGGTACCCCTATTGTACGGATAACTCAACCTACAGTTTTCAAGATAGGGAATTTTTGTTTTGCAGATCAATTGTACATATATCAGAGGTATGCATATTGCTAGGATTTTAATTTCTGATTATTCATGACCAAAAATACCAGCTGTTGAACTTACTCATTTTTGGTAAAAATATTGCATACAGAGTACCCCATTTCTCTGGATAGGTAGTGTTCATCAATTCAGGGTTGACAAATAGTTTATGGATACTGTTCACACAAAAGAAAACCCGGTTTGCTGTCACATTGACAGCTTTTCTCTTGTTAAAATGCTAAAATAATAATTATTCATTCCCAGTTAAAAACCTTGTGATAACTCAAACACGTATAAAAGACACATCTATATGTGTGATTGATTTAAGACTAAGATCACTTTGTTTATGTATGCATGTATGTATAGGAATTTTCTATGAACAAAATAGCTAGAAAAAATTTATTTCTTATATGCACAGATTTTAGACATAGTTTTGTTAAGAAAGAAATGCTTTGTTGCTTCTCTTGACGCTTGCTTCAGTTTTTATCTGGCTGTTTTTATTTGATACGTTGAATATGATGTCCCACCTAATTTTGTTGCATTAAATTAAAAAATCGCAATGATATGTATACCACATGCTTGTAAGTTGAGATATAGTTGACTATATTAGGGATAGAGATATCTTTGGAAAGGTCGTATTATTTAAATATAATCAAAGTTACAAAAATATCTACTGCTTTTTGCATCATGTTTTATTTATATTACTTTACCGTACAAAATCGTCAACGTGTTTACTGATATTAGCCTTACCATATCAATTTTTCACATTTTAAGTAGGCCAATACGCATATCAAATAAAGAAGGAAATGATCAAATATTTACAGAGCATATTATAGAATTTGCTTTCCACAACTCTACTGAAAAGCCTGAATTTCATTTTCAACAATTCTGTTATTTTTCGTTTTCTCTCTATTTAAGATTTGAAATCTTACTTAAACTGTAAGTCTTACGTAAATTAGATCACAAGAGAATTATCTCCCTTACGCCGAACACCATTTCAGACAATAACATAAATATAACTATCAAATCATGTACTTTCTACCAATTACAAGTAAGTAAATTGTAATTCATTTCAACTCTAGTACCGTATTCCAATGAAAATGGTAATTAATCAGTAAAAAGTATGTCAATTATGTTGTTCAATAAAACTCTCATTGTTGAACACAACATTACTCAATTAAAAAAAAAAAGAACACATTGATTTAGTTAATCGCGCTTTCTAGCAACGCTGCATGGCTGGCAAAGGTATTTGGTTAATGAACGGTTATCTACGTCACAAAACTTTAATAAGGTATTAATTAAAGCTGATAAATGTCTTAAATTTAAAACACGTTTGCAATTATAATATACATGTAGTACACTGAATTTAAAAAAAAAAATCGGCGTTATAGAATTCCCCTTTTTGCAGAGTATGAAAATCTCGACGTTATATTGTTTATGTTCGGCAAAAAAAAATGCGTTGCCTAAATTGCCTGCCCCTGTATAACTCGGTTAACAATCGACGTGGAATGTGACATTGGCAAATCCGGCAATGGAAAATACAAATAGTTTACGTTGTTGCTACGCGGGAAATATAACTTTCCTATCAGCAATAAGTTATCAAATAAAATTTAATTATTTTAATGTCATAGCGAGTGAAACTTTTTCATGTGTGCCTTTTAGGCGTGTGCGTCTAAAAATTGAAAAATGCTAATCGGGTGCTTGATATTGTTGAGATCGTAGCAGCAGGAAAAAAGAGATCCTTGGAAGGGTCATTTTATTTTGATAAAATCAAAGTTAATACCACTGCATTCAGCATCTGTTTTAAATACTGAAATTAATGCTACCATATCTAATACATGTATGCAAACTTGTTTACATATATATTAGCCATACCGTACCACATTTTCACATTTCTATTGATCTAAGAAATCTGTAAAATATGTTGACGGGAAATATCGTACATTTTATAATACCCCAGTACTTTTCCCCATAGAATTGCCTCTGTATAAATGATGCATCTGTTTTCTGGCCCATAATAATAGTATTTACAATCCATTTTGAAATATTCATGACTAATATGGTTAGAAATATGTGGCGAGTTCTAAAATATTTATTCTGAACGAGTCTTGACTGAAACGATGTGGTCTTTGTGTAAAGAATAAGCTTACTTTGTATGACGATAACGGATATCTGAAGAATTTTTTTAAGGAACAATAAAAAACAGAAAAAATTCTCTGTTTTCATCGCTGTCATTAATCCGGCTATTCCACCAAATGTTTCAAAAGCAAATGCGCCATAGGTAATGCATATAAATGTCGTCTAATATCCGAAAGATGGCATTTCTTTAATAACACTCTCTTGAAATTGAGATTTGAATTTCCATTTTCCAAAAAGAAGAAGAGCTAGCACAGTTATTTCATATATTGTACTAATCATCAAAAACACATTTGCCGAGTTCACTGTGGACGTTTTGAAAAAAGTTAAAATATACGTAATCACCATCGACATTGGCAATGGATGTGCGATTCCACTTCTAAGGCCAGCAAATGTTAGCCTTGTTAGCATAACCAATGAATCAATTTCCTCGTTTGTTGCTTCTGTATAAATGGAAGTTTCCTGAAAGTCTTCTCCTGAAGTCTTTGTAATCTGGTCATAATTAAAGACATTAGTGAACATTTTGACAATAATAAGACAGACAGCAGGTTATATTCGATACTCAATGAATCAATGTATTCAAAGACCTCCAGAATAAGGTGTTCAATGCTGGAAAAATGAAGGCAATCATTTTGCACGGTTGTATTTGATGTTGCATTCCAATCAAATTTAAAATAAAAATCATAGGTTCTCCAAAAAACCTCACTAAAAGGTATCAGAAACCAACGAATGAGATGAGTGACGATCATTAGAGATGCGCCAATATTAATCAGGTGCGAAGGTCTAAAACTAAATTTTCTATATAAACTTATGAATCCTAGTTGTCCTACAAAGAATAAAACTTCCACGAAAGAAATAGCAATAACTTTTCTGCATTTTACAGTGGAAAACAAATGACATCCATTGTTTAGAAATAAAGAGTCAATATCCATTACCATTTCCAGAGCAGAGTCGAAAATGCATGCAAGTCCAAACACTCAAAAGAAAATCAGTTTGAAATTCAAAGTGACGTCCATTACTTGTTTTTCAATTAGATATCTTTTCGTGTTTCGTTTCAATGAAATACATATGAAAAAGGTTCCGATCATACTTAATATTGTTATGAAGGGTTCTGTTAGATATCCAACGATTTCGTGCTTGGAAAATGGATCTTTGGTTTTAAAGACTATAAGTGCTGTTATACATATGGATAGAACATAAGGCGGCGCCACTGTAGAATTTAAAATAGGGAAATGGAAAAATTTCTTATTCTTTTCAAGACTTGCCATGTCTAAAAATAGAAACATTTCTTTTTGTGAAATCCCTTTTAACAGTGTCACTTCTGTATTAAGAAAACTGACACAGTATATTACTTTGGTTAATGCAAACTAGCAGTAAGAAATAAACAGTATTCAAAATGGGTTTTATTTCGCTGGGATGTGATAAATCGCTAACACGAACAATGAAATTAAATGCATCGTGTGAAATTTGCTAATCTACGGCATATATTTAAACAATAAACTTTTTTTTATGTTTCATGCGATATTAAAGTAGCTAGCATTTCTTAGATAGATAGATAGATAGATAGATAGATAGATAGATAGATAGATAGATAGATAGATAGATAGATAGATAGATAGATAGATAGATAGATAGATAGATAGATAGAAACAGAGAGAGAGAGAGAAAAAAAAAGTAATACTTAACTTGGTAATGTAAAATGTTAAATAAATTGTTCATAGTCTTGGTCATGACAAAGTTTAAAAAAATATTAAAAGTACTAATGTCTGTTAACTAATGTCAATCACATAAAGCGCGGCAAAAGTTTCGGTTTATGGTGAGGAAACGCCTTTCCTGTTTTGGTAGTGGAAGAAATCAGTCGGTTAACAAAAACGTTCTTTAAATATTGCTCATATTTTGTGTTACAAGTTGTTTGATGATATGTTTTCCAAGCAAACTTACGAGAAAGGTATGTGGGCGGCGAAAAGGGTAAAAGAGACGTTAATGCAAAATGAACACTTTATTTAAAAACAAACATACTGAAATACGAAACAGAAAGGCTTAAAACAAAATTAACAGACTCGTTTGAAAAATCAACAGACAGCGATGCAAAACAAACGATGACCGATGGAAAACCGACAGTCATTCACTGAATTGACGCTAGATGACGTGCAAAGAGGCAATGCGTCAAATCTATCTATCCATTTTATCAAATAGACCCAAATAGTGATCAAAATGGAAAACTATTACAATAAAATCGTAATTATCAATCTAATTAAAATATTAATTTGTTGAATTTAAAGATGAACGTCATGCAGATGGAAATCAAATTACACTAACAAATGACCATTAAACGTATAAAACAAATACATGTTAATATATTTTTTAATGAAATTGCACATTGGATTTTTTTCTGATTCAGACAAGGAACACTATTTGACTTGTTAGGCTGCTAGTGTATCTAATACGTTCTAAAGAAATGTAGGTTAGGAGTTAGTAAATAGTTTCTTCATTCACAATATTTCAACATATCTTCAATTTTATTCTGTAATAAATTGCTAAGCATTAGAAAAATATGTGTTTTTGTTTCTGTTGACACCATAAATAACTTTAGAAAATTGTTCAAATAAGGAACTAGGAATATGGTTTGTTTACCAATAGGGAAGAAAATTACAGATTTTATTGAAGATTTATTTATGAAGGAAATAATTATTTTAAAAAATGACGGAATAACGATCTTATAAATTAACATTGGTTTTTCGTTCAAAAATGTTCTTACTAGAAATACGCACTGATACAAGTAATAAAAGTATATTTATGATACAACAAGGAACTCAATCTAATTTCGTTTTTTGTACCAATAAAATCACAACAGTTAAGTTTTTACGTGATTTGTCTTAATTGTTTACATATTTTATGGTTGAATTATCTCATGTAAAATTTTAGATTACTGGCTGACATGTAGTAAGAAAAATTTATTAAAAAATAGACAAAATCAGTTTCAGAGAGCATTTGGTCATTGACTTTGTATAATTTCAATATATACAAAATACAGACAATATAAGTAGTTTTAAACAATCAATGGTTAGGAGCCCCTATTAGTCAGTTTTTAAAACTCATTCAAAAATAAATAGAATTTAGAATTTAGAAAATTGATGAAGGAAATTTGGAATAATTTAAATATAAAGAAAAATTTAGAGATATATATAATTAGTAAGGTATCCATAATAATTTCACCCTTCAAATCGTTTTATTTATTATTTTTTTTTTGCTATAATTTCAAGCTAAGGAAAACCTTGGTGGATAACTTCTGTGGATTTTTTAATAGACATTCAAAGGTCCCTAACATGATAAGTAGGTCATTGACCTAGTTATTTGAAAATGAAAATTAGCACTACAGTAGAAGGTTACATTGTACAATTATTACTTTTTTCCTAGTAGTGTAATTTTTGCGCCCTTAAGTAAACGTAATAACTACATGTAATAGATATGATTTTTTTTAAAGTTGAAAATAAGTGAGAAGAAATGTATATACGAAATAGCAAAACCCCACAAATTAGGTCGAAAGCTTTATGTATGGCAGAGGAATATAACATTTATTTTCCTGAGTTTGAAAAAAAAAAATCAGTAACATAAAAAAGACAAGATGCTGTCATTAGACAGTAATACCCGCACCAAGTGTTTGCCCCTAAATAACACTGTTTTGTACCAATTTAAGTAAAACGAAGGCCACATGCACATAATACACCATCATCGGAACCCACAGGTTTTCTATCCGTTACACTGCAGTGTAACAGATAGAAAACCTGTGGGTTCCGACGATGATAATACACATGAGCGGCCCTTTATGTACAGTTGTGGTTGAACTGTTTGCATGTGAATTTTCAGTTAATCAATAATCTTTTCATTTCATTTCATAGAAAGTATGGTCTATATGATTATTACAAACAAAATTAAATTATGCCCCCTTCCCTCGGCGGTTGCCGGCTTAATTTAGATTTGCTTCTAGGTGCCAAGATCATCACGTGCACAGATTTAGAGAAGGGATTGGAGTGGGTTGGGGGCGGGGGGGGGTCCAGACCCTCCCACCTTTGAAAAAAATAATTTATATTAATACATGTAGTAAAATTACCAAACAATACATCTCGGACCCCAATCCCCCCACCCCCTGCAAACACAGTTACATACTACTTTGCCACCCCCCCCCCCACCCACACACACACTCCTCATGGATAAAGAAACATCAGAATATTTTGATAACAACGAAAGCCTGTACATGTAGTAAAGTGCATTATAATCAAAATTCTTTCACAGTGAGGTTTTATAATTTTAAATTTTTACAATACAAGTATGTAGCAAAAAAAAAATAAATTTTTAAAATTTTGGAATCTGAAGTAAAAAATAGAAAAGCCCCAGCAGTATTTGAACTCTCTACAGACATGTAGTTAACGCTCTAACCCATTGCACTTCACTGTTAGGTAACATTATTTTGGGGGAATTATTATATTTATACTTTATTGTTTATTTCTGCAATAGGGAGTTCATTACAATATGCAGGTGTCCTGTACCACCTTAAAGCTGAAATGTGTGCTTTACATATTTTTACCGAATAAAACAGTACAAGGGGTTTAAAAGAATAAAGTCATGAAAATACATGCATGTTACAAGAAAATGATCTTTGTCCGAAGTTACGTACACAACACAGGTCTACAGGTCGCATTACCGGGTACTAGTTTTACCCAGCTCTTCAGTTAGATGGCTTTCACGTGGTGTACATAACGGTATGTGTTTTCCATGTGCAGAATAGGATTGTTACATATCCTATCGCATTTGTACAGTTTCTGTCATTTTAATTGCAAAAGTTATTTTTTTCATTTGTCAGATTTAAATATTAAGTTGACCCCATATTGACCCTGTGACAGTTTGTATTAAAGGTATATGTGGCGTATTTTTGGTGAATAACAATAATAAGATCTGATTATTTGCTTCATTTCTTTACTTAAAGATAGGACTTTCACACAAATTACGCTTTATAAGTCAATCGCATAACAAAGATACAAGAAATCAAAAACATATTTTTTATTTTTTACCGGCACGGTAAAAAATACAACAGATTTGAATAACCCCGCCTTAAATGGGTCACGTGACATCCATCTTTGTCTATCAACAAGAATGGCGACGACGAGAATGATAGGTATACCGTTAAAGTTTGACAGATTTGGCAATGAAAGAAAAAAGAGACAGACTGACAAGGATAGGAACAAATGGAAGATTGTCATCGGAGACCATGTAGATTGATGGAACAGGAATTAAAGCCAAATTAAACTTAAGTTTCCTTGATGAAGTTGTAGGGGTTTTGCTATAGTCAGGTTCGTGCTCCATGTGTTCCGTGTCTTTACTTTATTAGTTTTAAACCACAAGTGGATTTTCGTTTAGAGGAATTTTTGAATAAAGAATAAATAAACACTCTCAGTACATCACTACATGCATCCCTCAGGGAGAGGTACATGTATTTACTCCGTTTACCGTGTCGATGATGCTAAAATCGTGTTTCGTCTTTATTACACGTAATTAACAATTTATATCGTTCTACATTAATGAATATCGGAATAATAATGCTTCGAGTATCATCTGATATAAGAATTATCTAATTTAAGACATGAAAAACGTGATTCTAATTTGTAAACAAACTCTTCTTCCATCGTGTTTTCAATGCTAGGTTTTCCCGCACTCATGCGCAGTGGCGTTATAAATGGCGAATAACATTAATATTCATCAGACGTATAGCAAAGTTTAGAGACAAATAACTAAAGACAGAACATGTTTTATGGGCCTAGAGTTTGTGAAACGTCTAATTATAAGAAGCATAATGTATATTTTTACTCAAACTCATGTCAAAAATTTTACTCCAAATACGCCACATATACCTTTAAATTTGTGTATTATATTTAAATAAGTGTAGAGACTTATCATGTCTATATGAGTTTTATTTAATAGGGAGGAAAGGGTCTTTTTTCTTAATGTATTATGATGCATCAAATAAAACGTAGGTCATGACCCTATGGGATTGTTCTGACCCAATGAAACAGGAAAATACCATTAATCTTGAATAATAACAGGGTTGAGAGTTAACTCCTCTAAAAGTATTTTATATAGTGAACTTGGCTGGGAAACCCTACAATCTCGAAGGGATAAACACAAGCTTATTCTATTCTACAAAATAATTCATGGTTTAGCACCGCAATACTTGTTAGATTTAATTCAACCATACTTTCCAACTGAACATGCATATAATCTTAGGTCTAATGGCAATTTTTACTCTCTGCCACTATGTCGGACCACTTCTTATTACAATAGCTTTATTCCGTCAACAATTAAATTATGGAATAATCTTGATGCAGAAATAAAAGATTCATCATCTTTGTCTATTTTTAAGTCTAAACTCAAAAACCAAAATATACCCAAATCTTACAAACATTACAGCTTTGGCAATAGGAAAGAAAATATTATTTTATGCCAAGTACGGAATAAAGCTAGCAATTTAAATGCTCATTTATTTAAGGATTTTTTAATTAATGATAGTCGATGTACAAACTGTGGTTCTGAATCTGAAGGAAATATGCATTTTTTTTTCGAGTGTCCAAGATACACTCAACAAAGAGTTCAACTTTTTAATCAATTTAATGACATTAGTGTACCTTTTCATATTAACTATATTCTTTATGGTAGCTCTGACTTTTCCTACAACTTAAATTGTAAAATCTTTTCTTATGTTCATAGTTATATCATAGCTTCTAAGCGTTTTTGACTTTTTTTTTATTAATTAGTACTCTTTTAATTACTGTTTCCTTCAAATGGGCTGGATCATGAAAACTCTATACTTATGTTTGTCTGTCGGTATGAATGAATGAGGTGATGGGTTTATAAATGTAGGTATGAATGTGTTCTTATATATGTTAAACAACAAATTACGTACAATTTATACATGACAAATGTAAAGTTTATTATTTAATATCCAATTATCCCTTGCCTTGTATACTAAAAAGATCAATAATGTATCACTCTGTAAACTGGCAATACTATATTCTATAGATTATTTTATAACACCATTACTTGACTTTGTATTTAATAGAGGGTTTATATAGGCTTTGCCTGTTGCCTAATCCATTTGATTACTCAATAAAATATGTTTAAATTAATTAATCTTGAAAACTGTTGAGATCCCCACCACTAAACCAACTATATTCTTGTTTCTAAAATCATTATGATGCATCAAATGGTGTAAGTACATGACCCCCAGGAGTTGTCTTTAAACCACCCCCACCCCTCTGAAATAGGAAATGATGATATACTTTGATAATTTTTAACTTTTGAGATCCCCCATCCCTATACCATATTTATTCTTGCTCTTTGTGCGCATCAAATTGTATATAGGTTATGCCCCCTTGGAGACACCCTGACTTTCCAGAAATGGATATAATAAAGTATTTTATCTTATTCATATGTATAGTGTTTGATCCATGTGGGTAATTTCTAGCCTATTGATGACCCTGCTTTGTTTAGGATTACAATTGCCCCGAATACATATAACATTTTGTTTATCTTATCAATAAGAATTAAAAAGCAATTTCCTAAATCTTTATGTGCATCTAGAGAAAAATACCAATCAAGAAATGATTTAAAATTTGCTACTGTACACATGTTAGAATGTATTAAGGTGGCTCACTACACCTTGAAATATTTTCTCAAATCAGCAGAAAATTACTTGATTATGATATATATCATAATGGATAAGAAGTATTTAGGTCAAATAGGCAAAAAAATGTGCAATTTTGGATGAAAAATTACATTTTAGAAAATTTAATTCACTAAACTTGAACAAAAGCTCCAGGCAGATTCAAACTCATGATCTGCGGTTCAGAAACCCAATACTTTAACCACTGAGCTACGACGATATACAACCGAATCGAACGATATTAACAGCTTAACAAAACATTTCAATCGCCATCTTGTGACGTAGTGTCTTAAAAAGTATAAGTCTGGGTGTAGTGGGGTACCTTAAAGAAGACTCTGAATCTGATGGGGGGTGTGGAGGATAAACATTTAATTTTAATCATTTATTGTTATTAATTTTAACTTGAATAATAGGCAGAATATAAGACTTCTGATGGTTTATTCCCCGAATGGCTACTCGCCAAAACAAACACCTAATTATTTTAGGCAATTATGGGGTCCTCTAAAGAGATACAGGTAGAATGTACCTGTGTCCACCTGGATAAATAAATTCAGAAGAAATAAATGCATGTTTCTATAAATGTAGTAATACACATTTTTTAAACCTAAATCAATGTTGCAGTTTTCAGTCATTTTTTAAAAATTCTGTTACTTTTCAACAACATGTATTACATGAATATATACTAGTATGCTATAATTTAGTACCTTTTTATATCGAAAAGACTCAATTTTAAGTCCCAAGGCGAATGATACTGTGATAGTGGGTTGTCCCAAAGATTAACAAGTCCACTTAAGGGTTCTTCATTTATTCAGATATAGAGATTAAAGGATTCTATTGGCTATAGTAAACCACCTGGTCATGTGCACATGTATTAAAGTGACCATACAGGTGAAATGCCTTAAGGCTATAAAATATCAGAAGCCACTTGAATAGATAATTAAATAATAATTACTTGATAGGTGCATAAAAGACAGGGAGTTATAGGGATAATAGTCTGTTTCTAAATATGTACATGTAAAATATAAATGAAATGTAGGATGAAGATGATGATGTTGATGAAATATGAATAATGCATGAATTTAATTATTATCATAAAATGCACCCTATTACAATACCATTCATTTTATCTTTCTAATTATCCATGTATATTTTATAATTTTTGTTACTTTGATTAACATATCAGAATCAGCACCCATAATCAACCACACCACCCCAGTCTGAACCATTACATGTTATCTGTTTTAGCTCTCTCTCTCTCTCTCTCTCTCTCTCTCTCTCTCTCTCTCTCTCTCTCTCTCTCTCTCTCTCTCTCTCTTCTGATGTTTCCATGCTTTCTTGTGATGAGTCTCTCTCCATGTGTAACATTTAACTAATTCTGATCATATCTCAATAGATCATTTGTCAATTATGCAAGGTGTAATGTGATTTTTTTTAAGAAAAACATTTTTTACCAGTTTAAAACTTTTAGACCCCAAATTATATTTTAATTTTAATACATCATTCAACAATATTTTAAATTTTAAGCAACAATAAATGCAAGGTTTTTTTATTTTAAGAGAAAAAAACCGTCATTTTATTTAAAGTCTAAGTAAGGATACATACATGTGTGGATCCAGAAAATTTTTCCAGGGGAAGGGGGGGGCAACAGTAATTTGAGTTTGCCGGGGGGAGGGGGTCCAAAGCATTTTTTCGGCAATTTTTAAGATTAAATGTAATTTAAAGAAATTTGAATTTTGAAGGGGGGATCTGGACCCCTGACCCCCCTCTAGATCTGCACATGGGATAAATGTTAATTTCATGCTACTATTTGTCTACCAGGATTAAATTAAATTTTTCAAAATCTTTTTGCACATCTATAGGACCGTCCCTATCATATCTCAAGATATGATGTATCTATTCATTAAATAATAAGAGGAGTTCTGGGATCTAGGTTTTTTTAAGGAGAGATAAACGTCAATTTTCTGATATTATTTGACTCCCTAGATGAAATTTAAATTTTTAAAACCTTACTGCACATCTTTAGGACAGCCTCTATCATATCCCAAGATATGATGTGTCTATTCATTAAATCATAAGAGGAGTTCTGGGATCTAGGTTTTTTTAGGAGTGATTAACATCAATTTTCTGCTATTATTTGACTCCCTAGATGAAATTTAAATTTTTAAAACCTTGTTGCACATCTTTAGGACAGCCTCTATCATATCCCAAGATATGATGTGTCTATTCATTAAATCATAAGAGGAGTTCTGGGATGTAGGTTTTGTTTAGGAGAGATAAACGTCAATTTTCTGCTACTATTTGACTTTCTGGATGAAATTAAAATTTCTAAAACCTTATTGCACATCTTTAGGACAGCCCCAATCATATCCCAAGAGATGACAGAGCTACTCCAAAAGTTGTAAAAGGAGTTATGGGAACCATATTTTTTTTGCAAAAAAACGTCGTTTTTTGTTGCCCACTGATCCCTGTGTTGAAAAAAAATTTTCTGAAACCTGATCACACTTCAAAATGACACCCCCAATCATATTCTAGAAGATCATTTGGCTACTGCCAAAAAAAATGACGTTTTTTAAATCAGTTTTTTTGTAAAAAAAAAAAACGTCATTTTCAGCCACCAAATGACCCCCAGGGCAAAATTGAAATTTCCGAAACCTTATTGTGCATCTATAGGATACCCCAAAACATATTCCAAAAGATGATTTGTCTATTGTTGAAAATGTAGGAGGAGTTCGAGGAAGAAGGTTTTTTGTGAAAAAACGTCATTTTTTACCAATTATTTGACCTCCATGACTACCAGAGAATTTTTGAAACCTTTTTACAAAACAACATGATACCCCAAATCAAACTCCAAGAGTTCAGTTTGCTGGTTTATAAGATGTAAGAGCAGTTTGAGAAAGTAAAACGTGACAGACGGACGGACGGACGGACGGAACAGGACAACAACAATATACCCGAACTTTCTTTAGAAAGTGCGGGTATAATGATGAACTTGATTATTCTAATTATGAAAACATGCACGAAATCTGTGTTTTTTATGAAAATTTTTACGAGGAAAATCAACCGATGACAATAAAATATCAAACTTTTTATTACAATTACAGTCAAGATAATTCATAAAATGTTATCAAAAGAAAGAATTATTTTTGTAATGTATAGCAAACTATTTTTTGTAGAGGACAAAACTATTGTTTGTTTGCTCTTATCAGTGCCTCTGAAAAGTTTTGCCCACAAAAAAAACATTTTTTTTTTTAATTTAAGCAGTAAAATACAATTTTACAATAAATGAAAATTGCAGCTTATATTGCTTAAGAATTTGACAACCAGTGATATTTAAGAAATAAAGTACGAGTGTTCGTGAATGTTGCAGAATACTCCAGTAACCTCCGAGGTCGAGAAATGTTGTTTTGAAATATAAAAGCCGAGGCGTTAGCCAAGGCTTATATATTTCAAACAACATTTCGAGATCGAGGAGGTTATCCTGCAACATTCACGATAACAAGAACTTTATTTCTATTCTACTAACAGCCAATTATTTCTACAGATCGTTTCTCATATAGAGAGACGATCTAGGTCATTTTGACGGCTGTTCCTTGTAACCCCAACAGTTTTGTTAGTAATGTTTACATGTGTATCGATCAAAGGAATCACATGCAGACGACAGAATTTTTCTTTGGATTTTTAATACTCTTCACTTATTTATAAAATATCTTTGAATCATATTCCTAATATTTTAAGGGCAATTTAATACGATTATTTCTACTACACGTTACATATTTTATGTAAAAACACGCAGTGAAAATGTGCCAGTGAGGTCCTAGGAGCAGCCGCATTGATCTCTTAAAAAAAAAACATTTGAGGCAACACACATCGTTTTGACTGGAACTAACACGTGAAATTGACATGGTTTAAAAACTTTTTACGGTTTGAGTTGTACTTTCATGATCAGTGCGAGACAAATAGGTA
Source organism: Magallana ariakensis (assembly GCA_020458035.1). NCBI lineage: Eukaryota > Metazoa > Mollusca > Bivalvia > Ostreida > Ostreidae > Magallana > Magallana ariakensis. The sequence goes on along the minus strand of CM035819.1, from coordinate 39,990,439 downwards.
TTTCTGATCCGATAATTTACTGATGACGTTCGTGGTATATTGGAGAATAATGTCCGCGGAATCTCTTTGATCTCGGCAAATAACTGGAGTAGAATTTCAGATAATTTGATAAAAGACCTAATTTATTACGTTAATATTCTATTACAATAAATTGTTAGGGAAACAAAAGTATATTGTTCGAGATAAAATGCTGTTTTTGTTGGGTTTTTTTTTTTCAATAACACGATTTGTTATTGCATTTGATTTTTACACCGATGTTAAGTGTATTCTCGAAAAAATTACTCTAAACTTATCTTATCTATGAGGTTTAAACCCTCTTTTCCATCGATCTTATTAGTTAATTCTACCACAATCTACTAAATATTTTGTGATGTATTTTTTTAAAACAAAAATGTCAATTTAGATAATGATAATGTTATAAGTGTGAGACCTAATTTGAATACTATTTTAAAATTTGTTGCTAAAGGAAAACATATTGTAGAATGTTTTAAGCAGCAACAAATCAAAAACTATTTCCATACTACAGCTATTTCTTTCTTATTTCATAGAATATACAAAATAATCCAAAATGGGATGTAGATTAAAAAACGATTTTCAAAATAGTTTGAAGTTGAATCAGATTGTTAAAAACTTTTTTTATAAGGACATTAATATCATGTTGGATTTTTCAAAATTATCTGTGTGTAAAGACACGGTAAAACTTTTTTCAACTCTGTTATGAAATACATATATTTTGCTCTATTCTCAATGGTGCTGATAGCTTTCCTTAATACCGGGGATATCTAACAATTGTCAAAGGGTATTTTTTTATTTGAAATAATAATTCTAAAAAGCTTTTTTTTTAATTTTTTTTTATCTTTCTTATTAATGTTAAACAATCCATCATTATTACTCAATTTAATTTTAACTTAAGTTTGAAGGACATCAACGTCTATACGCCAGGTTTTTTTTAAATATTCAAATTAGAATATAGTAATAATAGTTATTGTTTATGTCTATGTAAATCATGTTCACATAAATTATGTGTATATAAATCACACAAAACACCTGAAAATATTTATATTTGAATTTTCAAGGGCAAGCTTATATATGTATGTGTATCATGTATTTTCAAAAAACAAGCCCAGTCCACAGTCTTTTTGTTCTTGCTTTATTAACCACGGACTTGCCACTTGTTATTTCTTAATCTCCTTTCTCGAGTTATCCCTACAACTATAGCTGACTTTTAAACAGTTCAAAGTATTTCACTTTAAAGCTCTCAGCTGTGTGGACGTACATCTCAACGCCATGTTACTTGTTTGCAATACAAATGTCAAAATTTTTGCACTTGATTTAAGCAAGGAGAAAAGAAATAACAAATATACAGGTCAATGTCATACAAACAACTAGAAAATACTCATAAAACAATGATATAAACATTCAGAATCTTTGACAAAGTAAAAATCATTAGCCATGATTATCAGGTGAAACATAATCAAAGGGTTTGTATTATATACCCATGTGCTGGTGCCCATTTATGAGTCGTGTTTAGCTTAAAGTAATTATCCCTAAGGATAAATTCATTTATACAAGCAACAGCAACCTTATCTTTAATCGTGATCCTAATAAGGATCAGGTTAGCTTTAGCTAATTTATAAACCATCGGGTTTGGTGTTCGTATTTGATAACGGGTTAGGCATCCTTTTCCATCAACTTCTTCCATGATGCCGGATCATCAGACAAAATTACAGCCAAACCCTCCAACCCTATTTGAATTGTGTCATGATGGCGTTCATTTCAACAACTGCCATGTTTATGTTACTTAATTATTGTATTGTCAGTTCACTGAGTTTAATTATTTTGCAGCCAATTTACCACATGTGGTTATTATCGTGCAGATGGCTACTATTTGAAATTTTTAGCTTTAATCAAATTTAATCATTGCCATCAATTATACAATCATGCTCATTACTTGGATAATAATGAAAGTATATCAGATATTGCTGTGCTCTTTGTTTAAGTTCCAGTCAACAATTTAGGCTGGACTTGCTATTATCAATTACCAGGATTCCTGTTTCACATTGGGCTTCACCTCGTGTTTGGCATCAACACACGACTTGCTATTAACTACCCCGATAACCATTCTCATCATGGGATTCAATTCGCACTGCAACAGTGTCAACATGTGACTTACTATCGCAAACTACTAGGACAATAATTCCCATCGTAGACTTCATTTTGTGCTCAGTGCGTACACACATCTACTAGGATACCCATTTTTGTCATGGCTTATATCACATATATTTTTTCCTGTGCTCCATTTGTGGTTACCATTCAAACTGTAGAAAACTGTTTGTTTTTGGAATTTGCAACATGGCAAGGTTTCTCAGGTCTTTGATGTAGGCAACTGTTCCCAGGACCTGCTCAAAGCTTGGGAATATGTGGTCAACTCTGCCCAGGGTCTACCTAGCCTAGCCATTAATCCGCTTTAAGCAAAGCTCTATTTATCTGCAATTTGATCCATTTATTATTTATTGACTCAATTCATCAATTGACAATGATGATTAATATTGATTGATAGATTGATTGATTATCGATTGATTGATTCAATTATCCTATTGCTAATGTAATTGATTTATATTGATTTATCAAACAATTTGATTGATTGATTTATGGATTGATTGATTGATTGATTGAACAATCTTATTGCTGATGTGATTGTTTTATATTTATTGATTGAACAAATGATTGTCAATGTGTGATGATTGATTGATTGATTTATTGTGCAGCCATATACCTGCTCACCAATTGGGTGGTAGGTCGGTTGTTAAAATGCATGCTCAATTTCAAGAAATAAGCCATGACCAAAAACGCCAGTCGGTGTTAGCTGTTGTCTTTTATAATGTAAGTTTAAAACAAGGCTCAATCATTTTCCTCAAGTCAACTACTACTTCATGTCCATTATATATATATATATATATATATATATATATATATATATATATATATATATATATATATATATATATATATATATTCTGTCCTTTTAATGAAAAAATGACAATAACAAACCGTCAACCATCTCAAAAATCCATAAAACGTAATACAGATTCAAAGCAGAGCAACACCGACCTCCAAAAAGATAGAGGTAGGATCAGGTACCATGGAGGAGTGAGCATCCTCTGCTGACTGGTCACACCCGCCGTGTGCTCTTTGTCGTAATCGGGAAAAAACCCCGGACAATTAGGTGATTAATTATGGTCTAACAATTAGTATGAAAAACGTCAGTCAGCATGCGACCAAGTGGAAGATTGTATTTGCTGACAAGGTCGTTGTATATGTAAAACTATAGATAACAAGCATCAACATCTTTCTTCAGCACAAAGCCTTCCAAAAATTCCATAAGAATTGGAGAAGTTTACCTCAGGAATAGCCATCCCTATTTTGGTTAATTTGGGACACTTTTAGAGCCTACGTACCTTTACTTTATATGCACAATAAAGTACAATAAAAGTCTAAGTCATTTATATGGCCACAAAAGCTAGTACACATTTACTAATATCTTAGTTTATCTTTATGAAGTCATAGTTGGATTCGCACTCGTGAAATTCTCTGTGCAAGCTGTCGTGGTAAAGATAAAACCTGATTGTAATCTGTGTTTTTAAAATCTTATACCACAATTAAAACATATAGAAGGCAGTGCGTTCCTTTTACTTATACATATTTACATAACAGTCCTTTAGCTAAAGTTAAGGTTTTTTTATTATTAAGGAGCTCAATGGTCAACAAGTTAACCATCGGATTTACCTAAAATTTTATTGTTTTGCTATTAACTATTATTTAGTAAAGAAAAATCTATATATTTTACTTTTCAAATTTCATGTGTATTTCCATTTTTTTTTATTTGAAGCTCTTTTTCTAAAGGAGATCAATACAGTCTCTTAAAATTTAAAATGGCCACGACCATCGAGCCCTCTTAAGACTTTCTGAACGGGTGTTTAGTTCAGTTTTAAAAGTTTATTATTAACTATAAAATACGGTGTTTTACAACAAATAATGCAAGGCAAAAAGTAATATATAAATAATTCTAGATTTGAATAAAGTCTAATGCACATTCCACTCCACCAGTGTTTCAAAACTTAAGCTGTGCATTGTTAATATAACTAATAGATTAGAGTGTATCCACTACTCCCTAAAAGCTCCCATTAAAACATGCGCGCGCATCAGGAAGCCAGGTTTTATCTGTGGTTATCTATCTTATTATGTGGCGGCCGCCAGAATATTATGTGGCTGCCGCCAGATAATAAGTGACGGCCGCCAAATAATTATCTGGCGGCCGCCAGATAAAATATTTTTCTAAGTGGCACCAACGGGCTTCCGTAATATTGTAATATGTTTTATGTAGCAATAAACCCAGCAATTCTTTTAATAATCCAATTATATCTTACTTAGTTTATCGAATATACAAATTAATTCAAAGCGGGGTATAGAGTGAAACATAGTTTTTTAAATAGATTTAAGTTGAAACAGTTTGTTAAAACAATTTTTAAAAAGACATTAATATCATGCTAGATTATTCATCATTATCTGTGTTGAAAGACTGTTGAATTTTCGTCGAATCTATATTAAAATGCATCTGTTTTGTTCTATTCCCAGTGATGCTTCTAGCTTTCCTTAACACTCGGAATATCTTACAGTTGTCAATGGGTATTGTATTTATTTGAAATAATAATTTTAAAAAGCTATTTTTTAATTTTTTTTAATCTTTCTTAATTAAAAGTAAACAACGTCCCCTTTTTCGCCCAAATAAATTTTGACTTCAGGTTAAGTGACATATCGTCTAGACGAATCGGCTAGGTTGTTTTAAATATTTAAATCAGAATATAGGTTTCATAGTTATTGCCAGAGTCCGCCCTGCATAAAAATGTCGATGTCATTTTGTAGAAAATGTAATTAGTATGTCTTTTCTATGATTTACGTAACATCATAAGTAAAATAACCAGATCTTGTGAGTTTTCTGTCTTCCTGTCTCTTAAACAATATATAGAGTCGGAGTGCTAAGTTTCTACATTCATAACATTATAACATATTTCCAATTTTTCTGTCAATAAATTGCGATGAATTATGCATTGGACTAGGTTCAACAGAATTAAAACACTCCTAAGCATTAGAAAAATGTACTTGTTGTGTCTGTTGATAACAAAAATAACGGTAAGGAAATTTTTCATATACTGTGGAATCACCATTGTTCGTGGGGGACCAATGCTCGTAGCTTTCGCGGGAACCCTTGCCAACGAATTAACATCCTCACGAACGTATATACAACCATTTGTTTGATATTTATTAAAATTATCCCGAAATTGCTATCAACGAATTTACGTCCCCACGAACCCAGAAAAACCATTACTTTCCACGAACAATGACCCCCACGAATAAAAATGATTCCACAATAAGAAATTATGATTCTTACAAAGGGTTTGATTTAAATATAAATTAAATTGAAGATTAATTTATGACGTCGATGATTATTTTAAACAGATCATAAAGAATATTGCTTCTTATGAGTATGAAAAAGTCAGTCAGCATGCGACCCAGTGGAAGATTGTATTTGCTGACAAGGTCGTTGTATCGACCATAGAACTTACGAAAAGATGACTTCAAACGAGACTGTTGATAGTCCTGTTTTATCAACGTGTTTGTAAGTAGCTTGCCTCGCCTTAGAAACTGTTCATACGAAGAGCATACCCTTGCGTATCGAATTAACTGAGAGACAAAAACACCATAAGCAGGTGATGAAGGTATAATGCTTCATAAGTATAGAAAAATTGAAGTCATCGCGTTTATCATAAAGTTTTGTTGTTAGGTTACCATCAATGTCCATTTCCAGTAAAATATCCAATACACAGGAGCGATGTCACAAGACTAGAGACATCGTACAGAATGTCTTTGAAAATGATCAACGTCATATATATGTGCGTATATATTAATATTGTTATGTAAATTCAGTGAAAGGGGCTGACTGCAAAATTTTTGTACTTCATCTGACAAAAGTAATTAAATTTGGTGACAAGATATCACAGAAACTTTCCTATTGTCCTCCAATTGAAAAAAAAATATCAACTGTCTAGAATAAGTTGAATCAAGTTTGCTGTAATTACATGGAATCGTTCTGACTGTCTCTTGTTCAAAAAGACAACCCTCCAAAAATAATAATTAAAAAAAAATAACCTTTTTAATGACATACTATCTATTATATAGGAAAAAAAAAAAGGTGTTGAACTGCCTTGTGAATCTTTATTTTTTGTGAAATCAGCCTCTTAAAAAATTTGATTTTAACATAAATGCTATAATAGTTTTCCTAGAAAAACCTCTCAGAGAAATTATAGATTATATAGATATAATTATGAATTATAAATAAAAGGAAATAATATTTGTTGATGTAGATTTCATGTGAATGCATCAATTATAGTACATAACATGTAGTCCATTTCATCAATGGTTATATTATTATTACGTGATTTCGCGCTGGCGGGGTGCTGTTTCGCACCAACTTGCCCCCATGCATCAAAAAATTTCTGGGGAAAACACTGACTACACTGCAAAGATTCACAATAAAAGTTTACATAAAAAATCATTTGTGTTGGATTTAGATTAGATTTCTTTTTTTGGGTTCTATTTCTGTCTTCATATCGTTTTAGTTTGACACATATTTTTGGTGTATATATACTACTTACAAAGTTAAAAGACTGAATACTTTGAGATCTAAATGAACTAATGTAATACTTATACAGATCATGATGCCATCTTCGTATTTGTATTTGCTACTTTTATGACTACATATTATATGTATATTGTTAATATGTTGCGACACACTGATAAACATTTGCTCAGCTGTTACATGTTCATTTTATGCGTATGGACTATTTTGTATGTAGAATATCTCTTTTAGACATTTCTCTCTAATAATTGTAATCTTGTATGCCCTCTAAGCCCAAAATTGAAAGTAAAACTATATATATATATATATATATATATATATATATATATATATATATATATAAACAGTCTCATTTTAAGTAACCTTTTCGAAAGTTCTATGGTCGATACAACGACCTTGTCAGCAAATACAATCTTCCGCTGGGTCGCATGCTGACTGACGTTTTTCATACTAATTGTTAGACCATATTTAATCACCTAATTGTCAACGGACTTTTCCGTTTTTCCCGATTACGACAAAGAGCACACGGCGGGTGTGACCGGTCAGCAGAGGATGCTCACTCCTCCATGGCTCTGCTTTGAATTTGTATTTTTGTTTTCTGGATTTTTGAGATGGTTCACGGTTTGTTATTGTCATTTTTTTCATAATTAAAACTATGTCATAAACATATACACACGCCTAAATAAAATTATATAACAAAATCTGAAAATCGATCGTTTTCATTGCTCCAAGTACGTCTTATACACCCCTCTCCTTTACAAATGTTCTTACAAAATATCCTGAATCTCATACTGCAATTAAAGAGTTTACGTTACAAGTACTTTTTTGCGTTGACTTGTGAAAAAAAGTATTGTTTATGTTCATACACATGTATGCCCATACACATGTATATAAACAGTTTGTGCAAATTATTATTATACCCCTCTCCGAAGGAGAGGGGAGTATACTGTTTCACCCTTGTGTATCTGTTTGTCTGTCGTTAAAGGTTTCTCAGCAATTATTATTTGCAGCTGCTTCAAATTTTAACACACTCTCTGTTTAGGCATTCCATATGGTGGGATTCATCTTTGTACCAATCAGACGTCAACTTCCTGGTAAATGACGACTTTGCTTAATATATATTTACATCAGAGCGGGGGTTAACGGGTATCACTAGTAAGCATTGGCTCACAGATATCTTTTTTAAGTATGTTATGGAACCCTGCGTTGATTTCATCTAACAACTCAATATATGTCCTTCATTATGCGAAGAATTAAATCTGGCTGGGGTCCAATGTTTTTTACCAATCCCCCCCCCCATAAGAAAAAATACCCTATATGTAAAGAATAAGTAAATAAAACGTTTTGTATGATAAGAAATAAACTGAAAAAAAAACCTAAATGTATAATCTTATTTTCATCTTAATGTTGTTTTTTTCTGCTGATAACAAACACATTCTCCAATGCATTTGTTTACCAATGAATAGCAGACCAGATATTTTCACTCTTTTTGCAAACAAACCACTCCAGTTTTATTTTGCTATGTTGAAAAGCAAACACTTTATAGAATAAATGTGAAAGTAAATGTTTAACAAAGTCAACTTTAAATATGAATACAAATAAAGATCTAGTTTTTTCCCCAAGTGAAAACAGAATAAATGGTAGGCTTTGTATTTTCCCGCAGTGTTTTTTGTTTTATTACCATTAAAATCTCGTCTTCTTAAACTTAGCCTTCTTTTTGTAAAATTACACCATTATCCAAAATTGTATATCGTTGTGCAAATATTATTCTTCTTGAACATACAATAATTTAAGAAGTTGATGACTAATATCAGGCTTTTAGTCTCATTCGTCCTGTCAACAGTTGCTTAAGACATGCACTGCAAGTGTTTACATCAAGTAAAAGAATTCTGACCTCATTTTATCCGAAATCGATATTTTGTACCTAAAGATTTAAGAAAGCGCTTTCAATTGTTCTGGTCACTTCTGCTCTTCATTGTTATGCCTTGTTTGCCTGTCTGGCGAACTTTGTGATAAAAAAAAGAAAATCGACCCCACAAAAAAGCACCTCTCATCGAAGGTATATTAGATATGACAATTGAATTTGAGAAAAATCTTTTTGATTTTTGCCACAAGTCATTGTTTTTGTGAGTTCTGGATCGAGTCTGGTATCATGCCTGTAAACTTTACCCTCTTAGGAAGTGTCACGATTCAAATTACCATAAAGCAGGCTTGGGGCGAAGTATGAAGCTATGCGTTACAATACCATTACTTCATGAGTTTGGGCATTAAATTACCATTCACATAAACACTGCTATTATATATTTTTTTCGATTTATGAATATAATCATTATGTGTACATACATATATTTAGCAGAAAATTATCTGATGCCTTTTTTCAGTGTATAAAAGCGACACATAGTTCAAAATGAGATGATCATAAAAAAGGCTGCCTGTACATTTAACGTCTCTCTCTCACTCTCTCTCTCTCTCTCTCTCTCTCTCTCTCTCTCTCTCTCTCTTGTATACCGACATATATAATATGGTATAAGATATAGTATATGTATAAATCAATCTTTTGCAGTTAATCTGTAACAATCTGTAACATTGTATTGATTATATTTACAAAATTACATAATTTTTTTAAGTCTTAAGGCAGTCCATGCATTTAGGATGAATGTGTCTATGTTAAAGTCGAACGACCACGAACTAATTCATGCATATTGCATACTCACACTCTAAAGTGTAAAACAAGACAACGTTAAAAGATAGTAACAACTATTTGTCACTTTATGAAATATACACTTTAGTAATGCATCTATAGGTAAAATACTTACTCGATGTAAATACAAGTATTCTTTATAATTTTGCTTTCTTTTGACCTGACACCGCACACGGGTAACATTATGGTGATCAATTAATGCATACAGTTTTAATTAACCTTGATTAAAACTGCATTTATTTATTCAAGCAGTACTAATAATTTTTCAACACTTTATTATTATTTTTTTTAATTTATCATATCTTTCACTTTTACTAATGGCAGGCGTTCATAATGCGTCTGACGGGTAATGTTTTAGTAACTATCTATTTAAGTGAACTTTGGACATATTTATTCTAATATACTCAGGGAATATCGTGCTTGCGAGGAGTTGTTACGTATAGCGAAATAGGGAAAGTGGTAAGAGAATTCGATATCCACAACCGCAAGCCTCTCTTCGCTTGTCCTACATGTATGTATGTATGTATGTATGTATGTATGTATGTATGTATGTATGTATGTATGTTACTCAAAACGGACTGGAAGATATAGACGTTTCGATCTGGAATAAAATAAGTGTAGTCGTCGAAAGCAAATCAAGTTCCAAAAAAGTTGAGTATGAAGGGCACAAGAAACACAATAACGAGAAAAGACGTTCGATCCTAGAGGAAATTGTACAGGTTCTTTTACCCACATCCTTGTTGCTGACTATTGGCACCATCGTCTTCATGTTCTGGACTACAGAGGTATTTTTCTACGATATCTTGTGTTTGACAATATCAGGGGTTCAACTGGAATGTATATTGACGAAAACAACACAAGCTGGGGAAATGGAAAGAGCGTCAGTGTGATAAAATATTTAAAATGTTTTTTTCTTCTTTGGCAAGTAAAGAAAGTGCACTGATGTAAATGCGTTAAACATAACAGTATAATGTTTCACATAATTGTAAAAATACATCCATCTGTATAAATCAAAATATTTGTTTCGATTGTCGACTGTTCATGAAAGAATATTTATTTAAAGATGTGTTTACATTACTAATATATGTCACCTTTCTTGATTAATTGTGTTTTTATTTGTATATCCTTTTATTGGAACTAGATCCTGTCACGGATTGATGAATGGTTGATTTATGAGCGTTCTTATTGTTTTACCATGAAATGTTTTTAATTTATTTCAAAACATAAAATATATGTGTTTTGAAAGATGTAGATATAAGAGGTACTGTGATAACAAATGGTGAGGGGATATTTAATTTCTCAAATAAAACTACTCCTATCCCAATGAAGGTTTAAACCAAGAATGGTAACTATTGCAGATTTGAAATAATAGCTGAAAAAGTAACATTCTTAATGGACGACTGAGGAAGTCAAAATAAGTCAAGTGACCTAAAAAAAAAACAACTTTATGTGGCTTAAGTATGTATAAAATTAATATAACAACCTGTTTTTCTTACAAGTACGTTGAATTTGTTGTAAGCCAATATCCAGTTTTTATTAAATGATTTTTTCAGAGCAAATGTAATTTTATAATATGGCTAAACCTAAAAACGAAACGTCATTTTAAAAAATAGTGCAGTATCATTCCTTTGATAGAATTAATTGTGAATAATTGTGATGCAGCAGAGGAGGGTTTTCAGCCCTCAATAAACTTGTTTGCAATAGGTTGCAACGGTGTTAACCTAAAAAAAAATTGATTAATTTTGAATGGAATGGAACGTGAATTTTCTTATTTTGTTGTTGCTGATCTTAGCTGTACGTGGGATCTCAAATCTCCTATGTTATATCCAGACATCCTACTAATGACAGACGAGCTGTTTTTGCGAGCAATGTAATATCAACCGCTTCAAAGTGGCTATTTTTACCTGCTTTGAGAAATTCAATCAAGAGAAAATAGAATTTGGCAATAACGAGGCTTCAGCGGAAGTGACGTCACGAGGTCAACAGGAGGAAAATTTCTTTACAAAGCTATTCAAAATATATTCGATTTTACAGCCAAAATGATTGATAAAGGTCTGATGTTTTGACGTATTAAGTTATTTTAAGTGTTGTAGATTTAGAAATTTGTATCCGTATATATTTGTTAGAGTCAGATTTATTTTTAAAGGATTTTAAAATTTGCTATCCTCCTCGCCTCTGTACCGATGATTACAATATCTTAAAACACTTGCATGGGCATAATATATTCATTATTCTGTTTTTGATCACATAATATCACTTCACACGCGAATGATCCGAGACAATGACACAGGTAAACAGGTAAACTAACGGAGCTACTTCTCAAGACACGTGTATACCTAGGGTATGTATACACATGTTACACATGCATGTCTGGTGACCAAAGGGGGGTTTCACACCTCTAGACTGGTAAATTGATTTGTGTATAATGAGCTACTCAAAACAGAAAAATAAATTAGACTGTGTAAAATCAGGCGTTGACATAAGCTATTACATGTGTATAGTCTGTCAATCAGACTATCAAAACGTAACCACTAACCTGCTAACGTTTAAAAGAAATGCCTTGATTGTTACTTATTCACTCACATTTAAAATGACAAAATTTACCATTCAGCCGTTTTAATCTTTTTAAAAATGTAATTAAGTAATTTTTTTCGGAAGTAATTACGTTGATCATTAATTTAGTCTCAATTTCCTATCAAATATTAATAAAGTGCAACTTTCTTTCGAGCTCTATGGTCAGCAGTTAAATAATCCAAATAGCTTAATTAAGTTTTTGGTTTTTTGGGGGTTTTTTGGGGGTTTTTTTTTATTGAACTTTCACATATTCACATACCAAAGTATAAGTATTGCGCATAAACATAGATATATGTTGTAATGTATACATATACATTTACAATATTTGTTTGATAGATACATGCAATATTTTGAAATATATACATATTACCCTTTAAAAGAGTTACAATACAATTTGAACAAGAAGTGGTATATAATATATGTGAAAATGGTTTTTTTTTTCAAAAGAAAAAGGAAAAATTCAAAGAAACAGAACAAAAATAATAATAATAATAAGAGACAAACGTTGAAATATATCTTTCCAATATGTATCAAACAGATAATAATTGCAGTTTTTCAGAAGCAAACGTTTTTCAATAAATAGTCTTCTGGTTATAGATTTCTTAATGATATTTACATTTAGCTTTGATGTTTTCAGTTTACTTTGCAGAATATATTGTTTTGTAAAAAGAATGATTAAATTTTCTAACCTATGAATATCTCTATTATCATATTTTCCAAAAAGGATTGAATATTTATCAAAACTTGTTTGTAAACCAAAGATATCTATCATCCATTTCTCCAATTCAATCCAAATTTCTTTCACTAAATAACAGTCAACAAAAATATGTTTTATTGTCTCAGTGGTCTGTTGACAAAAATAACACAATGAAGAATTTACTATCCCCACTCTATGTAAATAATAATTGATTGGCAAGATCCTATGTAATAGTTGGTATTGAAGCCACAGTAATTTTGAATCCTTTGTGCACTTAAAGGGCAGACTATAAATTTTTCTCCATTCTTTTTGAGTTAATTAGAGTTCTGACATCCATTTTGTTTCAGATTTTGGATAAGTTATTTTCTTTGATATTAAGAGGTTGTACATGTCACTACAACCCTTCTTAGATCTACAAAATATTTCTACTGTATTTGGGTAACCAATATTACAATTCTTAGTTAACTGTTTATTTAATACTTTCACATAATTTTTTAATGCTTTTGTTAGACCAAGATATTGAACAAAATTTGTTTTTAAGTTGAATCTGTTTTTCAACTCATTATAACTAAACATCTGATCGTCATTTTCATACAAATCCCCAATATATATAAAACCTGATTTAAATAAATCCTTAAAGAAAACTGATCTATTGTCGATTTTAATATTTGGATTATACCATATGTGTTCATTAAACATTCTATCACAATTTCCTTTTTGCACATCAATTATTGTTCTCCAACATTGTAATACATCTTTCCAAAATTTATTGTTTGAATTTTTCTTAATCATATAAGTAAAATCAATACCAAATTTCATCAATGTTTGCATATTATATCCAAAATTAGCTTTAAACAAGTTTGTCCATTTTGAAGTTGAAAATATAAGCCTTCTAATCCAACTTGATTTAAGTGCTATCATTAAGTTTTCAAAATCTATCATTTTTAGTCCCGCATTCTCATATCCTTGAATAAGAGTGCTTCTTTTAATTTTGTCTGGTTTTTCATTCCAAATAAATTTAAAAAGTTCTCTTTCAAAACTTCTAATAAATTCTAATTTTGGGTTTGGTATAGTTAAGATTAAATTATTAATTTTTGGGACTATAAGTGTTTTAGTAACTGTTATTTTTCCTATCGGTGTAAGATTTCTAGAATTACATTTGGATAAGAGTTTATCAATGTTTTCTATTACCGGTATATAATTTATATCTATCATCTCCTCCATATTTACTGGAAAACTTATACCCAAAAGATTAAACCTTGTGTGAAATTTAGTAAATTTCCATCTAGAGTGATGATAAACTTCTTTTGAGAATTTTTTTTACATCCTATCCATATTATTTTTGTTTTACTAAAGTTTATCTTTAATCCAGACACATTTGCATATAAGTCTAGTATTTGGAGAATTCCATCAAGAAATTTTGGAGAGCCGTCTGTGATTAATGAAGTGTCATCTGCGTACTGCGATATTTTATATTCTTCCCCATCTATATTTATGCCCTTTATATCTTTGATATTTCGAATTAAGATGCCAAGAATTTCGGCACAGAGTGTAAATAGATATGGAGAAATGGGATCCCCTGGTCTACATCCTCTCTCTGGTTGGAAATATTCAGATATTATGCCATTTTGTATAATGCATGAAGTTATATTGTTGTAGAAAACTTCTATCCATTATTTAATTGATTTACCAAAATTAAAATACTCTAAGGTTTCAAAAATAAATTTCTAAGACACTGAATCAAATGCTTTTTCAAAATCAATAAGCATAATTAGACCTGGTATTTGTTTACTTTCAGTGTAGTTCATAATATCATATATCAGTCTGATATTTTCCCCAATAAATCTACCCTAACAAAGCCTGTTTGATCACTACTAATTAATTTATCTAGGAATTTTTTTAATTCGCTCTGCTATACAGCCTGTCGCTATTTTATATACAACTGTTAATAAAGTTATAGGACGCCAATTTTTCAAAAACTGTTTAGGTTTATCTTGTTTTGGAATACAAGTAATTATTCCTAATTTATTAATTTATAATATATTTATTAAGCTTAATTAAGTTGTTATACTGACGCCGAATCATTATAATTTTTTTTTTTAATTATGACAAAGGGTGTTAATAAGTCTAGAATAAAATTCCACTATCGTATTTTTAAAGGATACCAGACAGACTTCATCATGCATCCATCTCACATGGACTTTCACCCTGATCCGTTTATAATTAATCCTGTGTTTATTTTATATGCATGCTGTTTTGATTGTTATTGGTTTAAAATAAGTATAAATGAATAATCGGGCGACATAGTGGTAATTTTATGTATCATACGAGGAATAGAACCCGCGTTATAATACCTTTTACAAAATATATACTATTATCAATATTATTAATAATGCCATGGGAAAATCCCAGAAATATACGAAAATATGTTTCTTATAACAATAGTGCTTTGATTGATTGTCATTTTGCTACATAGACTGTGAATTTATATGGAAAATGTGTTACAAATTTGATTTAATTCATCAATCAAACAATTTTCCGAATTCGGCATTTTTGTACAATAAAATACGAGTTTAAATTCAAACAACATTCTACTTAGTCATCCTAATGGTTGAAAAGCAAATAAAAATACAGAAACAACTGTTCATATATCGATAAAACAATGCAAGAAAACGAACAGTTTTCATACGAATTTCTTGTTTCTCATGTACGGCGTTGACTCCGTGACGTCACAGTTCATCTCGCGCCAAATCGGCTTGATTCAAAAACTGTTTAGGTGTGAAATTGGGTTTTCCCCAAATATCTCGAAAAGTACTTGTGCGATCGCAGTAAAATTTTCAGGATGATGTTTTTCACATAGATCTCCATAATATCAAAAAATGACCTGCACTGCAGGTACCCTTTAACATGTAATTTAAAAACTACAGTAATTATAACTGAAACTAATATGGTATCTTCATGCATACATATTATTTTAGGACGACACGTTTAAATTTCATTAGAATTGTTATTAAAGTAAAATCAAATTAATTCAACTTTATAGCATACAATCATATAATTGAACATTGATTATGACTAAAATTTTTTAGCGTATCGATTGTTATTCAAAATACTGTTATGTTAAGGTACGGTCAAACAATGCGAACTTTCAATCAATTTGCTCAGGAAAGTCGATTGGAGTCGATTGTTGAGGTGGTACGACTTAACAATCAATGCAATCAATTTTTAAATGATTATTGTAAGGGAAAAAGTGATTGTGATGTCACGATTCTCACCAGAATCGGACTTTATCAGATTTTCAATCGACCTTAATGCTTTGCTTTCGACTTACTCTCTATTAGGTGGTCAACGGTACGATTTTAGTCGAAGCAAATATGATTAAAAAACGAAAATAAAAATCGCATGAAAAATAGCATCGCGTGACCGCACCTTTATTTACCAGTATTCAACTTCATTTGGAAACTAATAAATGGATTCAAAAGAGAACACAGACAACATTCGGTAAGTAACTATGAGATATATTTGGCACAGACCACAGGAATAAGCTCAAATGCGACGTTTTGATTGAAGGTCATCCCTAAATATACAAAACGAAAAAGAATTAAGTGTTATAAATATAATTTACTTGAGAAATACAAAATATCGGTTATTTGTTTATAAATGGTATCAAAACAATTTCTGAAAAGGTGAACATTTTAAGAGGGCGCAAAAGCATGCAAAATAAAAACCTAATTTGGCCAACTAGCATTAAACCTTAGCTTAAGATTTATTTTGACTTCGGTCTTCTGATTTATAAGCGAGACATGAATTTTTAAAAAACCCATTGAAACTTACTTTGAAGCTTTTGACGTTGTAGGCAGTTTAATACCTTCCCTGACTATTTTCATTTATATCAATCGAATTATTGAACGATATTTTGATACATTGTCTCCTAATATACATCGCCTATGAGAAGCGCGCATCATTCCGTACCTTGTACCTAAGGAATTCATTAAGAATCTTCCTTTTATTTCTTTTTATCATAACAAGTCATTAACTCATTTTGACCATACTTACATCCGAAAAGAAAGTGAAGAACATTGACTGAGAGACGGGCAAAGAGAAGTGGAATCACAAAACTAATATCAATATCTCGAACTGTACCTAATCGTTTACACGGATTCTTGTACTGCAAAATGAATGATGATCTTCATGAGATTTCACCTTGGCAAATTTATTATCAGATATTTACTACATTAATATGAAATTAATTAGAAAAGGAACAAAATTGATGCGAAAAAGAATTGCTTTATTTCACAGACCACAAAAATTCCATATACACGTATTATAAACAATATTCATATATAATTGCAAAGAGAATTCACAAATGTTAGGGTCAAAGTTATTTTTGAAATTTGAAACGGGAAATATTTGGTATCTTTAGCATCACACACGTAATGTATCCAATTGATTTCCACTCAATTTCTATAATGGGATGCAGATAGTCACACTATTTTCAACATTCTTCTCATGCATATTGTCTGTGTTAAAAGTGTGTTTATGTTGATATTCAACTTTAACACACTAATTACGAATGGACATGTTTGTTTTCCCAAGAAATTCGTTTGCTTAGATACAAGAAAGTAGAGGACCCTCTATAATGCATCTTAACCAATGGCATCACATTTCCGAAGAAAAATGTTTATATAAAGAGTACTACCCGAACACCGAACATCGAAGTTGTTTTTGAATCTCAGTATGAAACGGATCATATACCTTGATTTTGTGGTTATCTTCGCTGTACGTGGGGTTATCATCTCCGACTTCATGGCCAGAAATCCAACTTACGACAACAGGGCAACTCTATCAACCAATGTTATATCAACACTTACTTCCGAAAGTTCCATGCGTTGTGCATCTTATTGTACAAGAAATGACGAGTGTAAATCCATCATGTTCAACGTAGACACTCATTCTTGCAAACTTCTATCCGTTCACATGTCAGACACGGGACCCCAAACTTACAGCGGATGGCTGTATTATGAGAAAAAAATTGGTAAGTCTATTTTCATAAAGTTTTTGGAATATATATTTTTTTATCGAAAACAATTTAAAAAAAAAAGGTTTTTAAAAACTGTATGACTCTCTTTCTATATCTCTCTTTCTCCCTCATTTTGCTTTTGAAATGTATTCAGTTAATTTCACGTGCTTACAGAATATTAAAGTTTTTTTTAGTTTGGATTCTTGATCTTGATTTGTTTTGTAATTCTAAAATACTTGAGTCAAGATCATTCCGAAAATGCGAAAAAAAAAGAAAAAAAAGAAAGAAATAGCATAGAAAAGGAAATAGTAGTTAAAATAGAATAAGCAAGAATTTAAAAACGACGAAAAATCAATTAAAGTTGATATAAATAATATGTTTCTAATAAAAAAAAACCCAAATATAATATCTAATTTCAAAACTCAATTATATAATAAATGATCGCCCGTAACATTTACCTGAGTTCGATGAAACAGTTACTAATACAATTGCCTGAAAAAGAATTACACTCAAATGCAAAAAGTATGTCAGTTTATTCCTTTTTCCCTGTACACTGTTTTGAAAAAAAAATTATTTTTCAAAGGTTTTCCGATGTAATTTTTTGAAAGATTTTGAAAAAATTAATATTAATTATTGCTAATTCATAGCTTAATCATCGTATTGAGATTAAAACAGCAATATTTATATATACGAGCGTTGTCCGTAAGTTCGTGGATAAGCCTGAATTTATATAAAAGTAGTGTTAGATATATTTATTTTTAACATATTTAAAATCATTTACTATCTGGACATTAAAAATGTAAAATTTAATACTATTTTAATGTATAATCACAAATACGACTTCGTTATTATACTTCGGACGGTGACCCAGAGCCAAGCGAAATTTTAATAAAATATGTTACTTATTATTTTAACATTCTCTTTGTATTCCGTTAATTTTCGCGAATATTGAAATGATTTGTACATTAGTATTCAAGTGGCACAAAGATTTTCAGACGGAATGTAAAATGTAATGGATGATGTGCGGGAAGGAAGATCATCATTTCGAAATTCCGGAGCCGTGAAAAATGACGTTTGTGACATTATTGACGGTAATCGGCGACGAACAGTGCGTGAAGTTGCAGACAATGCGGAGTTTCAAAGACTATGGTACATGTCATTTTATCTCAAGATGTAAATATGAGTGTGTACACGATGGGTTCCGAGAATTTTGACTAGTGAAAGTTTGGAAAATGGAGTAGAATTGTCAAGACAGTTTATTAAAAAAAAGTTGACAAAGGCGGTGCAATTTTTTGGACAGGATTTTTACATCTGATAATAGTTAGTTCCACTTATATGATCCCCAAAATAAAACAACAGTCCGACCAATCTAAGAATACGAATCTTATCCAAAGAAAAAAGCGAAGTTTACAAATTCTTTTAGAAGAATATGTTCATTCTTTTTATGGACCGTAAGAGAGTTATTCTTACACACGTAGTACCCGATGACAAGACAGTATATTACAATTACTAATGCAAGGTAATTTAAACTTTTGAAATAAAATTTAAAAAAAAAAATATTACTTTTAATTTAAATAAAAAATAAAATAAAATGGTTACTTTATTTAAATCAATATAAAAATTGCATTCTAGAAATATTGAACGTTAATTATATTTATATAATTGTTGGTGCGGTTTTGACAGTAATTTGTTTTCTTGTTAGATTTTGAGGAGAGATTTGGTACAGGCATATAGAGGGAATCGCCCATACTTAGCGGCCAATTTGGATCAAGTTTTATATCACCAAGATAATGTCTCCACCCATATATCTCAGACAACACAGTTAGAGATCAAGTTACTGGGGTTCGAGTGCCTTCAGCATCCTCCATACAGTCCATGCTTTGTTTGTGATAAAAAGAATTCTCATATTAATTAAATAGGAATTTAATAAAAATTATAGTTTTATACATTTTATTCATGTTTGTCAGTTTTTATCAAGGTTGTCCGCGAACTTTACGTCATGTACACTGTAGTATGGCAATGTCGATTAGGATATTTTGCTCAAGATGTTGAACAGAATACAAAATTAAGATTTAATTAAAGTAATTACTTTTATACTATCGGGATTCACAAAGTTTTAGAATCAGCGATTCGGAATATTAATAATAATTCATCTTGTGTATTGATATTCACTGCATCATTCTTATAATTATGTTTCTTTGATATTTTTCTTTCATTGGAACTAGAATATTATTTGTATCTTTTTTACACATGTACCCTACTTAATTTTTTTAGAAGGAACTATGACAACAGCCGCCACAGTAGATGTGGAGACCACGGTGGTTAGCACTGAAACTACACAGACCACATTTGGTAATCATTTTAATGCCTAACGGAAATCTAAAAGACAAAAAAAACAAAAAAACAAACAAACAAAAAAACAAAAAACAAACAAAAAACCCGAATTGTTGGTTGTCTGTTGATTAAAGTTGTCCCGCAGCTGTTCACAGTATAGTAAAACGTAGAAAAAGTGAAACCGCAAACTCCAACAATTCGAGCCACTGGCATTTAATGGAATCTCTCGTTTCCGTAGCGAGTAATTTTCAATTTGTACGAATGCATATGAAACTGACGAAACAGTTTCATTTTAAATATCCTACTCAAGGCTGGTGGATGCACGTTGTCGTATAATAAGGGAACCTCCCTATACATTGGAATGCCAAAGAAATCGTACCCAGGAGAAAAACGGACGTTTGACGTGCCAGTCGTATGTGTCACGTACAATTTTCTTTAAAGACGGGTTGCCACTCGCAACTTGCGATGCCCGTACGAACCGTGATTCCGTCTTACGATTGTCGTGTACCAGACGTGCGTTTAACTTTCGAACTGCAGTAATAAATTCTCGTCGTAGGTCACTCCGCAAGTCAATCTTACCGACGTCTTTTTGTGCCCCACGATAGTTGCACGAACAATTATTAGTTTTCACGTTAAATAAAGAATATTTAAAATGTCAATAGAACTCGTAGAAAAGAAGACTATTCTCTTATTACTGCTTTGGTGGTTAGACAAGCTAACCGGTTGACACAAATGAAGAATGATTTGAAAACATAATTTATCATTCGTATCTAATGCCATGAAATATTGAGACTTTCTCTGAAATCTAGGAGGCAGTCTGTCCAAAAATCTATTTTCAGCGAATTAATGATCAACTGATTATTTTTCTGGCAATATTATATCTTTTCTGATTTTACAATTTTGATAACTAATTTACAATATCTCCGAAAAAAGCTTTGACGAAACTTTCAATTGAAAGTTTTAAAAAAAGGCACATCAAATTATTTTGCTTTTACGAATGTTATTAATAAAAGGATGACACCATTTACACTTCATACATTTTAAAAATCAAGTCTTCAATTTTCTTACATTCTGATTTTGATACAATTATGAAAACATTTTTATATAGTTTTAAAGGTCATATGAGACGATAATTAATATTTTCAAAAAGGAGAGAGTACTCTTTTTACAAACAAAAATTACCAACTCACAACAACTTCCTCCAGTAGGATGTGTTGCAGTTTTTTGTGTAATTGGCTTTTAATTAGTTCAAAATGCAGTTATGCGCGTACAGATCATTTTTCTTCTCCTTACTGCGAAAATGTATATGATTTTATTTAAGCACGCTCGAGAAAATCTTTTGCCATTTATCTACAATCTTCTTCATTATTTCTCCTTCTCGTCCTGTTATTGTTCTTTGTCTTCCATCTGTCAAAAGAATGCATTTTTTGTTTGATTTCGGTTTTTAGAAGGGAGTTAAATACTTCAATCTTTGATTTGATTTTAATGAATGGTAAAACAGTGGATTCTCTTATCCTTATGTGGATTCTTTATATATATATATTTTTTTTAAATCTTGTAGGCAATCTCGCATCAGGAGCAATTGGTGTACGCATGACGTAAGTGTGACGTACGTTTACTGTGCGTTCAATTTGTAAGTTGATAAGGAGCACATGCGAATTGCGGTCAACGTACGTATAAAGCAAGGGACAAGTGATATCTCCTTTCGTCAATCGTGCAATCCTTACTTGAAGCGCAAGTGCAGCGAACGTTTTCAGATCTCGCAAAGAAACCGTGGTGATTGTTGTGCATGTCCAACAGCCACCGTGAGGTGCTTACGGTAACCGTACGTCCTTCCAAAATCGAAGACCACCCGTAGAAGCACGTACGACCAGTTGTGACTAAGGCTTATGCCGCTGTCAGACTCGTTTGGTCTGCGAGCGGATTTTTATTAAAATCTTGCGAGACACGCATTTTACAATTTTGAAAGAACGTACGCTCCCCGTAAGCGCATACGGTGTTTATGTAGAATTTACGTGCACAACAATAATCAGGTGTTTTTTGCGATATCCTAAAATCGTATGTGGCAGTTACGCTTCACTCAAGAAACCTGTAAGATAACTGTTTGATTTGACATGTACGAATGACGTACGAATATCTCACTTTTACTTCTCTCATTGTTTGTTGACCGGAAGTCGCTTGTGTTCACCATCAACGTATAAATTGAACGTTACGTAAACGTACGTCATGCGTACACTACTTGCTCGTAAGGCGTGCGCAGTAACTCCATACCAAAAATATTATTAGACAATTTCCACAGAGCAATTCGTATTAAAATTTTCCCATTTCATCAAAAAGCCACCGAAAGAAATGCTTTTATGACCCCCCCTCCCGCGCCCTGAAAAGACAAAAAAAAAAAAAAACCCACCCACCCTACAGTCTCTTTAACAAAAAAGTGGGAGGCAAAAAGAGAAGCAAAAATAGTAATAATTTAATAGTATCTCTTGACAATTGAGATCTGTTAAGAAGGGATTTTTATTTTAACGTAGGGTCATATTATTAAATAAAATATTTGCTAATACCACCGTATTGTACAACTTTTATTTTTAATGATTCAAGCTTTACCGTATCAAATCACATGAATGTGCACAAAAACCAAAAAAGGAAGAAACAAAATCACTAATAATTTCTAAAGATAATATAGAATATTTATTTTAACTAGTACTCCTGAAAAGGGTCAGTTATACTCAGCAGTTTTATAATTTATTCGTTTCTCTATCTGTTATGGTAGTATGGGACACCTGTCGATATCAATGTGAAAAAGTGCAATAGAATCAAAACGTTTTCATCATTTTAAATTTTCCAATATTTCACCAAAAAATATGTTTTAAAATTTTTTGAAAAAGGTAAAAAATATATTAAAACCTCAGCGGGATTCTAACTCATGACTTACAGATTTGTAGTTAACGCTTTGTATACCGTCTTCCAAGGAAAATTACATTTTAAACAATTTTAATCATTTTACTATATATTTTTTTAAAATTTATGTTATAATGATTTTGAATTCAAATCAGAAAATAATTCTTTGGAGCTTAATGAAGTGAAAATTAAATAAAGTGATAATGGTGCCGCTGATTTGAACAATTTAAAATCAAAGTATTCAGCTGAAGTGTGCCTGCCAATCTATCCGCCAGTCTATCTATGAATTTTACGCACTCTTTATTTTTTTCTTGAAGTCCACAATGTCATACAACTCGATAAGAATCATTCTTAGGTAGGTAAGAATATATCAAAATAAGATATACTATTCTATAAAGTTCAGGTTCAATACCAACCCATTGACTCTCATCTCCGCCCCAAGACGTCTAGCTGCCACCCTCCCAATAATAGTACTTTTAGAGGTGCTCCTAAAGGATAATCTACCAGATATAGACACATTTGTTTTGATGAAATCTTTGTGAATCTTTGTGAAAACAGAAGGATATATTAAAATCGTATTAGTGTATTCGAGGCTACATAGTCCTACAAATTAATGAGATAGCCAGAAAAGACAGGGAACCCCGTTTGTAATATGAAGAGTTAAAACGACAATTGCAGGGTCACACTTGTCAAATCTATAACCGCGTCTTTAAGAACCTAAGACAACCAATTGCCTAATGTTGGCTTCAAAACTTGTTTTTACAGACAGATATGCAACCCCCTCCCGTATTTTGGGTTGCAACTAAAAATTTTGAGTAGCGTCATGTCAAAGGGCAAATGCATTGGTGAGTTCCGCAGACAGATCACCAACCATTGTTCCATTACCAAGACCCCCCTCCCGAAAAAATACCAATAGACAAAAAAAAAAGATTTCAACCACAATGGTCACACATTGAAAAATATGACATCAGTAGTTATTGACTATAATCCTCTTTGGGCGGACACTAAGGGGAAAAGACAAGAAAAGTTCTAGATGCACACGCTCAAATCGTTCAGACTTGATAGTAAAAACAAACAGATCATTAATATGAACGTCTGATAACATTCCAGTAACACATAGAACTCATATTGAAATATTACTGAATTTCTTGCCTCCGCCCACTTCATTTTATGTTTTCACATACAAAATCATTTTATTCTGTTCCTTTTCGATATCAAAAATTAATTCATAGTCATAACAAACAAAAAGATAATCATACTGGTCTGTAACGTCACCGGAATTTACGGTGCCGGTCAGTTTTGGGTTCCTAATTTACTTGGCGATAATTACATCCGGTAAGCTGTTTCTGGGAGACTTTATTTCCCGCGCGTCTGGGACGCACAGATCCATTTTGAAGACCCTCTACAGCGTCAGGGACGCTTCGTCATCCATATTTTCGTGGTGCAAAGGCGCAACGATGTATGTCTTTTTTCTTACACCTACATATTTGTAATATTTTCTGATTATTTATTTAAAACTTCATTCGAGATTTTTGGCAAGTGTGTATGAAAGTGCAGTGTGTGATAAATTTTTCTAATTATATTAGGTATAGTAAGAATGTCTATATGTTGTTAAATTTCAGTTGTTACCGTAAATTTCCTGCTATATTGGCTGAATAAAGAATGTAAAAAGCTGGGCGTTTTACTTCAACGTAGAAAATGGGCCTGTGGCAGAACAGTAACAAATCGTTTTGTTTACCACCTCAACCATTCTGAGAGTCGATCGCAGCCTATCCTGGGGATAAGACGACTTTCTGGTGGACAGCAGATTCCTGTGAAGCTGAGATTTCCAACCAACTACCCCCCCACCCCCCCATTTTGGTCCATACCTTCGCTGGAGGATTTTTCGTGGTATTTGTGGTGCATGGTGTTCCTGGACATTGTGTGTATATGTGTAAACACTATTGACATATCGGTAACTTTATATCAAATAATATGTTGACATTATTTGAAATGAACAATAGTACAGATATTATAGATTGATCATGATCATATGCTATGTCAAATATTTTTTCTGGTCCATTGGTGTTGAATATTTTCTCAATACCAGATAACTCTGTTCTATGCATCAGTACTTCGAAAGGAAGCATTAATTTTCACGTATTTGTGGTGTGCATGTGAATTTGAAAGTTAATTGTGCATTTTTTCTCATCTAACATGTCTAATGCCATTTTTAGCATGTGTATATATTTTCAAAATTTCATGGTATAATTTTATGTGAAAATCACTACAGTATTATCAGTATGGCATCTGGTGGAAAACCCATACCCATAGTTGACGAGGAGGAAAGTGAAGAGGAGACAGTTCTTTCAGAGGAAGGTGAGGGAAAACGACTGAAAACGCAGACAAAGAAAGGCATGGAACAGTTTTTGACATTTCTTAAGAAATATAGTTCTCAAGAACAAAAGGCATGGTCAATGATTGAAGAAATCTTAGTTGATATAGATGAAAATATAGACCAGAAGAATTTTAAAGACTTACGCAAGATTAAAGCAGAGCTTCAGCAATTTAAACGTACTTACTTTGATTGTGCAAATGACTTTCTTTCATTTCTTAAAAGAACAAACACAAGAGAAAGTAATGAAGAATTTTCTATTCAAGAACCAAGATTTTGTAAACGTTCTGACATCATAGATCAGCTCATGAACCGTATTGAGGACGCCCTTCTGGACGCAGCAGACACCATATCACGAGCAAGTAGTTCCGAAGGATCCCGATCACAGAGTAGAAGTTCTGTCAGTGAAATGTCAAAGTCTCGTGTTCTGTTAAGACAGAAGGCAGAAGCAGAAAAAGCTAAATTAGCTTTCGTCAGACAGCAAGTTGACCTTCAAACCGAGAAGTCAAAAATTGAAGGACAAATACAAATTCTGAATCAAACGTGTTCAGCAGCAATCGCGGATGCAGAAGCCAAAGTGTTCGAAAGAGAAGAAAGTGAAACCAAAAGTGAAAGAAATTCCATCTTAGATGAACTACCCAAAGACAGAGGTCAGCGTGTTGCAGATTATGTGGAAAGTGTTTCTCGAGATCAAGAATCAAGTGTTAGATCACATGTGAACCCAAAAATCGTTCAACCAATTCCCTCAAGTTATAACTTTGATGTTCCTTTAACTCGACCAAAGGAGGATTCAGTGGAAACTGTGATTAAATTCTTGTTAAAGAAGGAAGTGTTGTTATCCCGGTTTAGTAACTTTAATGATGAACCAGAGGCTTACAACGCATGGAAACTAAACTTTACCTCAATCATAAAGGACCTGCAGATTTCAGAATTCGAGGAACTTCAGTTACTTGTGAGATGGCTAGGACCGGAGTCCTCTAAACATGCAGCGGACATCCAACAAGCAAATGCCGGAAATCCTGGAAGGGGACTACGTCAGATTTGGGCAAGATTAGATGAGAGATATGGGGCAATCGAACTCATCGATGATTCATTAAAATCGAAGTTGGCCGCTTTTCCGCAACTTATGATAAAGGACCCTAAAGAACTTTACAAACTGTCTGATCTACTGACACAAGTGGATGGTGTGAAGAAAAACCCTAAATATTCAGCAGCATTATCCTATTATGACACCTCTCTTGGAATTGCACCAATAGTAAGCAAACTTCCGTATCAATGGAGAGAAAAATGGATCAACAGGGCCTCAGAATATAAGGAGCGTCATAGTGTTCCATACCCACCATTTACATACTTTGTGAAATTTATACAAGACTTATGTCGTGTGAGAAACGACCCTGGATTTCAGTTCAGTGAACCAACAAAGAAAGAGACTAAAACCAAAAACACTGGACAGATTCGTTCAAGAAAAACTGATGTTAAGCCTAGCAAGTCAACAGGACAAAGAAAATCATGCTTTTTAGAACATAGAGTTGAATCCAATCATAATATCTAAGACTGTCGTAAGTTTCGTACCCTTCCTATCGGTTCAAGGAAAAAGCTTCTCAAGGAAAATGGAATTTGCTTTAGATGTTGTGATTCCAAAGAACACTTAGCAAGAGACTGTAATGTGAAATTAAAGTGTGACATGTGTCAAAGTGATAGACATTGTGGTGCCTTACATGTTAACAGTTCCCAGGGCGGGGAGGATAAGGAAAATTCGCATGGCGGGGAGAACAGTATATCATCTTTTACAACTAACTGTACTCAAGTTTGCTCACCCGCATTCAGTGGCAAATCTTGTGCAAAGATTATTTTAGTGAACATTTTTCCAGTTGGCCGTGAAGATTTAAAGAAAAGAGCATATGTGATTCTTGACGACCAAAGCAGCAGGACACTTGCGAAGTCATCATTCTTTGACAAGTTCGGAATCAAGGGACAAGAAATTTCATATACATTGTCATCATGCAGTGGTTCGGCCATGGTATCCGGGAGACAAGCCTTTGATTTCGTTGTATCTTCAATACAGAGTGGCGAATAAATACACTTACCATCAATTATTGAATGTGATGACATCCCTGTTTCATACGAGGAGATTCCAACCCCAGCTGTAGTTAAACCATACAAACATTTATCAGACTTGGAGTCTGAGATCCCACCAATAGACTATAAAGCAGAAGTGATTCTTATTGGACGGGATGTTCTCAGTGCTCATCATGTGCTGGAACAAAAGATTGATAAACCAAACCTACCTTTCGCACAGCGACTTCCCTTAGGCTGGGCCGTTATAGGAGAATGTTGCCTAGGTAGAGTACACAGACCTCAACATGTGGTTGTGAACAAGACTCAGATTTTACCGTCTGGACGAGGAACTCATTTTACCCCATGTTCATCAAATCTGAGAATTTCAACATATCAAGATGATACAGACATTCGGTGTTCGTGTGAGAATGGAATTCAGCTTTCTCAGATCTTTGGAAGCACCAAAGACGATAACATTCCAGGAATGTCAATCGAGGACAGAGAATTCTTAGAAATCATGAAGGAAAAGTGTCATAAAGATGAGAAAGGACATTGGTCAGCTCCGTTACCATTCAAGTTAAACAGAAATAGACTACCTAACAACAGAGAACAAGCGTTGAAAAGGACATATTCAATGCTGAAAACTTTTAAGCGTGATCCTGTGAAAATGAGCTTAGCCATAAAGTTTATGGAAAATGTGTTTGATAATGGATTTGCAGAGGAAGCTCCAGAGGTCCAGGAGGGAGAAGAATGTTGGTATCTTCCCATATTCCCAGTATTCCATCCAAAAAAGCCCAACAAGGTCCGTATGGTTTTTGACTCTTCAGCCATTTATCAAGGACATTCCTTGAACTCTTCCTTACTTCAAGGACCGGATCTTACTAACAATCTACTCGGCGTACTTTTGCGTTTTCGTAAGGAGCGTGTCGCCATCACTGGAGATATAGAACAGATGTTTCATATGTTTCACATTGATGAAGAACACAGAAATTTCGTTCGTTTCATATGGTTTAGAGACAATGATCCTACCAAGTCTCTTCAAGACTACAGAATGTGTGTACATCTATTCGGGAATTCACCATCACCCGCTGTCGCCACATATTGTCTCCACAAATGTGTAGAAGAACCTTGTGATAGTGATGTGAAATATTATGTTACAAGAAACTTCTATGTTGATGATGGACTGTCGTCTTACGATACAGACAATGAAGCTTTAGATATTTTGTTAAGAACACAGGAAATTCTAAGAGATAGAGGTAAAATTAGATTTCACAAATTTGCCTCCAACAGCCAAATTGTTATGGATGCTTTACCACCAGAGGATAGAGCAAAGGATTTAAGCGATGTACATTTAGATCTACATACAACTCCTGCACAGAGTAGTTTGGGCTTAATCTGGAATTTATCACTAGATGCTTTTATCTTCTCAACAGATCTCAAAGATGTACCAGAAACAAAGCGTGGTGTGCTATCTTGTTTACATAGCCTGTTCGATCCTATAGGATTCCTGTCACCTGTCATTTTGGCTGGAAAATTTATTTTTCGTGACATTACACAGTTACAACTCGGATGGGATGATCCTCTTCCTAGAGACATAATCCTGCGTTGGCGGTCATGGCGAAGCTCTCTTCATCACCTATGTGATGTGAAAATACCTAGGCGATATGTTGCAGTATCTATGAAGAATGCTGAAAAGATCGAGCTCCACACCTTTGCGGATGCATCTGAAAAAGCTATATCTGCTGTTTCCTACATCAAAGTTACAAACATGGGAGAAACCTACATAGGATTTGTAACCGGAAAATCTAAACTAGCTCCTCACCATGGACATACAATTCCAAGGTTAGAACTATGCGCAGCTCTTCTTGCAACAGAAATTGCTTCATTTGTCGAGCGTCAACTTGATACACAGATTCATGATATGCAGTTCTACTCTGACAGCTGTGTCGTATTAGGATACTTATATAACAAGACCAAACGATTTCACACGTACGTGTCAAACCGAGTCCAACGGATACTTACAAATTCAAAATCAGAACAGTGGACCTTTGTGAAATCAGACCAGAATCCAGCTGATATAGGAACACGTTCTGTTTCTGCAAACGAACTTGCAACATCTGTGTGGTTAACTGGGCCAAAGATTACTTTGGATCATAATCAACAAGATTATTCAAAATACCCGTTATTGGACCCTGATAATGACTGTGAAATTAGAAGGACTGTCACTGTAGTTAAGACAAGTGTACTTCATGGATTGAACTCAAATGTTTTCACAAGATTTTCTACCTGGGATTCTCTAATTCGTGGACTATCATTCATGCGTAGTGTTATTCGCCAAAAAATCAACCTTGAAAAGCTCAGTCAAACAAAGCTTTACCAAAGTATGGAGAAGATTGTTATCGAAAGTGTACAGTTTGAAGCTTATGGACAGGATATAGAAAGACTTAATGAGCACAAACCAGTCACCAAAGGTAGTCCGCTACAAAAACTGGACCCTTATCTGGATAACGAAGGTCTGCTACGTGTAGGAGGCAGAATTCTCACCGGAGATGTACTGGCTGGATCCAACGGACCTATTATTGTTCCGAAAAAGTCGCATGTAGCAAGATTGCTTATAAAGCACCATCATCTGAAATGTAAACATCAGGGACGTCACCTCACTGAAGGTGCTGTGAGATCCGCAGGTTACTGGGTAATGGGTGCCAAGAGACTTATTTCATCATTATTAAACTCGTGTGTAATTTGTAGAAAGTTACGACGTAAACTTGAAACACAGAAAATGGGAAATATACCTGATTTTCGATGCAAGCCATCACCACCGTTCACGTATGTGGGAGTAGACGCCTTTGGGCCCTGGGAGGTGACAGCTAGAAAAACTAGAGGAGGAGTTGCTAATGCTAAAAGATGGGCAATCTTATTTACATGTTTGACGAGCAGAGCAGTACACATAGAGCTGGTGGACGAGATGACATCCAGTGCCTTTATCAATTCCCTCAGGCGTTTTGTAGCAATGCGCGGTAAAGTCACTGAGTTTTATTCAGATAGAGGAACTAATTTTGTTGGAAGTACAGATGCACTTAACATCAATGCAATCAACATAGAATCTCCAACCCTGAAGAAGTATATGGTGGAAAATGGCTCTACTTGGATATTTAACCCACCACATGCATCCCATATGGGAGGGATATGGGAAAGGATCATTCAAACAGCACGCAGAATTCTTAATGCTATCATCATGGAGTCAAAGAAACCACTTACACATGATGTTTTGAATACATTTATGTATGAAGTTTGTGCTATTATCAACAGTCGACCATTAGCGAACGTGTCGGTAGATCCAACACAGCCATCAGTTCTTTCCCCTTCAGTATTGCTGACACAAAAGACTGAAGTTGATTATGGACCATTTCAAGCAGTTGATGTGAAGGACATGTATAGATCATCATGGAAACACACACAACTATTAGCCAACCAGTTCTGGAAAAGATGGCAGCAAGAATACCTTTACAGTCTTCAAACCAGGCAGAAGTGGACTTATTCTAAGGAAGACATCAAAGTTGATGACGTAGTACTCTTAAAGGATTCTGACACCGTTAGATATGAATGGCCAATGGCAG
The DNA here is from genome assembly GCA_020458035.1 of Magallana ariakensis. NCBI lineage: Eukaryota > Metazoa > Mollusca > Bivalvia > Ostreida > Ostreidae > Magallana > Magallana ariakensis. The sequence continues at coordinate 39,959,469 of CM035819.1, read as the reverse complement.
TTGTTCAACGTACCTTCCCAAGTAAAGATGGACATGTTCGGAAAGTAGAGCTACGCACCGTTAGAAACGGAACTTGTATTACTTATGTGAGACCTATCACCGAGATAGTTCACTTATTTACACCTTAAGAAGAGTGACATTATAGAACGTCAGGCGGGGAGTGTAACGTCACCGGAATTTACGGTGCCGGTCAGTTTTGGGTTCCTAATTTACTTGGTGATAATTACATCCGGTAAGCTGTTTCTGGGAGACTTTATTTCCCGCGCGTCTGGGACGCACAGATCCATTTTGAAGACCCTCTACAGCGTCAGGGACGCTTCGTCATCCATATTTTCGTGGTGCAAAGGCGCAACGATGTATGTCTTTTTTCTTACACCTACATATTTGTAATATTTTCTGATTATTTATTTAAAACTTCATTCGAGATTTTTGGCAAGTGTGTATGAAAGTGCAGTGTGTGATAAATTTTTCTAATTATATTAGGTATAGTAAGAATGTCTATATGTTGTTAAATTTCAGTTGTTACCGTAAATTTCCTGCTATATTGGCTGAATAAAGAATGTAAAAAGTGGGCGTTTTACTTCAACGTAGAAAATGGGCCTGTGGCAGAACACTGGTCTAGTTGAAACCAATGCGCTGAACGAATTAACGTCGTTTGTCTTCGGACTTAGCGTTTAATTGGTTGAATTAAACCAATCAGGCCCGAAGTTGACTGTCGACTTATTCCACCCAAAGGATTGGCCACGGCCATCAGTACAAAGTATAATAGATCAAACCAAATCATTTTATAGTGGTCACGTTGTTGGGGTTTTTAAAATAGTTCCAATTTTAAAATGTTATGATGATTTTTTTTGTTTCGCTTTTGTTTTTCAATTCATGAAATTTATTGTTTCCCGAAGAAAGGGAAGGCTATCCCAGGAATTTGACAATTTTCTATTTTCGTGTCGTTGGGTCAAAAGGGAGTCGTAATGAGGGTTCACCATTTATAATATAGTTATAATTGTATTTGGTAGGGAAAGAATCGGCTGATGAAATAGTACCGAGACGACCAGAAAATAGCGAAATTAATATGAAAGCTAATGAAAACATTGGAATATCAAGTTTGTTGGAATAATAAATGATTCCTTTATTTCATTGTATGTAAAGCTAAGAAAGCAAGTAATTGGTTTCAAAATGCATACGAAATTATTGCTCAGGTGAGCGACGATAAGTGTATAAAACAAAATGAATAATAAAATTTATATTATTATTTCAGATTGTTCAATCTGGCACCAACGTTTAGGTCACTGGTATATATTGGATACTAATGAGAGAACATTCAATGATTCTCGGGTGAGATGGCATTTATGATATTGTTTTATTTTTCAAAAAGATATTTTACCACGATTTCAAAATATTTTTATTTTTACTTTAAATTATTATTTAGATTAATAATATAATAAGATTAATAATATTATAAAATGAATGTTTAACAACTACATTCAATCGGGTAAAGTCTTAAATATAGTGTTTTTTTCGACTTTGTAATTGCGATCTTTCTATTTTGAATTTGAATACAAGCTGGTCTGTATCAATACTTCAAAAATTGATTGATAAGATGATGATTATGAAAGACAAAAAAAGGCTAAAATGAAAAACTTCATAAGTTTTTCCAACATAAATTGTTTGACAAATATCACAACATTTTTTTTTATTTAGATAAGCATGATACAATATCAAAACAGTAAAAAGTTTAGAAAACATCGCGGTAAAAATTAATACCTTGTAGCGGTCTGTTTGCTTTACACTTTTCATTTATCATTTTGAAATCATTTTCATCAATATGAGTAAATATATGTTTACCGAATTTTACCGAATCAATACTTCAAAAATTGATTGATAAGATGATGATTATGAAAGACAAAAAAAGGCTAAAATGAAAAACTTCATAAGTTTTTCCAACATAAATTGTTTGACAAATATCACAACATTTTTTTTTTATTTAGATAAGCATGATACAATATCAAAACAGTAAAAAGTTTAGAAAACATCGCGGTAAAAATTAATACCTTGTAGCGGTCTGTTTGCTTTACACTTTTCATTTATCATTTTGAAATCATTTTCATCAATATGAGTAAATATATGTTTACCGAATTTTACCGAATCAATACTTCAAAAATTGATTGATAAGATGATGATTATGAAAGACAAAAAAAGGCTAAAATGAAAAACTTCATAAGTTTTTCCAACATAAATTGTTTGACACAAATATCACAACATTTTTTTTTTATTTAGATAAGCATGATACAATATCAAAACAGTAAAAAGTTTAGAAAACATCGAGGTAAAAATTAATACCTTGTAGCGGTCTGTTTGCTTTACACTTTTCATTTATCATTTTGAAATCATTTTCATCAATATGAGTAAATATATGTTTACCGAATTTTATTCATGATGCTGGTAAACTAGCTTCAGATAAGTGTTTTTGATTGCAAAATCGACTACACGAATATAACAAATGCTCGCTGCAATTATGTAGCCATCTCCCGGGTTTTTTTTTTGGAGAAGGCTTCAACTTTATAGGATATCCGTAATGGTGCAAGTGCGGGAGTAATTCACTCCCGCAACGATTTTGGCTCAAATCATATATAAATGAAAATAACATTTGCATTTCTTACCTAAATGAAACATTGTAGTTCTGCATGGCCTTATATTTTAATCCAAAAATTTCAAGTATAGTCCATATATATCGAATATTTTCTTGTGTATGTCAGCAACGCAAGTTGAATTCGTCCGCCTTGTTTACTGACCTTGATCGGTTTTATTTCGGGACAGCCAATGAGAATTCAGGAGCGGGCCTTGAAATTAATATAGGAATTCCACTACTTTTAACATAATTAACGCGGTAATTATGAATTTTCTGAAATGATGTTGGAGGTAAGATCGCTTATTTACACTGACATTCACGTTATCAAGCCCATCAAAACTCCAAGCTTAAATCCCATAAAATCACGCGATAACTGTCATGGTTGCTGAAAAAGACGACTGGTAAACATGCGGATGTGTTTATCTGGTTTTGATTTATATACGAATATTTTGTAAAACATGAATTGTTAAATCGTTTAACTAAAGGGAGTCAAGTATTAAAACGATCATTTCAGACCGAAATTAGCCGCATAAAAAAATAATTTTGCACCATTACGCAGATCCTATGGAATTGTAACCCTCTCCAGTAAACATCAGATATAAAAAAAAAAACCAGGAGAGTGCTACATTATTACAGCTTATCAAATGCCGATTTGATCTCAATCAAGCCGCTGTTGATTCAATTATGCAGAACAGTCAGATGTTAATTGTTATTGCAAATTTATTTTATTTGTAAGCATGGGCAGTAAATTAACACAAGTTTTACAAAACAATTTGAATTAGAGAATGGCATCGAGTCTTTATCCACAAGTACCCTTAATTAATCTGTATCTACCAAATGACTCTAACCATGCTTGTATTATATAATCAACAGTATACTACAACCATTCGTTTATATTTTGTATAAATCATAATTCTCAGCAAATTTCTTTTCGAAGTCGTTTTCTGCCAGCCTGTTTCCACCATCTTACGTCATTGAAGTGGACTCCCAAGCTGAGAATGACTGGGTGATCGAGTTAAGTAGGTTTTAGGTTTTTACATATTTTACGGTTCATACATTTTTTTAGCATAGAAATATGATATAAAACAAACACAAACTCAATTTTATATCAAAAACCATATGTCAAACATATACATTGATACGTGTGTAATTAAGCCTGATTAAAGTTCAATTCATAAAACTCCTTCATCAATTTTTTTTTAAAAACATATGTAGCATTTTCCCGTTGTGGAAGGGCTGATGATTTCTTCTGGCTGAACGGATACGATACGGATAATTCCGGTACGCGTACGTTTACGTGGATTTATAGTCAAACTCCGACAAACTACACTAACTGGTACCCTGATGAACCTAATGATTATGGAGGTACCAGTGAAAAATGTATTGTATTGAATAACGAAAATTTAAAAGGGTGGCATGATGTTCCATGCTCATTGATGAGACTGGTTGTTTGTGAAAGAGATTCATAGTTGTGAATTGTTTTACCGATTTTAATTTAAAAATGAGATAATATCAACAGCTCATTACTCTGTAAAAGGAAAAATGTAAAAGGAAATTTTCTTTCCTTTTATTTTCACCACAATTTTCGTCATTTTCATAGAGTAATCTTAAAAAGCTAATTATCAAACTAATTAAAATGACTGTATCCTAATCGGTTGTGAGGTTTGACGGTAAAATAATATTATGAAAATGACCCCGTGTCCCTTTCTGTTTTAAATGTTATTGTACAGAACAATAATAGATTGCACCTTATCTTTTTTTTTCTTAGAGTACTATACATAAGATCAGATCTACCTTAAATCGTTTCATATAATTTGTTTATCTTTAAACTTTTATTGATTAAAGAATGATTCCAAATATTTAAGCTTTCGAATTCTTATATTTTCTTGTATCTTTATACAGAGCTGTTCTTCTTAAAAAGATTTATATTTTCTAAAATGGCCACAACCACCTAGCCATCGTATAAAAAAGATCGATGGTATGTTTCAAACTTTTAGGTGAAAAAAATCTGATTCTGATTCCTTTATAAGTTTCACTGTTAACGCTCATAAACCTACTGTAAACGTATTTTATCTAGCGTGTACGATATTAAGCGGATTTTTCTTTCAACAAGTTAGCGTGGATTTTAATTAGCGTATTTCTGAATGTGCCTATTCTTATATATATATATATATATATATATATATATATATATATATATATATATATATATATATATATATATATACGAATGGTATTTAGCGATGTACTTAACTTGGCGGAATACACAGACAAATGTAAATGTAATACGTTTACAGTATTTTTAAATATCATATGTTAACTGTTTATAAAAAGTACAGGTACACTAATTTATTTGATAAATAAAATGAATGTATACGGAATTAGAAAAATATGCGTGTACCGAAAATGTTTGAGCGAGGGAACGTTTCCCCAAGGAAGTGAGAAATGGTTTTTGTGTATTTGATATATCCCAGTGAACTTGAAATAAAAGATACCACAGAGTCAGCGTCATCTGTTTCATATTTGGATATTTTACTGGAAATGGACATTGATGGTAACCTAACAACGTTATGATAAACGCGATGACCTCAATTTTTCTATAGTCAACTTTCCTTACTTATGTAGCAATATACCTTCATCACCTGCATATGGTGTTTTTGTCTCTCAGTTAATTCGATACGCAAGGGCATGCTCTTCGTATGAACAGTTTCTAAGACGAGGCAAGCTACTGACAAACAAGTTGATAAGACAGAACTATCAACAGTCTCGTTTAAAGTCATCTTTTCGTAAGTTCTATAGTCGATACAACGACTTTGTCAGCAAATACAATCTTCCACTGAGTCGCATGCTGATTGACGTTTTTCATACCAATTGTTAGACCATAATTAATTACCTAATTGTCTACGGACATTTGCGGTTTTTATTTTCCCGATTACGACAAAGAGCACACGGCGGGTGTGACCGGTCAGCAGAGGATGCTCACTCCTCCTTGGCACCTGATGCTACCTCTATCTTGAAGGTCCGTGTTGCTCTGCTTTGAATTTGTATTTCGTTTTATGGATTTTTGAGATGGTTGACGGTTTGTTATTGTCATTTTTTCATATAGGTACTCTTTTTTTTACCCTGAAAATGTTTTATCAATTTCACCGAAATAACACTCCGTTAGCCATCTTGATACTGTAAATTCCTAATTAAACGCGAGGAATTAATTTCCGCGTAAAATCGCGAGAGGCAACCCTCGCGGATTTTAAGATCTCGCTTTTATTTTTAAGACAGTTTTGAACTATACGAAATTATAACAAAAAATTGGTGATCGCGATTTTATATTTTCGCGATTTGATACAAAACAGCGAAATCGCGGAATTAAGTACTCGCGTAAAATAAGGAATTTACAGTAATTCACAACGGAGCCAAATATTGAAAAAAATTCTCAATATTACGTTATTTGTTGACATTTCCTGGTAAGTAGAAAAGATTTTGAAAAATATTCATTTCTACTTTATTTCTATTTCGAAAAAATATATGTTAGGAGAATGAAAAAAATTCACATTTTAAAAATTAGCTAAAATATTCTGATTAAGTTGACATTTTAGACAAGTACGGTATGAAATCAATGTTGAGGAAACCTATCTGCAGGACACGTGTTAATATCTGATACTTTAGATCGAATAGGAGGATATCAGTTAACACGGGAAAGGTTTTCCTGGAAACTCTGAGCTTGACCAATCTTTAAGGAGAAAATATATTATCTTTCGTCTATATCATTTGAATTTTTTCATCGACAGATGACAGTTCTTATTGTATTTCCTATTTTTACAATAAGAATAGGGATGAACCTTTGGACCTTTAAGCAGATAAGAGGCTATTTAAACGTAATGCTAATTACGCCTAAATCATTGCTATCATTGTTAATTAAGAAATAATTCTATGATCCATCCCTAGATAGATGCATTAATCAGCGAAGCAGTAATGGAGTACTCAAAATTGACTCACCAGACTCTGAATCAACGTGCAATTTTCCAGCTGACATGTAAGGCTTGCCATGTAGTGAAAAGCAAAAGTTTATTAAACAAAAACTCGTCAAGTACACCATTAGAGCTTCGAGGATGGAAAAATAAAATGTTTGAAAGCTAAAATCATGTATATTTTCTTTAGTTTAAAAGATAAGAAAAATGATATAGTGATTTGTAACTTAATTTTATCCAAATAAAATAAAACCACGTTTGTGTTTTGTAACAAAACAAAATATACTGAAATTCCAAAACGTTCACAGGGTTGGAATATAAAAGAAATACCTTCTTAAAACCATGATGAATAGATTTTACTTCCCCTGAGGATTTTAAATGGTCTGTGCATTTTTATGATATAGTTATCACTGCAAGGTAATCAAATATTACAGAGCTCACCGAGATGAGGAATCACCTTTATGAGATCACCTTACATATTAGATGAAAATCATAGTTAAGGATATTTATTAAAATAGCAAGAATTGTAGTTCGGAATAAAATGAATAGTACATGATACGTAAATTTCAAACGGTATTGTAAGATACAATATTTATCAATACACTACTATACAATTCGATATTTTATCATATGATTCAAGAAAATATTGTGTCAATTGATATGACAGATATATGTTATATCATGTTATATTATATAATTTTGTATAATATTAAAGATATTGCATCGTATAATATGACATCATATAAATGTATGATAGTATATATATCATAAATATGTTATGATACGAGGTTTTAAAAATTTTATCGTATCATTTTATACAATTTCATCTAAAACAATAAGAAATGATACCGTATGATACTAAATCATATTACATAGTACAATATTGCATCATAGGAAAAAGAATCATATTGTAATATATGATTAAACCTTAGCTTTTTATATAAATCAATATTGTACCATATAATACAATTTCATATCATATGATACATTTAAAATCAAACAATATCATCTGATACAAAATCATATCATAATATCATATGTACAACATGATATTGTATAAATAATACTTTACAAAATTATATCATACAATATCGCATTTAAGAATAGAATATTGAATCATACTAAACAGTACACTATCATATTATATGATTTATTATCATATCATATTACTCAATATCATATGAATCATATGAAATATCATCAATGACATCTGTCTAGTAAGTTTGAGGGAGGTAGGACAGGGTTTTCTTAGCATCCTCGATACTGTAGATCAAGCTCTATATCTGCCGCTAGCGGTATGTTTCAAATCCAGAGTTACATGAACTAGGAAAGTTGGTCAGGACAGCATGTTTTCCAATATTCAAACTTGCATTTAACTATTTAAAAACTTAAATATGTTCCAGCATAAAAATAATATATATCAAATTATGTACATTAACCCACTTCTATTTTCTCATCCATAGTTATACTGACTATTTTAGTCTGACTATTTACTTTATTCGGTAACCAGCTACAAGACTTTTACGCAATTTAAGTTGTTCTAAAATCTTTAATATGCCTAAGCATCTAAATAATCAAGATCACTCTCCATATCTGATCTACCTTTGTAATTTATTTACATATTTAAATCAACCATGCAAGTTTTAAGAAAAAAGTACTATTATGTACATAAACCTAAACCTTAACCTGCTATAGCATCCGAAACGTATGGCTCATATTAAGTATCCAAGCCTGTGGAGTACATAAGAATCACAAGATTCATCGCCCATGGATGTTCGGTAAAGATAAGAAAAGAAATATTTTAAATATGGCCACCAAAGAGCACCAGGTCTTAAAACTTTAACTTACTCCATAAAGCTAAACCTCCTCTGGCACCCAAAACCTATGGCTCGTTCGGTGAAGTTATGACCTGTAGTAACTTAGATATGGTCATCAAAGTACACCTTCTTCACAATATTAACCTTCTCCAGCATCAGATTAGAGAAAAATGATACTTGTAATATAAAATTCAAAAGCACATTACGATATCGAATTATACAGGTATATTACAAATGACAAGGCATTTGAAAAGGATTTTTTTCAAATCAACGAACGTACTCAAAATAAAAAAAAATAGTTATTTGATTTCCTTATGGAATACAACACACCTATGCAATGATTTTATGTGCATTGCTTAACATTTTGATTTATATGTTCAGAATTCTTTACGGTAATTTGGTTGTGTTATCAAACATTGTCATTTAAACATTAAATCTAAGTTGTTTTCTACAATGTGTATCACATTGCCAAAGGGATGATAAGTATAAGACCATCATGTTCAACGCTGAAACGCGTTAAACGCGTTAAAATTTACCTTTTATATATTATAAAGTTATATCTAAAATATTTTAAAAATTATAATTATTACATGTATTTACTACGTTAATATGAAATTAATTAGAAAAGGAACAAAATTGATGCGAAAAAGAATTGCTTTATTTCACAGACCACAACAATTCCATATACACGTATTATAAACAATATTCATATATAAATTGCAAAGAGAATTCACCACTGTTAGGGTCAAAGTCATTTTTGAAATTTGAAATATTTGGTATCTTTGGCATCACACACGTAATGTATCCAATTGATTTCCACTCAATTTCTATAATGGGATGCAGATAGTCACACTATTTTAAACATTCTTCTCATGCATATTGTCTGTGTTAAAAGTGTGTTTATGTTGATATTCAACTTTAACACACTAATTACGAATGGACATGTTTGTTTTCCCAAGAAATTCGTTTGCTTAGATACAAGAAAATAGAGGACCCTCTATAATGTATCTTAACCAATGGCATCACATTTCCGAAGAAAAATGTTTATATAAAGAGTACTACCCGAACACCGAACATCGAAGTGGTTTTTGAATCTCAGTATGAAACGGAACATATACCTTGTTTTTGTGGTTATCTTAGCTGTACGTGGGGTCATCATCTCCGACTTCATTTCCAGAAATCCAACTTACAACAACAGGTCAACTCTATCAACCAATGTTATATCAACACATACTTCCGAAAGTTTTTAATGCGTTGTGCATCTTATTGTACAAGAAATGACGAGTGTAAATCCATCATGTTCAACGTAGACACTCATTCGTGCAAACTTCTATCCGTTCACATGTCAGACATGGGATCCCAAACTTACAGCGGATGGCTGTATTATGAGAAAAAAATTGGTAAGTCTATTTTCATAAAGTTTTTGGATTGTATTTTTTATCGAAAACAATTTCAAATAAAAAAAGTTTTAAAAAATTGTATGACTCTCTTTCTATATCTCTCTTTCTCCCTCATTTTGCTTTCGAAATGTATTCAGTTAATTTGTATTCACGTGTTTCTAGATTATTAAAGTTTTTTTTAGCTTTGGTTTCTTGATCATTTTGTTTTGCAATTCTAAAATACTTAAGTCAAAATCATTCCGAAAATGCAAAAAAAAAAAAGAAAAAGCATACAAAAGGAAATAGTACATTGTAGTTAGAATAGAATAAGCAAGAATTTAAAAACGAAAAATCAATTAAAGTTGATATAAATAATATGTTTCTTATGAAAAAACCTCAAACGTAATATCTAATTTCAAAGCTCAATTATATAATAAATGATCGCCCGTAACATTTACCTGAGTTCAATAATACATTTACTAATACAATTGCCTGAAAAAGAATTACACTCAAGTGCAAAAGGTATGTCAGTTTATTCCCTTAAAAATTTCCCTATACACTACTGTTTTGAAAAAATTAATATTAATTATTGCTAATTCATAGCTTAATCATCGTATTGACATTAAAACAGCAATGAGAATCAGAAGTAAAATGCAAAACCTGCGGCTATGACTGTTATGTTGACTTTACACAGTGAAATTGCAAGTTACAGACAGGAGGTAAAATAACACGAAAAGTAGGTGGACGGGACATTGATTTTAACATATTTTTATTGTACAAAAATACAATTGGGATTGGACACAAGATATCGTTTGTACCTGGTATTCTTTTGGTTTGGCAATTTTAAAGCAGTAAGCAAGCAAAAAACAAGAAAGAGAGAGAGAGTGAGCCAGTGAGAGAGAGAGAGAGAGAGAGAGAGAGAGAGAGAGAGAGAGAGAGAGAGAGGGGGGATTAGGAAATATTAGGAAATAACCTGATTTTAAAGCAGTAAGCAAGCTAAAAATGAGAAAGAAAGAGACAGACGGAGATCGAGAGAGAGAACCCATATCAAAAAAATATAATGGAACGTGACCATGCACCCCATCCCCCTTCTCCCTGCCTCCCATTTTAATTCTCAGAAAAAAGATGGGGTTGGGGTTTAACAGAGAGAGACAGACAGAGTGAGAGAGAGAGAGAAAAAGAGAGAGAAGAGAACCTATATCAAAAAATAGAATGGACAGTGACCATGCACTCAACCCACTACACCCCGCCTCCCATTTTAATTCTCAGAGAAAAGGGTGGGGATGGGGTTAAACAGAGAGAGAGAGAGAGAAAGAGAGAGAGAGAGAGAGAACCCATATAAAAAACCACCCCCTCCTTCCCACATCCACGCCTCCCATTTTAACTCTCAGAGAAAAAAGGTGGGGATGGGGTTAAACAGAGAAAGAGAGAGAGAAAAAAGAGAGAGAGAGAACCTATATCAAAAAATATAATGGACAGTGACAGTGCACTCCACCCCCTTCACCTACACCCCTGCCTCTGATTTTAATTCTCAGAGAAAAGGGTGGGGATGGGGTTAAACAGAGAGAGAGAGAGAGAGAGAGAGAGAGTGAGAGAGAGAGAGAAGAGAGAGAACCCATATAAAAAAACATATTGACCTTGACTGTGCACCCACCCCCTCTTCCTGCACCCCGCCTCCCATTTTAACTCTCAGAGAAAAAAGGTGGGGATGGGGTTAAACAGAGAGAGAGAGAGAGAGAGAGAGAGAGAGAGAGAGAAAGAGAGAACCCATACAAAAAAAAAATAATGGACAGTGACCATGTACCCAACCCTCTCCTTCCTGCCTCGCATTTTAATTTTAAGAAAAAAGGGTGGGTTTGGGGTTAGAGAGAGAGAGAGAGAGAGAGAGAGAGAGAGAGAGAGAGAGAGAGAGAGGGAGAGAGAGAGAGAGATCCCATATAAAAAAATTAACATATGGACCTTGACCCTTGACCGTGCACCCACCCCCTCCTTCCTACACCCCCGCCTCCCATTTTAACTTTCAGAGAAAAAAGATGTAAATGGGGTTAAACACACAGAGAGAGAGAGAGAGAGAGAGAGAGAGAGAGAGAGAGAGAGAGAGAGAGAACCCATACAAAAAAAAATAATGGACAGTGACCATGTACCCAACCCTCTCCTTCCTGCCTCGCATTTTAATTTTAAGAAAAAAGGGTTGGTTTGGGGTTAGAGAGAGAGAGAGAGAGAGAGAGAGAGAGAGAGAGAGAGAGAGAGAGAGAGAGAGAGAGAGAGAGAGAGAGCTTAGACAGACAGACTGGCAATTTACGGGTTGATGTTTGCAACCTTGCCACCTTTTGATCTTCTGTAGTATGTATATACATGTATATTTAAAATACACTACTATTACTTACTTGTATGCAATTTGAAGTCTTGTTACCTTGTTACATTGTATCTTCACTTTAAAAAAAACCATACCATGCACAAAACAAAAACATTCGTTTAAAAAAAGGTCTTTATTAATAATGATTTTCATGTTTTTATAATAACTTAATTAAGCTACAAAACTTGATATGCTCAGTTTAGCTTGATTTTTAAGTCAATATAAAACACGATATTTTTTTAAAATTAGAAATATTAAACTTGAGAAAGCTGTTATATTTCGATTTATTTTTACTCTCTTATTCGTCGTTATTGACGATGTGGTTCTTGTTTTTGTGCACTTGAATCTATGAAACATTATATATAAGATTGTCTTAGTATTCTGAATTTTTTTAATGGGGGGTGGGTGGGGGGTGGTGGTGGTTGTGTTTTTGTATTTTACAATCGGGTTCGTAATTCAACATAATTATTACTCTACAAGATGGAAACTGCTAGAAACATCAGTCTGAATTATCAGCAATGGCTATAAGAGAAATATGAGAAGTTTATATGCATTAGATATGAAAGAAACGGCATTATTGGGTAAACATTTCGTTGCTTACATTCTGCAGAAAGTATTTTTTGGAGCGTTGTATAAGTACTGCACAGCTACAATGGTCATTCTTATCTGCCCAGGTAAAGAACACCTGTTAGACGCTCACCATCTACATCATTGTGCCAAAAACCCTCATCTCTTTACGGGATGGATTTTTTATAGTTACACTGATTTATGGTGATCAGCGTCTATGATAATTACAGTAAAGAGTTATAGTATATAATATGTAATGAAATAAAATTTCCAAGAGATAGGTATAACAAGAAAGTCTAATCACAGGCCTCTGAATTTCTATTAATAAGCCGTTAAATGTATTTATATATAGATAGGGTATATATCTCTCTCTTTCCATACATTTAACGGATTATTGATAGAAATTCAGAGGCCTGTGGTCTAATTAGATGGATTAAGAATGAAGAATCAAATAATAACTTTATTTATTGAGGATTACAGTCTGCATTTTATAGCAAACATGTACCAATAAAATTTTGGGAAATCTTACATGTCTTAAAAATTTATGTAACATGAAAACATTGAATATTTATACAGTTGTTGATCCAATCAATGACTATGAGACAGAGTTTGATGTAATGTGCAAATTAAGTTGAAGAAACAAAAGAATATAATTCATTATAAGAAATCATGAGAAAAAACATTTGTGATATATGGGAAAATTTATCCTATGTTAAAAATCATGGGATATATCCCATCTTCTTTATTCTGTGGGATTTTTTGTCCTATATGGGAGAATTAATCCCATCTTTTAGCAATGGTGGGATTTTTTCTCCCTCATGGGACAATTTATCCCACAGTACTTTTTCTCCCATGGGATTTTGATTGGATGTTAGATGGGATGAAAAATCCCACCATTCTCCCATGGGGTTTTGAAATTTGACAGACAATTATAGGAAAACTAGAGCAATCTGTACATTTAGGTTGACATGATAGGTTAGGAGTAAAAAGTCCCACCAAAATATATAAGCAAAATTAAGTTATATCTAACCGAAAGGGTAGCTGAAAGTCCGGACTGTGTCGTATCCGGAGTTAAATGTCGCACTGTTTTATATATACGAGCGTTGTCCGTAAAGTTCGTGGACAAGCCTAAATTTAAATAAAAGTAGCGTTAGATATATTTATTTTTAACATATTTAAAAATCATTTACTAAGTGGGCATTAAAAAATGTAAAATTTAATACTATTTTAATGTGTAATGACAAATACTTATTAGACTTCGGACGGTGAACCAGAGCCAAGCGAAATTTTAATAAAATGTGTTACTTATTATTTTTAATATTCTCTTTGTATTCCGTTAAATTTCGCGAATATTGAGATGATTTGTACATTAGTGTTCAAGTGGCACAAAAGATTTTCAGACGGAATGTAGAATGTAATGGATGATGTGCGGGAAGGAAGATCATCATTTCGAAATTCCGGAGCCGTGAAAAATGACGTTTGTGACGTTATTGACGGTAATCGGCGACGAACAGTGCGTGAAGTTGCAGACAATGCGGAGTTTCAAAGACTATGGTACATGTCATTTTATCTCAAGATGTAAATATGAGTCTGTACACGATGGGTTCCGAGAATTTTGACTAGTTAAAATTTGGAAAAGGGAGTAGAATTGTCAAGACAGTTTATTAAAAAAAAGTTGACAAAGGCGGTGCAATTTTTGGACAGGATTTTTACAACTGATAATAGTTAGTTCCACTTATATGATCCCGAAACAAAACAACAGTCCGGCCAATCTAAGAATACAAAGTTTACAAAATCTTTTGGAAGAATATGTTCATTCTTTTTATGGACCGTAAGAGAGTTATTCTTACACACGTAGTACCCGATGACAAGACAGTATATTACAATAATTTATTGCAAGGTAATTTAAACTTTTGAAATAAAATTAAAAAAAAAATTAAAGTAATTACTTTTATACTATCGGGATTCACAAAGTTTTAGAATCAGCGATTCGGAATAATAATTCATCTTGTGTATTGATATTCACTGCATCATTCTTATAATTATGTTTCTTTGATATATTTCTTTCAGTGGAACTAGAATATTATTTGTATCTTTTTTACACATGTACCCTACTTAATGAACTATGACAACAGCCGCCACAGTAGATGTGGAGACCACGGTGGTTAGCACTAAAACTACACAGACCACATTTGGTAATCATTTTAATGCCTAACGGAAATCTAAAAGACAAAACAAAAACAAAAAAACAAACAAACAAAACAAAAAACAAACAAAAAACCCGAATTGTTGGTTGTCTTTTGATTAAAGTTGTCCCGCCGCTGTTCACAGTATAGTAAAACGTAGAAAAAGTGAAACCGCAAACTCTAACAATTCGAGCCACTGGCATTTAATGGAATCTCTCGTTTCTGTAGCGAGTAATTTTTCAATTGGTACGAATGCATATGAAACTGACGAAACAGTTTCATTTTAAATATCCTACTCAAGGCTGGTGGATGCACGTTGTCGTATAATAAGGGAACCTCCCTAAACATTGGAATGCCAGAGAAATCGTACCCAGGAGAAAAACGGACGTTTGACATGCCAGTCGTATGTGTCACGTACAATTTTCTTTAAAGACGGGTTGCCACTCGCAACTTGCGATGCCCGTACGAACCGTGATTCCGTCTTACGATTGTCGTGCACCAGACGTGCGTTTAACTTCCGAACTGCAGTAATAAATTCTCGTCGTAGGTCACTCCGCAAGTCAATCTTACCGACGTCTTTTTGTGCCCCACGATAGTTGCACGAACAATTATTAGTTTTCACGTTAAATAAAGAATATTAAAAATGTCAAAAGAACTCGTAGAAAAGACTATTCTCTTATTACTGCTTTGGTGGTTAGACAAGCTAACCGGTCGACACAAATGAAGAATGTTTTGAAAACATAATTTATCATTCGTATCTAATGCCATGGAATATTGAGACTTTCTCTGAAATCTAGGAGACAGTCTGTCCAAAAATCTATTTTCAGCGAATTAATGATCAACTGCTTATTTTTCTGGCAATATTATATCTTTACTGATTTTACAATTTTGATAACTAATTTACAATATCTCCGAAAAAAGCTTTGACGAAACTTTCAATTGAAAGTTAAAAAAAAAGGCACATCAAATTATTTTGCTTTTACGAATGTTATTAATAAAAGGGTGACACCATTTACACTTCATACATTTTAAAAATCAAGTCTTCAATTTTTTTACATTCTGATTTTGATACAATTATGAAAACATTTTTATATAGTTTTAAAGGTCATATGAGATGATAATTAATATTTTCAGAAAGGAGAGAGTACTCTTTTTACAAACAAAAATTACCAACTCGCAACAACTTCCTCCAGTATGATGTGTTGCAGTTTTTTGTGTAATTGGCTTTTAATTAGTTCAAAATGCAGTTATGCGCGTACAGATCATTTTTCTTCTCCTTACTGCGAAAATGTATATGATTGGAGAATCTTTTGCCATTTTTCTACAATCTTCTTCATTATTTCTCCTTCTCGTCCTGTTATTGTTCTTTGTCTTCCATCTGTTTGTCAAAAGAATGCATTTTTTGTTTGATTTCGGTTTTTAGAAGGGAGTTAAATACTTCAATCTTTGATTTGATTTTAATGAATGGTAAAACAGTGGATTCTCTTATCCTTATGAGGATTCTTTATATATTATTTTTTTTTATAAAAATCTTGTGGGCAATCTCGCATCAGGAGCAATTGGTGTACGCATGACGTAAGTGTTACGTACGTTTACTGTGCGTTCAATTTGTATGTTGATAAGGAGCACATGCGAATTGCAGTCAACGTACGTATAAAGCAAGGGACAAGTGATATCTCCTTTCGTCAATCGTGCAATCCTTACTTGAAGCGCAAGTGCAGCGAACGTTTTCAGATCTCGCAAAGAAACCGTGGTGATTGTTGTGCATGTCCAACAGCCACCGTGAGGTGCTTACGGTAACCGTACGTCCTTCCAAAATCGTAGACCACCCGTAGAAGCACGTACGACCAGTTGTGACTAAGGCTTAAGCCGCTATCAGACTCGTTTGGTCTGCGAGCGGATTTTTATTAAAATCTTGCGAGACACGCATTTTACAATTTTGAAAGAACGTACGCTCCCCGTAAGCGCATACGGTGTTTATGTAGAATTTACGTGCACAACAATAATCAGGTGTTTTTTGCGATATCTTAAAATCGTATGTGGCAGTTACGCTTCACTCAAGAAACCTGTAAGATAACTGTTTGATTTGACATGTACGAATGACGTACGAATATCTCACTTTTACTTCTCTCATTGTTTGTTGACCGGAAGTCGCTTGTGTTCACCATCAACGTATAAATTGAACGTTACGTAAACGTACGTCATGCGTACACTACTTGCTCGTAAGGCGTGCGCAGTAACTCCATACCAAAAATATTATTAGACAATTTCCATAGAGCAATTCGTATTAAAATTTTCCCATTTCATCAAAAAGCCACCGAAAGAAATGCTTTTATGACCCCCCTCCCGCGCCCTGAAAAGACAAAAAAAAACAAAAAAACCCACCCACCCTACAGTCTCTTTAACAAAAAAGTGGGAGGCAAAAAGAGAAGCAAAAATAGTAATAATTTAATAGTATCTCTTGACAATTGAGATCTGTTAAGAAGGGATTTTTCTTTTAACGTAGGGTCATATTATTAAATAAAATATTTGCTAATGCCACCGTATTGTACAACTTTTATTTTTAATGATTCAAGCTTTACCGTATCAAATCACATGAATGTGCACAAAAACAAAAAAGGAAGAAACAAAATCACTAATAATTTCTAAAGATAATATAGAATATTTATTTTAAAGGGACTTGGACACGATTTGAGGTAATTTTTTTCAAAATTTATTTTTTCATTTTAGTGTCTAGAATGGTCAATATGGATGTTTTTAATGCTCTGTCAAAATTTGAAAGTCAAATATCGAGTTACAAGCGATTTACAGAGGTTGAAATTATTTGTTTTGTAAACAAAGCTCGTCTTGTTATTGTTTACATATGTCTTGAATTGGTAAAAGTTTCAATCTAATGTTGCATTTTGTTGTTGATAAACTTATTTATGAACACATTTAATAAGTTTATCTTGTTTCTTCAAGTTATTTTGTCAAAGAAATGGTAATTTCTTTACTTTACATTATTTGTAAACAAATATAAGACTCGAGCTTTGTTTACATAACAACAACTTCTTTCCTCTGTATCTCGCTTGTAACACGACTTCTAACATACAAATTTTGGTAAATCATTCAAAATACACAAATAAACTATTTAAATACATAAAAATCAAAAATAAAATTTTCATCTGAAATCGTGTCCAAGTCCCTTTAACTAGTACTCCTGAAAAGGGTCAGTTATACTCAGCAATTTTATAATTTATTCGTTTTCTCTATCTGTTAAGGTAGTATGGGACACCTGTCGATATCAATGTGAAAAATTGCAATATAATCAAAACGTTTTCATCATTTTAAATTTTTCAATATTTCACCAAAAAATATGTTTTAAAATTTTTTGAAAAAGGTAAAAAATATATTAAAACCTCAGCGGGATTCTTACTCATGACTAACAGATTTGTAGTTAACGCTTTGTATACCGTCTTCCAAGGAAAATTACATTTTAAACAATTTTAATCATTTTACTATATATTTTTAAAAATTTATATTATAATGATTTTGAGTTCAAATCAGAAAATAATTCTTTGGAGCTTAATGAAGTGAAAATTAAATAAAGTGATAATGGTGCTGCTGATTTGAACAATTTAAAATCAAAGTATTCAGCTGAAGTGTGCCTGCCAATATATCCGCCAGTCTATCTATCTATGAATTTTACGCACTCTTTATTTTTTTCTTGAAGTCCACAATGTCATACAACTCGATAAGAATCATTCTTAGGTAGGTAAGAATATATCAAAATAAGATATACTATTCTATAAAGTTCAGGTTCAATACCAACCCATTGACTCTCATCTCCGCCTCAAGCCGTCTAGCTGCCACCCTCCCAATAATAGTACTTTTAGAGGTGCTCCTAAAGGATAATCTACCAGATATAGACACATTTGTTTTGATGAAATCTTTGTGAATCTTTGTGAAAACAGAAGGATATATTAAAATCGTATTAGTGTATTCGAGGCTACATAGTCCTATAAATTAATGAGATAGCCAGAAAAGACAGGGAACCCCGTTTGTAATATGAAGAGTTAAAACGACAATTGCAGGGTCACACTTGTCAAATCTATAACCTCGTCTTTAAGAACCTAAGACAACCAATTGCCTAATAGTACTATAAGTGGCTGTACAGAGGGGAAAAACAATGGGTGCTATTGTTCTCAATTAAATGGTGCTATTGTTCTGGGCGCGTGCGGCTGTAGAGAGGGGGAAACAATGGGCTATTGTCTGACCAACGGTAGCTGGAAATCAATGGATCAATGATCCACATCGGTGCCTCCAACGGGAACATCGACACCCAACGAGAGGGTAGGGAGGGGGTGTTACTTTACAGAGAGGTTAAACAATAGAGGGGGCAATTGTTCTCGAATGAATACGATACACCTTTGATCGAGTGTTTTGTTAACTATGAATGAAAGTTCATCGGAATGCACTGTGCGATGGCGCAACGCACTGATACTGACGTCTGAATTAAAAGATGGTTATCACTAAAATGGTTTTTATCAGATATAGAAAAGGCACCGATTAACGAAGTGTGGTTGAACATTATCAATAAACAGGATCAGTTCCAACACTCGAATTTCATTATGTGTTTCGGACAGAAAATTTCATATAATAGGTCTAGTCGTTTTCATGGTCAGATGGGTTATCTGATCCAAAAAAGTACACAGTGATCTCAGTTGTACTATTTAGGGGAATTATTATCCATAAAACTTAATACAGTAATAGATATTTTTGTTTTCAGTATATCTACTCTTGGTACATTAGATTTGACTTCATGTGTGTTGACCGTGTAGACAGACTCCAACCAATTTTTACGCAACTCAGGTGATTATGTTTCTTACGATCAAATTTTACCACGTGGCTTTGCATATTTTTCAAACATCAATCAATAGATCTATGACATTGACAGAGGAACGGGGTTGACTTACTCTTAGTCATATCAAATCAAAACTGTTGAAGTTTCAGTTAGTTCATTTAAACAAACAATAAAAGTAATCCAATAAAATTTAATCAAATACAGAGAAGATGATATACACAGATTCAACCTTAATTAAAATGCCACATATATGATACATAATGAAACAGAAGTACAAGCGTGAAATAGCTATATGTAATGAGCATCTCATATAGTCCAAAATGTTACACGTTTTTAGAATTATTGTTTGAATGACATTAAGTCTTATCTTTGTACGAAGAAAAAAAGGGAATATCTTATGACTATGAAAATTATTTCAACCAACCTATACCGAGTGTTAATGAAATCAGTTGTATCGAAAAATGTAGAATGTGGAAAGCCGGATATAATTCTTTATAATTAACATAACCAAGAAAGAAACATTGATGGCTATAAAATAAGTATGAATAATACCTTAATTCTCCTTTGATGGTGAAAAAAAAATATACGAGCGTTTTCCTAATCTATTTTATAAGTAGTTTATTTTAGTTTAAAACTTTTATTTGATCCCATTTCCTACACATATAATAAAAAATATAAGTTTTTAATGATATAACTTATGAGTGAACTATAGAAATATTTAACAACGATGAAATAATCAGCCTTTGATTTTATCCTTTTTTATTAGCCAATCACAGATACAGAGTCTACACAGACATAGTTACAGACATGATAGTTGAAAACATTGTACAAAATCGATAAATACATTAATCTTTATCAAGCCTGAATCAAGTTTTTAAAAGTACCCTAATCCTTGCTAAAACAAGATTAATTTTCGAAATTATCTTTTACCATAGTTTTGCACCAGAATTTAGAATCCCGATCATAGAATTTGAGGACAAAGTTTTTGCGATGTTCATAAGAATTGTTTTATATAGAAATATTTTTTTGTAAATTTTTCGAAAATTCTTTTTTTACATGGTCCCATAAAAGTGGAGAAGGGGGGATGCAATTCCATGTTATTTCAATATTTTTTGTATGTTAATTTAATAAAAATCTTTGCTGCGTAAAAAAGTGGGGGGGGGGGCAGGACCCCTGATGCTACGTGCTTGTATTCTTACGCCATAGCTAGGTCACTGGATCATGTACATTTCTGTCCTGTCATGCATGTAATGTATGAACTACAATCGATTTTTCTTAAGAACAATGAATCTAATAGCAGTTTAGAATGTGCATATTTTTACGCCACAGCTAGGTCACTAGATCACGTAGATTTCTGTCTAGTTATAAATGTATGAATTACAATAGGTTTTCTTAAGTAATACAGGAGAGAATCTTAATGTATGTCAATATTTACATTAAAATATATTTTACATTCTTTTATTATGCATATATATTAACTATCGGTGACACAGGAAAGCTTGAACAAGTACAACTAACTGCTGCTAGAATTGTTACTGGTTTATCAATATTTGCTTCCAGAGACTCGCTCTACTTAGAAACAGGTTGGAATTCTTTAAGTACAAGACGTAAAATAGCTAGACTAAAAACAATGTTCAAGGTAGATAAAAATATAATTCCTTCTTACAGATAAGCGGTGTAATTTGTCTAATTATACGATGAGAAATTCTCAGAACTATTCCTTTCCAAAATGTCGATTGCAAGTGTACAAATCTTCTTTAATTCCAACAGTCATTGGGGAATGGAACTCCCTACCTCTGCATATCAGGGAGGTTAATTCACTATCAACCTTCATCAATTTAATCACTTCAGATAAAGATATTTTAAATATAAATAAATCTCCGCCATCATACTTCTCTTTTGGAGATAGGTTCTACAATATAATCCATACTAAACTACGTCATAATTGCATACTAAATTGCGACTTATTTCGATATAATATCATTGAGAGCCCTTCATGTACATGTGGAAAAGTTGAAGACACTTATCATTATTTTTTCTCTTTTACTAAGTATGCACGCGCCAGAGATGAACTTTTTAATAATGTTTTTAAGATCCGAAATTTGAATATAGTCAACACACGTGTTGCTCTGGGGCGATGTTACAGTTAGTGATAGTGTTAATGAAACTTTGTTCTCTATGGTTCACCTTTTTATAAAAAAATCTGAACGTTTTTCGTAATGTACTACACTTTATATATTTATATCTATTTTATAGTGCCATAAGAAACTTTAGTAATGTATGTGATATATATATTGCATCTGTTTTAAATATGTGACCTTTTACTATGCTTTATAACATGTTTGCTAAAAACTTTTGTAGGGAGAGGGCTTAATAAGTTATGGAACTTGTGCCCAATCCCATCTATACTTATAAATTAAGGCATTTTGCCAATAAACTTCGAAATGCCTGCACCCGAGTAACTGCTCACACCTTTGGCATTTCAACATGTGTGAGTTGATGTCCGTAACCTATAATTAAATTTTAGCTGATAAGTAATTATTGTAAGATAAATTAAAAACCTACTTTCATTTTCGATAAACCCGCCCTAAATAGCAAATATGTGAGTAAGGTGGTGGACACGCTTTGGCGGATCCAAGTCAGTGGGAGTTTGCATCAAAAAATATACTTACAATGAAATAATATTGAATGATTATGTAAAGAGTGAATATATATCCTGGGAACCTATTTCGGGTATACATAAGAATTGAGATTTGACAAATGTTGAATGAATAAAATGAGCCAATTCGTTTCTTGAATGTGCGATTTTTGTTTTGATGAATAGAACTTTCCAGAACGGGGTAACCAAGAACGCGGTTTGGCTAATTAACGTCATGTTGGAGAATGTAGGATGAGTCACCATGCTTTGTGGGCAGATCGGACATCTGGTTAATACAAAAAAGTTAATAAATAAAATGGGCAAATAGACGTGATTTTATTTTTGATGGAAAGAACTTTACAGAACGGGATGCCAAAAATGGGGTTGACTAATTAACACTATGGCGAAAAGTGCGTACACGTTTTTAAATAACATATACATTTTTTATACCACGACAGATTGGTAGTAAACCTTATAAATTAATTTGTTGACAGTGTTTTATCTAAATTTCTTATTTTGGGCAATAATAAGTGAAATTTGACATAAAGAACAAAGTTCTAAAAAGAGATACCACGCTCTATACACCCACACTCTGGTTTGAAATAAGATAAAATGATTCAACATATTAAGCATTGTATTATAATATGATATGTGAATATAATATAATATGTGAATTATTGTTAATCCCCGCGCTTGCGCGGGGTATCATCTAGTTGTATAAAAATATACAATAAAATATGTTCAAACCAACTATCGGTAGATAACTATTTTACAATATACTCGTGAGTATCAGATTTTTTAATACACACTAAAGCCTTATGCATATCAATCAACAATAACACTACATTACATTTTTCTTTGTAGCATACAGCTAATTTTAGTTCTATGCTATTTGGAGCAATTAGGGCAAAAGCAAAAAACAACTAGATGCTGTCATTAGACAGTAATACCCGCACCAAGTGTTTACCCCTAAATAACACTGTTTTGTACCAGTTTTAGTAAAAACAAAGGCCACGTGCACATAATACACCATCATCGGAACCCACGGGTTTTCTATCCGTTACACTGCATGCAATATAACGGATAGAAAACCTGTGGGTTCCGACGATGATAATACACATGAGCGGCCCTTTATGTACAGTTGTGGTTGAACTATTTGCATGTGAATTTTCAGTTAATCAATAATCTTTTCATTTCATAGAAAGTATGGTCTATATAATTATTACAAACAAAATTAAATTATGCCCCCTTCCCTCGGCGGTTGCCGGCTTAATTTAGATTTCCTTCTAGGTGCCAACATCATCGCGTGCACAGATTTAGAGAAGGGATTGGAGTGGGTGGGGGTGGGGGGTCCAGACCCTCCCACCCTTGAAAAAAATAATTTATATTAATACATTATATTAATACATGTAGTAAAATTACTAAACAATACACCTCGGACCCCAATCCCCCCACCCCCTGCAAACACAGTTACATACTACTTTGCCACCCCCCCCCCACACACACACACTCCTTATGGATAAAGAAACATCAGAATATTTTGATAACAACGAAAGCCTGTACATGTAGTAAAGTGCATTATAATCAAAATTCTTTCACGGTGACGTTTTATGATTTTAAATTTTTACAATACAGGTATGTAGCAAAAAAAGATAAATTTTTAAAATTTTGGAATCTGAAGTAAAATATAGAAAAGCCCCAGCAGCATTTGAACTCTCTACAGACATGTAGTTAACGCTCTAACCCATTGCACTTCACTGTTAGGTAACATTATTTTTGGGGGAATTATTATATTTATACTTTATTGTTTATTTCTGCAATAGGGAGTTCATTACAATATGCAGGTGTCCTGTACGTACCACCTTAAAGCTGAAATGTGTGCTCTACATATTTTTACCGAATAAAACAGTACAAGGGGTTTAAAAGAATAAAGTCATGAAAATACATGCATGTTACAAGAAAATGATCTTTGTCCGAAGTTACGTACACAACACAGGTCTACAGGTCGCATTACCGGGTACTAGTTTTACCCAGCTCTTCAGATAGATGGCTTTCACGTGGTGTACATTAAACGGTATGTGTTTTCCATGTGCAGAATAGGATTAATTAACATGCATAAACATTTCTTTTGTGATGATCAGCTAATTAATGGATTCATATTGTGCTCTAATTGGATTATCATTATGATGTTGACCAATATAGGTAAGCATAATACATGTAGTACTCGCACAATATTATGAGACACCGGTATACATATGTATTACTTTCACTTTCTAAATAAGTGATCTTCCTTTGCCAGCATACTGTATCATCATCTTTTTTAAAATATCTAAATAAGCTCATCATTGTAACATATCCTATCACATTTGTACAGTTTCTGTCATTTTAATTGCAAAAGTTATTTTTTCATTTGTCAGATTTAAATATTAAGTTGACCCCATATTGACCCTGTGACAGTTTGTACATGTATTAAATTTTTGTATTACATTTAAATAAGTGTAGAGACTTATCATGTCTATATGAGTTTTATTTAATTGGGAGGAAAGGGTCTTTTTTCTTAATGTATTATGATGCATCAAATAAAATGTAGGCCATGACCCTATGGGATTGTTCTGACCCAATGAAACAGGAAAATACCATTAATCTTGAAAACTGTTGAGATCCCCACCACCAAACCAACTATATTCTTGTTTCTAAAATCATTATGATGCATCAAATGGTGCAAGTACATGACCCCCAGGAGTTGTCTTTAAACCACCCCCACCCCTCTAAAATAGGAAATGATGATAAACATTGATAATTTTTAACTTTTGAGATCCCCCATATTTATTCTTGCTCTTTGTGCCCATCAAATTGTATATAGGTTATTCCCCCTTGGAGACACGCTGACTTTCCAGAACTGGATATAATAAAGTATTTTATCTTATTCATATGTATAGTGTTTGATCCATGTTGGTAATTTCTAGCCTATTGATGACCTTGCTTTGTTTAGGATTACAATTGCCCCGAATACATATAACACTTTGTTTATTTTATCGATAAGAATTAAAAAGCAATTTCCAAAATCTTTATGTGCATCTAGAGAAAAATACCAATCAAGAAATGATTTAAAATTTGCTACTGTACACATGTTAGAATGTATTAAGGTGGCTCACTTATAACACCTTGAAATATTTTCTCAAATCAGCAGAAAATTACTTGATTATGATAGATATCATAATGGATAAGAAGTATTTAAGTCAAATAGGCAAAAAAATGTGCAATTTTGGATGAAAAATTACATTTTAGAAAATTTAATTCAGTAAACTTGAATAAAAGCTCCAGGCGGATTCAAACTCATGATCTGCGGTTCAGAAACCCAATACTTTAACCACTGAGCTATGACAATATACAACCGAATCGAACGATATTAACAGTTTAACAAAACATTTAAATCGCCATCTTGTGACGTAGTGTCTTAAAAATTATAAGTCTGGGTGTAGTGAGGTACCTTAAAGAAGACTCTGAATCCGATGGGGGGGGGGGGGTGTGGAGGATAAACTTTAATTTTAATCATTTATTGTTATTAATTTTAACTTGTATAATTGGCAGAAAAAAGGACTTCTGATGGTTTATTCCCCGAACGGCTACTCGCCAAAACAAACACCTAATTATTTTAGGCAATTATGGGGTCCTCTAAGGGGTTACAGGTAGAATGTACCTGTGTCCACCTGGATTCCCCTAATCAGTTAAATTAGCATAAATTCAGAAGAAATAAATGCATGTTTCTATAAATGTAGTAATACACATTTTTTAAACCTAAATCAATGTTGCAGTTTTCAGTCATTTTTAAGGTCTTCCGTTTTCAACGGAAGACCTTGTACTGATTCTGTTGGTAATTCTTTTTATTCTTTTTTTTCTTCTAGACGTTTTTTAAAACTTAAATATCTCGCTTGTTTGTCGTCCTATTACGTTCAAATTTTCAGTGTACATTGGAAATTACAAATTCTCAACATCAAGTGAAAATCATTGAAATTTTCACTTCCGGAGCCGAGTTATTCCCCTTTTTCAAAAAAATATAGGCATTCCTGTGCACGCAAAGGCTCTGAAACCATCCATGGCATGTGTTTCAAAGTCATAAATCTTGAAAATAGACACTTTGAACGTTGTCCTCCGAGTTTTGTTTTTACGATTTTTCCCATTTAAAATTTCAAAAAATTAATTGAAATTTTATGTTTCAAAAAATGCTGAAATTTGGTCGTGTTTTTGTATCGTAGCTTTTTAGTTTAAATTTTTTTCTGAACACATAAAGAACAAAAAATGTGCAAAGTATCAAGGGCTTTTACTTGACACAATTGAAAAAGGGCTGGCCCCTTAAATTAGGGGCCTAGAGCCCTTAAAAGTCTTCCCTTTATAACTCAAAAATGGGTAATATTTTGATATAGCTGTCGCTGGAAAAGTTGTTTATCATGATGTTATTAATGTCGTTACAAAATTATTTTGTACCGGTATTGCGTGTAAAAATATGAGTGTAAAAAGCTTGTCTTGTTAACTTGTACCTGTTTTCATTTTGCAAGTAAACGAATAGTCTTTGTGCGCACAACTGACATAAATTAACGACTGTAAGAGTACCAGCTTATACGGGATGCTTTAATTCATTAGAGAAAGTTTTTTAAAAGCATACATTTTTTTCTTACAGCTTTATTTTTAGTCATTTCTGTTTAGGTCTTCTAGTGGAGAATCCTTATAATTAAGAAAAACGAGAACGAGAAAATATAAACAATCTTTTTCTTTTCTAGTGAAATACATTAACTGGATTTTAAAAAATAATTTCTATGAAATATATTTTAGTCATTTTACTGCAAGCTTTTTAAATCTACCTGGATTCTTAGTTGTGTGTGTCATTACGTAACTCATCCCTCGCCCGTGGCCGAGGAGATCGGTCGCGGCCGGACTACTAAGCGGTCAGCGGTTATCTAATACACAAAGATCTGCATCTTACTTGTATGGGTTTGTTTAGCCGTAAACACAAAGGATTATTTGAATTTTGTTTTCATATAAAAGTTTATTCATCTTAAATTGATTAAACCAATAGAGTGTTAAAGAAATATAAAAGCAATTGAATATTATTCAAAATCTGAAACATCGTCAGAAACATACATATCAATTGTGGTTACAGTATCTAAGTCTAAAAAAATAATACCTATGTAATGCATTTTAATCATTATACTGCAAGCATTTCAAATCTACATGTACCTGGGTTCTGAGCTGTGTGTGTCATTACGTAACTCACCCCTTGCCCGCGGCCGAGGAGTTCGGTCGCGGCTGGACTACATGTACCTAGCGGTCAATGGTGATCTAATACACAAGACTCGCGTCTTACATACATTGTTTTATTTAACCGTAAACACAAAGAATTGTTTGAATGTCATCCTTAAATTGATTTAAACGATAGAGTGTAAATTAAGAATTAGTAAAAACATTATTAGTCCCATCTGAAGCATAGACAGACATAGATAAATGGTGGGTTTGTAAGTCTAAAATGTTCTAAAAACTGTAGAATAATGTTTGAGATCAACGACAAAAAAGATTAACCTGTTAATGATGAAATCTGTTTTAGCTTCATAATTCAAAAATAATAAATATGTTGGTATGGCTCTCTTTATAAAAAATGTTCTTTGAGATTTTGTCGATGTCATGAAATAGTTATATTGTTTAAAATGAAACTGGGATTTGTGTATACATTTACATATTAATCCATCCCTTGCAAATCCCGCGCGAGTGGACAAGAGGTAGTCTAATACACACGTCAAGCTTCGTGTGCTTCTACCCTATCACACATGTGCATGTTTCTTGAATAAATACAATACAACGCCGAAATTTTGACAGGTTCATGTAAAATCGACTAGCGTTTCAACTAAAAGGTTAATATATTTACCCATGATTATCTCCGTTAAATTACTTCTGAGACTTTAATGCATTCACGGGACAGACTTCAACACTTTTTTGACGATATTCACAACCTGCCAGATCAACCTGTCTTATGAATTAATATTTGGCGAACACAAATTAGTTTATAAGTGTATAAAGTTTTATAGGTATTCTAATAAAATGTACAGAGAGAGAGAGAGAATTTGAATGTATTAATTGAACAGGATCCAAAATGGTGATTTTTTTCTTAATAATTTCCAAGCGTTTTTTGTAAGGCAGTTTAAAATTAAAGTTCCATGTTGCAATGTATGCGAGAGGGGCTCGATGTCCGGAATTAAAGGATTCAGGGATTATTTTAGGTACATATTCACGCGAATTTCCAAAAAGACTATGTTTAGATTCAGGTCGTAAAAGAGAAACGGTAACATGATCGCTTTTGTAGTTTTTCTGTATGGTCGTTTAATTCATTGTAGAAGCTCATTGCAATTACTCTTTTTATATCTTTCATTTTCATTGGAACATGTGTTCAAAGAGTAAAAGATATGTTAAAAAACAATTGATCAGATTCGGGCAGTTGTAGAAGATCGAGTAGCGGTCATATGATTGAAAATGCTGCAAATCCGTAGATTGCGGAGATTTTTATTCGTGCGAACTTTACAAGTCGAACTTGTGCGTATGCGGTGCACGCGCACTCGAATGGTTGATATATTTTTAATTTTCACCGAATCGTTTTGGTGTGTGTGTGTATGTTGTCTGATCAGCGCTTTTACTTCTTCCGCAAAATGAGCGCACGGAGGTCACGTAATAAATGTACAACACGGGGCCAACGACATGCTTACAATTTTCAAAACTTTTAACTAAACAAAATCACATAGTCATGGAGTCCCGTGATCCTTAAAGATAGGGCATGATAAATACGACGTCATTCGCGGTTCCAGGATTCCCCCCCCCCCGGACACTTAAGGGGTGGGGAGGGGGGGGGGTCCGTGGGATAATGGTGTTTGCCAGCGGGTGTCCAAGCCATACATGTATATATGATAAGTAATTTTACTAAGTCTATTTAATAAGTTTGTTTAAAATTTCCAGTTACCCACCCATCCGCCCCCTCTAGATCCGCGCATGGACGTCAACCAGTACTAAACATCGCCGAAAATTTGAACAGTTATTCAAATATGTTCAGGATCAGTGTACAAGCTACATTTACGTAGATAAATTGTGACCACATATTTTCTAAACAGATTATTACTGGCAATTGATACTTTCCTAAAACACAAACGCAGCATTATACATTATGTATGAAATAACAATGCAAAATACGTTTATCCAAGTGTTGTAACTTGGGTACTTGTGGACAGAACACTTGGTTAATCCCCCTTCTTACATGACAATGGATACTAATCATAATTTATGGTCATAATATCTATTCATATATATGTATAACTAGGATCGACGTCCCACTCTGATGGCGCCGTATAATGATGAGTATGTTTACTTTTCCACAAGTGTAATTTCTCTGTAATTGGGTCTGCCTACATTTAACTTACTTACATGTACTTCTAATACTTCATCCACAGAGTGCCTTTGGATAAAGAGTGTGTAGTGACCTTAAACCAAGTTTCTAGGTAAAAGAGTGGAGGTCAGGGGCTCGTTAAATAAAGCATGCTAAGATTTTGACTTTAGTAGGGTCATAAGTAGGACTTAGGTGGAATCTAATGACCTGCCTAAGTCCAACTTAAGTATGTCTTATATCGTAACATAAAGAAAACATAGCAATGTCTTTGCTAAGTCATGCTTATGTTAAAGAGTAAAAACAATTTGTTCATTTCTTTTATCGAATTTGAATGTACCTAACATTTTTAAAAAGCTCAAAGCGATGGCTCTCGGGCAATGTATTCAGTCTATTGTTGTTACTTCTTTGTTTTTACGAATATTCACTAGTTCAGTCATTCTCGAAAACTCCCTGTGGCGTAATATCGCGATACCGTTAAAACTAGTGGATTTCTTTTTATCTTTTGTCTTGCATATTACATCACCAATAAGGCAAGTTACATACTCTGAGTGTATTTTCTTCGTTAAGACGATATCTTGAAATGAGGCAATCGTCGTCTTTAAAATCACTGAGAGTTTTTCTGTCTTTAAACGTCCTTTTTTAATTTCTCAAGTTTCGTGAATTTACATACATAGTCTAGTAACATAAGTAAACTGAGCATTACGTGTTTACAACCTATTCAGCAGCCCATTTGCATACTATATGGAAAATGTTACATCTCTTTACAACCACTGTTAATATTTATATCAATTAATCCAAAACTTTGATATTGGTGAATATTATGACATTATTTTTGTGTAAATTATGTGATAAATACACTGTATTCAAATGCTGAATTGCAATAATTAACAATAAAACTTCTAAAAAACTTAAGTCACATTTACCGGCCGCCTAAGTTTTGAGTAAATAGTCCCAGCTAAGCACTCTTCTAGTTACGGACTTAAGTCTAAGAATGTACCTAAGTCCTACTTAAGCACTGTCTTAGACTTAAGTACCCTTTATGTTACGTACCCCAGGTGTCCATACCATATATATTCTCCCAAGCTAGCCGAGTCTTGCTCCCACATTTATGTAACTTACTTACATGTACTTCTAATACTTCAGCTATAGAGTGCCTTAAACTAAAGGGTGTCCAATGACTTTGAACAAAGTTTCTGGATCAAAGGTCAGGATCATATGAGACCTGTTTGAAAAATCTTTGTCTAACCATAATTATATTTTTCTCCCAATGATTCTGTCTGGCTCATACATTACAATAAAGAGTGCTTTTAAGTCAAGGATGTACAGTGACCTTGAATCAAGATATTTTTTAAATGTCATTGTCATAACACAGACCACTGTGTAAAGTTTCAATAAATTTTTAGTCAAAATTTAAGACTTATTTTTGCTTTAAGGGCATCAATTACCTAAAGTGTCTATTTAGAGAGTCAATGTCATAGCATACAACTGTATACACTGTAGTCTGGACCGTGTGTTCTCTCTCCTGGTAAAAATATAGATCATTGCAAACAGTACTTGTGGTTTATGAGTGTGCAGTAATTATAAACTTAGTTTATAATTCAAAGGTCAAGATCATAACAGACATCAGTGAAACAGGTGTATATTCTATGCCGTCTCCTTCTTTTTGTCAAATCCAGTTTTAGTTTCACCAGAAAAAGTAAGGGGTGTGCTGTGACCTTGAACTATTTTTTTCAGTGAATAGTTACGCAAGTGATTTTCAATGTCTCATCTTTTAATAAAGCGGGGCTATTTGAGAAGTTCAAGATCCCAATGATGTATATAGTTTTGAAATTATACAAAGAACAGAAAATAAATCAAAAATAGGATCTAAAATCATTTGATCGGTCAATCTCTTTGCGGCGAAAATTTATTATTATAAATATGGCTTTGCAGTTAAGCAGTTGCTGATAAATTCTTCATACATGTATTTCGCATACATTTTCAAACATTAATACGCTGTCAAATATATAAAAAAAAAAAGAAACCACGTGTTTTTCCCTGACAGAATTATTGCTGGATTGGAATTGCTGTCCTCTTCAAAAAGGGTGATACATGCCATTTATTTAATCATTTATAAGCACTAGTATATAACATCATGACTATTATTGTATTGACAATCCTTTTTCGACTCGAAGCTGCAACGGAAGACCTCCTCGTTGCTTTGCAACGAGCTCGGCTCTAGTTTAAAATTCTGTTACTTTTCAACAACATGCATTACATGTATATATACTAGTATGCTGTAATTTAGTACCTTTTTATATCGAAAAGACTCAATTTTAAGTCCCAAGGTGAAGGATACTGTGATAGTGGGTTGTCCCAAAGATTAACAAGACCACTTAAGGGTTCTTCATTTATTCAGATATAGAGATTAAAGGATTCTATTGTCTATAGTAAACCACCTGATCATGTGCACATGTATTAAAGTGACCATACAGGTGAAATACCTTAAGGCTATAAAATATCAGAAGCCACTAGAATTAAGATAATTAAATAATAATTACTTGATAGGTGCATAAAAGACAGGGAGTAATAGGGATAATAGTCTGTTTCTAAATATGTACATGTAAAATATAAATTAAATGGAGGATGAAGATGATGATGTTGATGAAATATGAATAATGCATGAATTTAATTATTATCATAAAATGCACCCTATTACAATACTAATCATTTTATCTTTCTAATTATCCATGTATATCTTATAATTTTTGTTACTTTGATTAACATATCAGAATCAGCACCCATAATCAACCACACCACCCCAGTCCGAACCATTACATGTTATCTGTTTTAGCTCTTCTCTCTCTCTCTCTCTCTCTCTCTCTCTCTCTCTCTCTCTCTCTCTCTCTCTCTTCCTTTGGTGTTTCCATGCTTTCTTGTGATGAGTCTCTCTCCATGTGTAACATTTAACTAATTCTGATCATATATCAATAGATCATTTGTCAATTATGCAAGGTGTAATGTGATTTTTTTTTAAGAAAAACATTTTTTACCAGTTTATAAAACTTTTAGACCGCAAATTATATTTTAATTTTAATACATCATTCAACAATTAAGAAAAGTGTAAATGTAAGGTTTTTTTTTAATTTTTAGCAAAAATAAATGCAAGGTTTTTTTTATTTTAAGAGAAAAAACTGTCATTTTATTTAAAGTCTAAGTAGGGATACATACATACAGAAAATTTTTCCAGGGGAAGGGGGGGGGCAACAGTTATTTGAGTTTGCCGGTGGGGGGGGGGGAGGGGGGTCCGAAGCATTTTTTCGGCAATTTTTTAAATTAAATGTAATTTAAAGAAATTTGAATTTTGAAGGGGGGATTTGGACCCCTGACCCCCCTCTAGATCTGCACATGGGATATAAATGTTAATTTCATGCTACTATTTGTCTTCCAGGATTAAATTAAATTTTTCAAAATCTTATTGCACATCTATAGGTCAGTCCCTATCATATCTCAAGATATGATGTATCTATTCATTAAATCATAAGAGGAGTTCTGGGATCTAGGTTTTTTAAGGAGTGATAAACGTCAATTTTTTGCTATTATTTGACTCCCTAGATGAAATTTACATTTTTAAAACCTTACTGCACATCTTTAGGACAGCCTCTATCATATCCCAAGATATGATGTGTCTATTCATTAAATCATAAGAGGAGTTCTGGGATGTAGGTTTTGTTTAGGAGAGATAAACGACAATTATCTGCTACTATTTGACTTTCTGGATGAAATTAAAATTTCTAAAACCTTATTGCACATCTATAGGACAGCCCCAATCATATCCCAAGAGATGACAGAGCTACTCCAAAAGTTGTAAAAGGAGTTCTGGGAACCATACTTTTTTTTGCAAAAAAACGTCGTTTTTTGTTGCCCACTGATCCCTGTGTTGAAAAAAAAATTTCTGAAACCTGATCACACTTCAAAATGACACCCCCAATCATATTCTAGAAGATCATTTGGCTACTGCCAAAAAAAAAATGACGTTTTTTTAATCAGATTTTTTGTAAAAAAACGTCATTTTTCAGCCACCAAATGACCCCCAGGGCAAATTTGAAATTTCCGAAACCTTATTGCGCATCTATAGGATACCCCAAAACATATTCCAAAAGATGATTTGTCTTTTGTTGAAAATGTAGGAGGAGTTCGAGGAAGAAGGTTTTTTGTGAAAAAACGTCATTTTTTACCAATTATTTGA
Organism: Magallana ariakensis; assembly: GCA_020458035.1. Classification (NCBI taxonomy): domain Eukaryota; kingdom Metazoa; phylum Mollusca; class Bivalvia; order Ostreida; family Ostreidae; genus Magallana; species Magallana ariakensis. Next base: position 39,925,444 of record CM035819.1, on the reverse strand, counting down.
CCCCCAGGACTACCAGAGAATTTTTGAAACCTTTTTACAAAACAACATGATACCCCAAATCAAACTCCAAGAGTTCAGTTTGCTGGTTTATAAGATGTAAGAGCAGTTTGAGAAAGTAAAACGTGACAGACGGACGGACGGACGGACGGACGGACGGAACAGGACAACAACAATATACCCGAACTTTCTTTAGAAAGTGCGGGTATAAAAACAAAACAAAACCAACAAACAAACAAACGGGATGTTTGTAAAATACTTATGCCCCCGTCCCTTTGACAACTCTGCGGAGAAAATATATTTAAAGTGTAAACAAAAAGAATGTCTCTACGTCCAAGGGGCATAACTCAAAAATGTCTCGATCGTACCCAAATCGAATTTGACCTAGACATTATCATGATATATATGTATCTGTATACCAAATTTAATTTGAGTAAGTGCAAACGCAAACTCTGCAAAGAAAATGAACGCAAACTGCAAATAAATGGAATTTTTCAATCCAAGGGGCATAACTCTGTCGAAAATGGCTCCTAATTTAGATATTGTTATAATAAATCTGTATACAAAAGTTTCATTTCAGTATGTGCAACTTCTGTGAGGAAAATGAACAGAAACTTGGTAACAGACAGACGGACAGCAGCAAAATAATATACCCTCCCTTCTGCGAAGGAAGGCATAATTAAAAAGCGAGAATTATATGTAGCAAGCGATTAGCATTTTACGTGTTTATTGATTGCTAGCTTTTATTAAGAAATCATATCGAAAATTATTCCGAAAAGTTATTCGGCATGTTGTTATATCATTTTAAAACGCCTGCACAGGAATGAAGATCTTGTTTACACTGAGAGCCATTTATAAGCTTACACAAAGAATTTCAAAGCAAAAATGTTAATATATCATAACCTTGTATCAATTGTATTAGATTCCTCTGTTGACTCTCTTTTAGCTGCTTGTGTGTTGTACGAATCTTTTGGGACTGCGCATTTACAATTCATGATTCGTTTGTTTAAGAAAAAAGCTATAAATATCGTTGTTCCTTGCAAACTGTTGATTATTGATGAGATATAGGAGAACGTTGTAAAAGGGAGGAAACCGTCGATAATCTGAAGAGACCAGGTTATCCCGGTTATTGTAAATAAACGACAAAATATTCCGAATTCATTTCTAACAGATTGGTATCCTGGAACTTTGGGGACACGTTTTATGGAAATAATGGTTCTAACAAAGAAGAATAGACTAGATAGGCACATAATACCAACAGGTATAATGAATGAGGCTAATCGTGAATAAGGATTGTCGATAAAGCACATCCTATTTCTATACCCAATAATACCATTGCCAGAAACCTGCCACGATATTATAATGTTTAAAACTACTACCACGCATGGAAAAAAAGTGATAAAAGCTATATATACCCTAAGAATATCATTAAAACCAACACTTGTATTTATGTTTGAAAATTTAAAAATTCTGTACATATGAAACGAACTCACCGTCATTGTTAAAAACGACACTAACCAAAAATAATGTAGAGCTATACCAATTCCAACACATACCACATTATATGATGAACCAAATTTACTTAACTGAAAAATTATAAGAGTTAGAATCAGCGAGAGTATCAGTATCATGTTTATTTTTCCGGGTATTGTTCTCAAATCTTTTTTAAAAACATAAATCAGAAATGAAATCAATAAACACAGAATAGAAGTAACGTTTAAGATAAGCGTAATTTTTGAAAGAAGGGCATTTTGGTTTTTTTCATCTAAAGAAAATGCGCCCGTGTAAGTTCCAACGTTGTAGTCTTCAGTGCAAATCCTTGCCGATCCATCGGGTAAAATTTCAAACAACTCATAATTGTAGAGTTTTTTTTCCCCAGTAACCAATAATGTTCTCGATTGTTTATCTACACGATATTCGCCAAATTCAAGTGCAACTTGAACGCAAGTTAACAGTTTGGATATTCGAACATATTTATATGTCTGCCTTTTTTGTACTACCTGATATTTCACAAATTCTGGTAAAGTACATCGAGAAAAATATTCAGTGAGATATATCTTAAATGGGTTATAAGGTAATCGATTTATATGCATATTGAACGAAAGATGAAGATTGAAAGTTGCATTTCTCGATATCGCCATCTTGTTTGTAATAGCGATTAATAGCATTTCAATATCAACTCTCTTTACAGCGTGTTTGATAAAAATGCCTACTGTAATGCTCCCTGAAAACTGGGGGGAAGATAAGATTTGATTCCTCTTAAAGCAAGGCTGGTCTATTTGAACAAACAGATATTCTATCGAATCTGAATCTATCTGAAGCTTTGACAGTATTGCTTGTTTGATTTCTTCTGATATAATGACTAACAGATCGTGAACAGGTAACAGATAAGAAACATTTCCTTGGAAGTCTGTTTTCAGAAAATATCCCAAGTTTTCTGTTACTGTGAAGAGTGCTTGACATGTTCCATTACGGAGATACTTTCCCGGATAACAGGTCAAATTTCTGCACTGATTCTAAATGAGAACAAGAAAACTTTATGCATGCATATTCAGTAAAATTAATTTAATGCTAAACAAATAAATGATATCAAACTTACCACTTCTGAGATGTATGCTTGTGTTGATTTACATTCTGGTGATTCGTTTTGGGGTAATTTATCATCATATTCAGAATACGTAAATAAATTTCTGTAGATCGGATAATATTCCTGACTCTTTGAAAAAAACTTTTCCGGGAATTTAAAGGTCATTAAATGACAATTTGGACTTCGTCGTTGCTGGTCAAATTGATGATTGCAATGTTTACAAAATAAATTTTTGTATGGCGAATAAAAGTTGATTTGAGGGAAAAAGTGACAACCACTCACGTCACGTCTTTCTAGCAAAGACAAATTCCCAGCGTCCATACACGTAGAAATAGTGACACTTTCATTAGTAATTCCTGGATTGCATAATGCACAAAAATGGTTTTTATAACAACTGGACTTATCAGACTCTGGATAGAATTCCATTGATACCCCTGCCGAAACATTTTCACAAGCATATTGAACTCCATGATCTTTCACAAGCCATTCCCTAGCAGAATTACATGTTTTCGTGTATAAAGCGTTTCTGGTATAACACAAGGCTGTACGATGCTTATTAGTGTCAGCCATAAATGAATGTGGTAAATATGTCACATTGCAGTGGGTTTCACTGATCGTTTTAAGTAGCTGCTTTACCGTTAAAAAGTTTCTATAGTCAATGAATTTTTTACAATATACTTCAATGTCCCATGGTTTGCCTGATTCAAAGCTACGTCGTTCCGGCGATATATTACACAGATAGCAAAACATGTTGAGGTACGATATACCTGTATTGACATCATATACGGGATGAGAAGAAAGTATGTTATTTCCTCCCTGTTGACAAAATTTCTCCATATACATTGGGTATTGGAATTGCATGTAACATCCATTAGTTACAAGGTATTCTACATCAGGGATAGTATTCTTAAATTTATCGCCCGCCAGTTGTTTCGAATGTATGCATTCCTTTGGGTATTTTAATGCGAAATCTTCACAACAATCTCCATGCTGAAAACACGAAGGTTCACAGGTACAGGGGAGGAAAAGACTTGAAAAACTTTCTGGAATCCCATAATTTTTGCATACTCCCACATGCTTTTTCATAGAAAACGATTTATATATTAAGTCTGTCATATTCAGATTTAAATAAGTGAACGATTTTCTTTTCATCTTGTGCTCGAATTTAGGAATAGTTTTTTTTACAAAATCGAAGTAATCTTCGAGAAATTCGTTCATTTTTATATATAAATGGTAAACGTTGGTTTTATATGAATCAGAAAGAACGTTCGTGTTAATTTCTGCATATGCATCCATAAAGGTATCTTGAAAGTATTTATGGGTATTGCAAATTCTGCAAAATATGTTTTTAAATGGTAATGTGCCCTCATTCGATCCAAAACGGGAGCAGGCTTCTTTGATATTTTTATCAAATAAATTCCACTGTCCTGTAACATTACATTGTGATATTACGTTTCCTTTGTAGAAAGTTGGATTGCACATCCTACAGAATGAGTTTTTGAATAAGGTATCATTATTAACATAAAGTGATTCACATGCATGTAAAACATCAGCATCTATTGTTTTCCAGAATCCGGTCTTGTTACACAAATCAAAATGATGTCCTCGCAGGTGGTAGCAGTTGAATGCAGTTTTATTTTCAAGTGGTACAGACTGCATGACACATCTATTTTTGATTCCATTGTCAACTATTTCTTTGAATGACGACAAAAAGTTTATATCTAGAAATTCTTGACAATGAATATCCAAACTCCAGAACTGATAGGATGTTTCATTATTGCACTGTGCACAAAATCTATTAGCGTATGTTAGATTAGTTATACTGCTTGTCACTGGTGGATACTTTAGTTTATTAAGACTGTCATATTTCTTTTCACACTCTTGTGCTATTACTCGTTCAGTTTCTTGAGGGCATTCTTTAATCATAAGAAAGGATGATCTCTGATCTCGACTTTCATCTCGCGTGGCATTAACAAAGGTTACATTATTACAGGTTAGGCCACTGAGACCAAAATATTTGTCTGGACAGCAATCTCCTCTTCCAAAACATAAACTGTCACAAAAGCAATCGGTACACAATTTGTGACTCTTTGACATACTAAAATCTAGAGTTTTTAAGTTGATTTGATTGATATTACAAAAGCCCGCCGGTCCACACATGGTTAACTGATGCATCATTAGGTTTGTAAAATTGATTGGCGATGAATTTAAATATCGTGTATTGATAGAAAAATAAATGAAAACTACAATTGTAGAATACTTCATTTTACCTTCGATGAGACTGAAATAAAAATAAAAATAAAGGATTTAAATTTACGTACATGTATTGTTGTTTATGGTTGTGGAATGGTCTTTATAAATTGCATGATACATAACAAGTTAACGAGGCCTACGGAACTTTCCTGGCCATGCAATGATATTTTTTAAACACCGATACTTTCTGACATCTGCACTTCCGGTATAATTTTTGTACAGATTAACACATTTCTTGACTGATATTTTCGCTTTTGAAATTAAAAAATGCAGCTGGAAGTGATAGTGTTCTAAAATTAACTCATTTTATATTCTGATAGTTACAGATTGAGATATCCCCTGTCACATTAATGTTTCAATAGTAAAAAAAAATCATTTTCCATAATATTCATACTTGGTAAACGTACGTGTAACTCAAACTTGTAAAACTAGGCTTACTATTTTGTTTTACCTTTATAAATATTTTAAAAATAATTGAAAGAGAATCGTTCCTCTAATAAAATAAAAGCAATGATTGGATTGACATCCAACCTTTGATTCATTGTCATTTTTAAAGTGATATGATGTGTAACAAAACTTTTATCAAACTATCAACAAAACAATGTTAGCAAGAAAACCGCTTAGAGTAAGAAAACTATGTTAAGTCTATATAACCCAAATTGTGCCATTATTTCCAATTTTCATTAGTATTACTTCGTTTTAAATCTTTAAAACATAAAATCATTTTATGAAAGTAAAATACAAAACTGAAAAATTTTTTTTTGTTCGGTCGTTAGTCTAAATTAAATATTAATGATTATGTAGATGCGTATTGTGAAAACAGGATAAATTTTAAGTAACTACTAAAAGAAATGTTATATCTTGAACCTTGGTAACCATGACGATGGGTCTACATATCAACATCAACGATTAAGAGTTTTGCAGGTAGTATGAAAAATATGTCACTAATTTTTGTCGTGACCTTTACGTATTGATCTTAATTCTATCAGAATGTAATTATCGCAAGACATTCAATGTAAAAGATAAGAAAATTAAAAGATTATTCATCACTACCTTAAACTATAAAATGAACAAATTAAAAAAAAAAATAACAATTTCCTTTTCATACGTGTGAAGAATCTTCTTTAGTCTTCTCGTTTTTTTTTAAGTGAGATAAATTGACAAATATTTTTAAATGACATACCTTTTTCCTATATCACCAAATCCATCAACTTGTGGAAATTTTTGGATGACTATCGCATCATGTGTTTTGAGTTCCTGTATTTAAAGATGCAAACGGTAAAGAGATCAATAGCAAATTTTTAAACCAATAAGAATCATTACATGAAACCGTGGAATGTTTTCCTTCTAAATCGGAAGAATACTGTCTTTTGTTTTAATATATTTCAAACATCATTGGTACTTGAAGATTACCAATTTGTTTTTATTTTTTTTAGTCAAGCTTCGCTTATTAATAATCAACGAAAATTCCTCAACAAATTCCGGAAATCATCCGAATTTTTTGGATTTTACAATCCTGCGCATGCGCATTACATTCAAGCTAAATCACGGGAGGCTCTTTAGTTTACGTTTCCATAATATCACATTTGCATGGATAAACTCAGAAACAATAATACAAATACGTGTAAATTTTCATTGGAAATTTGCTATATATTCTGTTCATCAAAGAAAATACGGGAGATAACTCTATCACAGTGTATTTACTATGAAAAATCCCGAGAGTTTCGAATGTCAACATGGTGTGTAAATTTGAAGCGAGTAAAAAAACGTTGGTGAAAAATTGTTTAATTCTTCTAAATCGTTTCGGAGCGATTCAGAATCTGCAGTTTTCTGCTATATTACTGGTGTTTCGAGGGAAATTAAATGTGATGAAGGCCTGTCCCGAGACAGTTTGATAATTATAACTTTGCAGAGTGTAGTGAAATTAATAGGAATATTGTAGGCTTATAGCTTTGTTATGAAAGTGTCAACAATAGGGTGTGTCGATGTATCTATTTCGTAAAGGTCCGATATTATATGCGATGTCAACCCCTTGCACGCACGGGTCAAAGTCTAGTTGTTTATGAAATAAATAAGAAACGTCATGTATTTAGAGCATTAACATTTACATAACATAAAAAATGATGGTTCCAAAATAACAAATTTAGTTACAGGTTGTAATTTATGAAAGAAATTTTTACTTACCACCTAGTACCACCTACTACTACCCATTCTTCCTCCCCGCTGTTTTTATAGTGACAATTTTGTTTTTCGCAAATAAAACTGATTAGAGGAAGAAGTAGTAAGCGTGTCTATGACTAATCTTAATCTATAAAGCGCTTTATTGAATACGAGTTGACTGTTGTAAAGGGACATAAATTTAAATGTAAATTTCTAGGTGGTAAGTAACACCGAATGAAATAAAATTACCTTCCTGTATAATACATGCATCTGATTTGTTTTGTCTGTCTATCTATATCTGATGTGAAAAATCCAAATGGTGTTCATTCCTGAAGTTTTAAACCAACCTAAAATATACTGACCAGAAAGTATCATACTACGTAAGTACACAGTGTTATATATTTAGTTATTTAGATGTTGGCAAATTTTATGGATTGCTATTTTTTTTAGCTAAGTACATGTAACCCCCTGCTGTGGAAACACTGATCATTTTGCCCATATTTAGAGCGAACATATTAACTTCTAGGACTAGCATTGAGCTCGGAGTTGAAAGATCTTATTTGATTATGTTATGTTTCATTATGTCATGTACAAATTCATTTTTAAAAAAGGGAAGAAGTTTTAGAATTCTTAGATATAAAGATATAATTATGTAATTGAAATATTTCAATGATATGAAAATGTAACATTATTGGTACAATTCCAAGATTAAATTAAATCATATATTTACTTTCCTTAACAAATACGTATTCATTAGTTGCCATTGTTATCCTGTACATGCACGTACGAACTTGATTTATTGAATTTGACTTTTTTCAAACTGTAAAGTCAATGCTGTATTAAAATGCAACAGTCAACATTGCTTTTAAATTGCTTCTATATTAAGCTTTCGTTATTGCAAGAAATCGTAAAATCTAAAGAAAACACGTTAACTTTAAGAGATCTTTTAAATCATAATCGCATGCTGTTTTCAAATACACAGAGAAATTGCTTTTTATTTACAATTCCGAGAATTTTTTCATTACAGCTATATGCATCATTTGGGATTTATTTTGATTGATCTGCACGGACTGCAAATTTAAAATAAATATTTCATAACGAAAACACATTGTTGTTTTACTTTAGGTAAGGAAAATTATATCGTTGCAATTTCTTGCATCAATTTTGATTGATTAACATAGATTGTGCCTTATGCATGAATATTTTACACAGAAAACCATATAGTGGTAAACTTAAAATTCTGAGAACCCATTTTATGCAACCCTGCACCAATTACGATTGAGTTACAAGTAATGGTACATTATGAAATGAATATTTTATACAGAAAAACCTCTTGTGTTTTATTTAATTAAAGTTCAATCAGAATTCTTTTATTGCAATTTCCTGCACCAATTTGGATTGATTTTCACAGATTGTACATTAATAAATATTTTATACAGAATATATTGTGTTCTACTTAAAATTCAAAGATATGTTGTTGCAACCTCCTGACCAATTTTGATGATTTTCACGGAAAGGTAAAAAATCAGGAAAAAAATCATTGTAATTCTCTGCACATGTTTTATTTACATGGAATGGTTTGCCGGTGCATTATGAAATTATTATTTTATAAAGAAAACATAATTTGTAATTGGTTTTTGTTGTTGAACACGGAATGGTACATAACGAAATGAATATTTTAAACGACTTTTATCGTTGAAATCCTCATCCTTCATCGTTTGTGGGGTTTTTTTGATAAATTTTCACTGACTGGTACATTTTTAAATTGATATTTCATGTAGATGTTAAAGGGACTTGGACACGATTTGACTTAAAATTTTTAAATTTTATTTTTCCATTTTCGATGTTTATACTGATAAACATAGATGTTTATAATGCTACGTCAAAATTTGAAAGTCAAATATCAAGTTATAAGCAAGATACAGAGTTCATAATTCTTTGTTTTGTAAACAAAGCTTGAATATTGTCATTTTTACATATGTGTTGTATTGGTGCAAGTTTCAATCAAATGAATCTTTCTTTTGTTGAAAATATAGTATTTATGAAGATACTGAATTAGTTTAAATTGTTTTTACAAGTCATTTTGTTTAAGAAATGGTAATTCTCTACATTACATTTTTTTTTACACAACTACAAGACTCGAGCTTTGTTTACAAAACAACCAATTCTCACCTCAGTATCTTGACTTTAACATTCAGTATTTTGGTCAATCATTTAAAATGCACCAGTAAACCATTTTATACATAAAAAATGAAAATAAAATTTTTGATCTCAAATCATGTCCAAGTCCTTTTAACAGATAATTTGTATGTGCAATGAAACGTAGCTGTGATATTTAGTCACCCCTATCATTGTTCGGCATTTCAGCTATCATTCAGTTGGACGTGTAACACAGGCTCATCCGGTCATCATGACTTGAATCTTAATAGCATAACATAATTACATCAACCAAGACAAACCGGAAATGATATACGACAATCATAGATCTAACAATTTTTTTTTGGAATTATTATGATTTATTGTAATTCTGAACAACATGCCAACATTTTCAAACGTAAATAGAAGTATTAAACAGCAATGTAAAATAAGTATGGTGGCATAGTTCTGCCACCACTTGTCAGATAATTATGTCGACTTGTCAGATATTGATGTCGACTTGTCAGATAATTATGTTGACTTGTCAGATCTTTATGTCGACTTGTCACTTATTCACGTGTTTAAAAAGTCAACACGATAACGTGTCTACGCCCAATTTGTGCCATCCAGTTGACATAATATTTTCTGACAAGTCGACATAATTATCTGACAAGTCGACATAATTATCTGAAAAGTCGACATAATCATCTTTTAAGTCGACATCACTTTCTAGCAAGTCGTCATAATTATTTGACAAGTCGACATAATTTTCTGACAAGTCGACACCATTATCTAACAAGACAACATAATTTTCTGACAAGTCAACATCATTATCTGACAAGGCGACTTAATAATATCATTGATAATTTTCTCCAAACTAGCGTCCATTTTGTTTTTTTCTGATCAATTCAAAGCGAAGCGTAGCAGAGAAAATCATAGGTAAGCCATTTGACTTATTTCAGATTTGTTATGGAGGTGTTTTTTTTTTACATGTGAACAATGCAGATGCAGGAATATATTCAGTTTTGTTTTGGTTATGACTTGTGAAAACCTGTTGGTCAATGTATCTTTAAAATTCACATGCAATAGAGCATTGCGTGCCTTTGCAAACAATTACCGATCTTCATGAATGCAAATTATAAGTATTCTCTTATATGAAATCGAGGGTATTCGCTCTCTGAATAGTAGGCAGGCACATCCTACGTGCTTGGTATCTCTGTCGACTTCTCTAAAGACCATAAATCGATGGTAGCGTTGACAACATTTTTATATTTTCACTCTTTATTCTCATTAACTTGTACATTATCTTATAAAAGGTAGAGAAGTATATCAAGAGGGGAAACTATGCATACGTAAAAAAGTGTAAATGTACGCCCTTGATCGTTTTATAACAGAATCAGGGAGAAGACTTATCCAAAGTCTTGACAAGCAACCCCCTCCCAATGCTAAGCCTTCATAATATTGATATTAATTTTCAATCTCCCTTATCCCCCCCCCCTTTTTTTTTTTTTACAAAATGACAAAAACTATGAAAGCTGTGGTGTCGTATAGGTGTTTTGGTTTTTTTTTTATTTTAAGTACTTTCAAAAGATTTGTAATGAAGTTTATATTTGACTGATCCCTATGAAATGAAGGAAATCTCTTTATATAGTTAAAAAAATACATGTATAACAAATTACTAATGAATAACTACATGTAAATTTGCTCATGCTAATGAGCATGTAATGAATTCTGATTTACTATTGCTATAACTACCCGGTATTCGGCTATTAACTGTTTTGTTTTCATTTTTCAAAGTACTTGTTTCAAACTTGACATCTTACGTGTAGTCTTTCTATAAACTTTTCAAAATGTATTTCAGGTTGGTAACTTGTTATGATGAGCCGTAACACTTACACACCAGCTCTTCTGCAAAATCTAAACACATTTGGAGCAAATTTTGAAAGAGATGATATTATCGCCATTTACTACCATGCAGGATACACTGTGAGAGAAATAATTGGGTTTCTAGTCACCAGACATGGAATAGCTGTTGGTGAAAGGCAGGTACACCGAATTTTGAGAGAAAAACAGCTTAAGAGAAGAGAAAACCAATCTTCATTAGAAGAAATTGTGCGTGCTATACTACATGAACTGGCTGGATCTTCTAGAAATGTGGGGTATAGGCTGATGCGGCGAAAGTTGCTCACTGATCACGATATCATCGCGTCCTCGGAAACTGTTCGCTTGGCACTGTCTGTATTGGATGCAGAGGGGGTGCTTGCAAGAAGTCGCAGATGTTTGCATCGACGAGCTTATTCTAACAAAGGTCCAAATTTTGCCATCCACATGGACGGTTGGGACAAACTTAAACCATTCGGTATTTCGATACATGGAGCAATCGATGGCTATTCACAACGTGTTCTATGGTTGCGTGCTTGCAATTCAAATAAAAACCCGCAATATGTTGCAAGATTCTATTTAGATTACGTAAAGGAAATAAATGGTGTACCTATGATAATCTATGCTGATAGGGGAACGGAAAACTCTATCGCACGCGACATACAGTATGGTTTACGCTGGAATCATAATGATCCATTTCAAGGAATCTCAAGTTTCATTTACGGATCTTCCAACAGAAACACCAGGATAGAGAGATTTTGGAGAAGTTTGCGTGAAATGGTAGGGAATACATGGATTGATCACTTCAAAGATTTGGCTGATTATGGAATAATGGATACCTCCGATATGATTCACCTTGAATGCAGCCGGTTCTGTTTCTTACATTTGATTGATACAGAACTTGATGGAGTAGCACGGCACTGGAACGAGCATCGGATAAGAAAAAGCAAGAATGTTGATCTGCCAGCTCGGAAGCCAGATGTTTTGTATTTTCAACCTGAAACGTACTTGGCACGGGACTATAAGATGCCTTTGAATGGGAACCTCATGGCTCTTGAGCGACAATATGGTCAAAATCCACCAGTAAGGGGCGTATCCGTTGAGTTCGAAGAGTTGGCTGGACATTTGATTCGCCAAAATAATTTGGTTTATACACCCACGACAAAAGATGAAGCCACCGAGTTGTTTGCTCGGCTTACAAACCTCATTGCGCAATTAAATTAGGCCGTGAGTGAGCGACACACTGGTTATTAGATATTTGATTTTTGATAAAGCAAACAGCTTTGACATTATTATAGTTGTCTATGAATTTTCAGTTTTATTTGACCAATGATGATCCTCCCCTACGGGGCCTTCCCCCTTGATGGCTGAACTTCAAAAGGATTTCTCAACAGTCTGGTTCATGCAAGTTCCGAGACTGTGAAACTGTTTAAACTGTAAACTCAGAAAACTTTGATTATCACTTGTCAGGATTTGTCGTCAGAGATTAGTACTTAGAAGTCGTTAGCTTTTGTTTTAATATCTTTTTAAAACCATGTAGATTAAAAAAAGATATGCTAGTAATAAATGACAGAATCAAACTCTCTCATTTAATATAGTTTTATGATATCGGAGGTCGTAACATAAAAGGTACTTTTAAAGCCTAAGACTGCTTAAATTGGACTTCAGTATGTTCTTAAGACTTAAGTCCGTAACTACAAGAGTACTTAAGCAAAACCTAGTCGGCTGTCAAGAGTTAATTAAGGGTCCTTACACCTTTAATTTGGGTAAAGTTCTGCATACAAGCCCATTCTTCTAAATATCTTAAAGATATAGATTTCTAGCATGTGTTCCACTTAAAATTGAAAAAAAAATAATTTTGGGATAAAAAAAAACCTTTTTAAATTGTACCCCTATTCATAAAAATAAAACTCCCTGCAGTATTCGAACTCTGGACCTGCGGGTCGGTAAATCGAAGCCACGACCATTGCACCACAGAGAGAAACACCAAATTTCAGTTATATTTATAAACTGTTTCATAATGAGTTAAAATTGCCATGTTGTGACGTACTGTCATAAAAAGTAGAAATCAAGGATCCTTAAGTGTTCTTTAGTAAGAAATTTTATATATTTAGAAATATAGATTGTTAAATCCTTGCATTGTAGCATTTAGACCTCCAGATATCATAGTACATGTATTTTGGTCAAATGAATATACATGTAGCAGTACAGATTAGCAGATGTCAGATGGAGTAAACAGGACATTTTGAAGAAGTAAATATATTTGTTGAACAAGCTAAATTTATAAAGCTAAGCTCAAAAAATATATGTACTTGCCTCTTCTAGTTTATTTTGGATCATTTTACAGAAAAAAAATTGACAATTAGTTTTATTATACAATTTTATTGAAACATGTCTCTTCCTGACCATCAGTACAATTTTTCTTTAATATGTATTGGAAAAAAACACCAACCCTAGGAATGTCTATTTTTATCATGTAACTTACGGATCCCCTAATCTTGGTCAGGGTTATGAATTCACAATTTTTAAAAAAACATGCCGACAATGAATTAAAAATGGAAAATAAGTTTGTCCTCACTCTATAAATACAATAGTTACCTACTACTGCACAAAACCATAAATTAAAAAAAATATTTGTTAATAATAGGCAAAATTAAAAAAAAAATATTGATCAATTTAAAAATAAGAAATCATCCATAAACCATGACCAACAGCTCAGTAGTTTTCTCTACTGATATATACTCTAGTTTTCAAAAGAAAAGTTGCGAATTACTTAGCATGTGTACATACTAAGTGTCTAATACAGAAATACTGGTTTAGTATACATCTCAAAAAAACAATTTAGAGGTTGAAGTGAAAATTCCTCTGCAGATGTGACATTGCTGTCCTCTCTCTTCCAATTCTGCTGCACAAACGGTGCAGGCGATATTTCCACACGGGATAAAAAATGTGTCGGAGAATCTCTCTGTACAAACTGTGCATGTGGGCATCTGAGGCATTCTAATAGTCTACAAGTAAAAACTAAATGTAGTATCTTTGTTGATTATTATACATGTACTTCTATATTAAATTAATTGTCACATCCCTCAACTGAGCAACAATAGCCAGAACTTTAATCACATAAACTTCATGTCATCAAATACAAATCTTGACAATTAAGTAGAGTATTTCTTGTTTAAAAAGATCTTTAAATTTTTCTCCACATATTCCTATTAAACATCAAATCAGTTATAGGACGAAGCTTTTAAAAGAATTTTCTCTGTTTATTCCTATGTAAAAATTCACTATCTCCACCATTCCTTATAATGGCCACTTATTTACCTGAAGATTATAATTTGAACTAGACACTATTGAGATGGTGACCATCTCAAAGGGCCCCACTTAAATAATGGAAAATAGGATAAAATCAATTCAGAGGATTTTGATTTGACATTGACCTAAGACTTAAAAAATTTCAGGTTGGCATAGAACTTTAAGTCAAGCTCATTACCCCTTAGCAACAGGCTTTTTTGGGTTTAATATGAGCAAGATTAAGCCAATGGGAAATAATATGTGGTCTAAAACTAGATTTTAAAGAAATCTGCTATGATCTTCACATTTGACCTTGAAACTTGGTTTAAGGTGGTATGGGACACCTGTTGATATTAATGTGGATAAAATAACATTAAAATCAAAATGCTTTCACCAGTTTAGAATTTTAAAATTTTACAATATTTGACCAAAAAATAAAGTTTAAAAATTTTTTAAAATGTAAAAATTGTAAAAGGCCCAGCAGGATTCGAACTCGTGACTTACAGATCCGTAGTTGATGCTCTAGCCCATTGCACTACGCTATAAGGTAACAAATTGGGAAAGAAAACTACATTACATAAATTATAAAATAATATTTGATTTTATTGTTTATTTTAATAGGAAGTATGTCACAACATGGTGTCCAATACCACCTAAGGTCACTGCACACAATTTACCAAAAGCTCTGTTTATATGAAGTATGAGTCAAATAATTTTTATGTGCTTCAATATGACCTTGACCCTTGACCTAGAAATGTCATTCAAGGTCACTACACATCCTTTCACAAAAGGCACTCTGTGGGTGAAGTATGAGCCAGATTGAACCAATGTGAGAGAATATATGATCCGGACAAGGATTTTTCAGATAATTCTGCTATGACTTTAACCTTAAACCTTGAAATTTGTTCAAGATCACTGCACACCCTTCACCTAAAGACACTCTGTAGGTGAAATATGAGCCAGATTGGGCCAAGGGAGAGAAGATATGCCCCGAACAAGTGATCTCCGATGGACAGTTGGAAGGAAGGACAGACACACTGATCACTATAGGGCGCCTGCAGAGCAGGGCCCTAATAAAATCTGTGAATGCTTCCACACAAATCTCAGCATTTCTGACCAAATGGTTTTTGAGAAGAATTTAAGAATTTAAAAAGAGAACAATTTTATGATGATTCTAACTTGTCTTCCCTTGGAAGAGAGTGTGGTCCTTCATTCATAACAATGTCTTCATAACAAACTTGAATCCCCTTCAACTAGTAATGATTTGGGCCCAGTTTGGTTAAAATTGACCCTGTGGTTTTGGAGAAGAATTTTAAGTAAAAAATGTGAAAAGTTTACAAACAGTCAGACACCAGACAAAAAGTAACCACCAGAAATGCTAACTTGAGCAAGGTGAGCTAATAGAAAAAATATTTCGAAAAAAAAAGCTTTCTTACAACTGGTGAGGCTACTGCTTGTGCCATATCACCAGATGCTTGTTCAGTGAGTAGATGATCAGAAATCGCAGGGATATCTGGTTCTTCAAGTGTTGGAGATATCTCTGGTATATCTGGCAGTTCCCAAGACTCATTACTCTCTTCCTAAAACATGGCATTAAATAATGAGTCACACTTGATTTTCCAAAATATATATCAACCATAGAAATGATAAACATGGATTTAAAGCATGGTACTTGATGTTTACTGTGACAATTCTGGGTCAGGGAAAATAAATAGGTGCACTACCAAATTTTTATGCAAGGATGCAGAATAAGGTACTAACGCAGAACTAGTTTATTTGGCTTTGATGTTGTTTTTTGCGTTATTTCATGTGACAGTAATCTTATTTTAGGCGAGTACTTAATTCCGTAATTCCACTTTTTTGTATCAAATTGCAAGAATATAAAATTGCCCACAGCATGCTTTTTTTCTTCTAATATCATAAAGTTCAAAACTGTCAGAAATTTTAAGTCTGTGAGGGTCGCTTCTTGAGCGTTTATGTGGACATTATTTCCTCACGTTTAATTAGGGTATTAAATTTACAATACCTAATTTGGGTTGAAATTAATATAACAGTTTCAAGAAGAAGTAAATAATGTAAAACGTTAACAACAACAAACAAAACACAAATTAAATAAAAAAGAGCATATGAACCTTTGACTCAAGTGAGCTAAATTAAATTATCAATGATCTAATAACAGTGATTTTTGTAGATTTTATTTCTTTGGATTAATCAATAACTTGTGGGGGGGGGGGGTAAGCTCTAGAAACAAACCTATTTTTTTTAAAAATTTTGCTTTTTGATTGATTTTACCCCTGCTCTTGCACTTTCTTCTTTGACAGAAGATAAAGTCTTGGTTTGGTGGTCATTTTAAGGTTAAGGACATAGCTCTCCAATGTGAAATTTTCTGCTTGTGCTGTTATAGCTTTCCCACAAAAGTCACCAACTTCGTGGTTATACTCTTCTACCATACCAAGATGTGATACGTCTATAAACGTTAGAAGATTCAATATACATGTATATTATGTTATTAACTTCTGATGGCTATGGTATTTACATGTATGCTATCGTTACTATGCTTGTATTACAGTGTATCTGAAAATATTAATCCATATGCATGTAAAAGAAATGAATTGATTTGCACATGGTTGCAGTACTGACAAAACAATCATAAAAAAGATTATTTAGATGAAGTTTTTTTTCATATACTGGTAAGTTATTAAATGAAGTTTTACTAATATAAGTTATCACAATATAAAAAACAAGACGCCCATAGGCCACATCGCTCACTTGAACAACAATAGCATAAAAAAATCAGCTTTATGGAATCATCCACAAAATACATGCATACATGTATGGACAATGTAGTAGAATATATCAAGTATAAAACGATTTTATACATACACATATTGAGCATTGCAGTTCTCAAGAAGATCTCAAACAATTGCTCATATATATATATATATATATATATATATATATATATATATATATATATATATATATATATATATATAGACAGATGCACAGATGAATGACACACAAAATATGATCAGAAAAGCTCACTTGAGCTTTCAGCTCAGGTGAGCTTAAATCATAGGAAAGTGACCCTCCAATAGAACAAACTTGAACTGCATCCTAAGAAGAGTTTAGATGATAATGAGTCTAAATGTGAGAATTAATAGAAAACCAGTTCATTGCTGAAAGAAAACAATTAACAAAATGTCAATCTGATACCGTTTGGGAAAAAAGGTGCTTTTTCCTATTTCCAAAAGATCATCATAAGTTGAATTTAGTCTCATCTCCATGATTCTTGTTCCTCCTCCCCGTGGACTGCGGATCTGACAAAATTTTGAACTTGTTTCATCAAACACCATCCACCCAAAATTCAAATTGATAGTACTTTTACGGCGCTTTGGCTGACTGTGTAACTGTAAAAAGAAAGAGTCAAAGATTGAACGATAAATACCTACATGATATTTACAACAAAATTTCTTTTCCTCATAAATCCATCACTCATCCTAATATCCAGGACTTCATTTCCAATTATATGACAATTAGTAAATAAATGCTTTGCATGTAATAATCAATTGAATCATGCTAATTTAATTATAACAAGTTTTAAACATATATTTGAAATTACACCGAACAGGCTTCTACATGTATCACTTGATCACAAATTACATTACAGATAGTAATTAACATTTAATCAGAATGTGAACTCATAGCTCTTTATAATGAGATAAATTTCATATTACAATGTATGAGGGTAATAATTCAAAAATTCAAAATAAATAAAAACTGTTTTTTCCAATATTGTTTGGAAGCATTTTGTTAAACTTAATCAAGCATACTTACTGAAGTTTGTTTATTTCTTGTGCGTTGCACTAGGTGCAAGAGATGGCTTGGATTACCAGCTGTAGTAATGTAAATTTAAGAAAATCAATCACAGCAAAGTAGATTTTCATGCAACAAGAAAGATGTTTCAAAATATGTATCAGTCTTTAAAAAAAATTGTTAACACTGCCTCAATGGGTTTAAAGAATTTGATGAACTAAACTGCCCTTACTTTTAAACAAACAAATGCATCAGCTACTGAACAAGAGACCTAAGAGCCAGTTAAAAATCATTATGAAAAACTCAGAAAGCATCCTAAGTTAATTCAGACCACCTTTACACAATAAACCTTACCTGACGGGGAAGACTGAGTGGATGGTCCTGCAAAGGACATACTCTCACTTTCTTTGAGGCAAAACACTTCACTTATGCTACCCTGAAGCATTTGGAAGGCCTCTTCATCATCAATTATACACCCATCTTCTAGTACTAACTTAATGTTGGTGCTAATGTCAAATTTTGTCTTTGCTGCAAACACAGTGTAAGAAAATTAATGCAAAACTAGAAACGATCTCGTTACGAGTAACGAGTAGGTCTTCCGTCTGATTTGTTTTATATGATACGATGAAATATCGATACTTTTCACCAATCTGAGATCTCTTTGAAACTAGGGTTTTTTTTTGTCTCGGAACCGAAAACGGACGAACGGAATGAAAATAAAAGTTGATATTTCTTAAACATTTGCCTAGTCAAAGACATCTCAATCAAATATCTACCATTCATAATAGTTTTGTGTCTCAATCACGTAGAGTGACTAAAATCTCGTGGGTATCAAATTCAAAAAAAAAAAAAAAAGAAAGCTACCCAAGATATTTGATATATCTCACCGGAAGTAGAATACGTTTTGCTTATTTAGCATTGTTTAGATACCATATATCAGATTTTATATTGATATATTCATTCCATTTAAAAAAAAAAGTGCTTCCGGTGACGTCCGGAAGTTACGAGAATTAAACAAAATAGTGTAAACACAGATACATAAACAGGGCTATCATCCCACAAAGTTTGGTTGTTCAAGTCGTCAATGTTTTTGAGATCTCGTCGATTCAATGTTTTATGCCTCTGGACAGGAAACGGACAAACGGAAGTGCTAAGTGAAAATAATAGTATTTCTTGAACATTAGACAACTGTACTTTATTGTTCATCAATTTTATTAAAATTGTCAAAGAAAAACATTTAACTTTTAAACAACCTGATTTGTTTGAAACCTTTCGGTGAGGACCGGAAGTGACGGTTGACAAAATGAAAGCGGTTAAACGAATATCAAATGTATATCATTCCTGTAAGTTTCTGTCTTGATCACTTGCACTTTCTAAGATCTCACGGGTAAAACATTTGTTTAAAAAAAGGCTGAGATATTTGAGATATCTCACCGGAAGTATTTTTTTTTTGTTTTTTTTTAACATCGGATAGATGACATATGTAAGGATTTATACTTATATTTAAAATCTATTTGAAATTAATTAAATGCGTAAAAAAAATTTTTGAAGTGCTTCTGGTGACGACCGGAAGTTATGACGAACAAAACAAAATAGTTTGAAGACATCTACTAATATAGGTCTATAATCCTACAAAGTGTGAATGCTCAAGTCCTAATCATTTTTAGGATCTCGATGCCACAAGCTTTTTGTCGCGGGACAGGAAACGGACGACAGGAAATGAATTTTTAAAAAATTGAAAAGAAAACTTCGAGATATTATTATTTTCTATTATTCCTGCAAATTTCAAGAAAATCTATTAAGCCGTCTTTGAGAAATCTTGTGAACAAAAACAGGGGAATTTTTTTTTCAAAATTCGTACCCAATTTTCAAGCCATGGCGATCTCTAAAAAATGGCGCCACTGGCGTAAAACAAAAACAGTTGGAACATCTTCAAACTATGGTCTACCTATCCTGAAAATTTCATATTCATATCTCTGATAGTTTTTGAGTTTTTGTGTGCACAAAATAGGTCGTAAAACTGTACAAAAAGGCCGATAAATCGGTACCGGAAGTGACGACAGGAAAAATATCAAAAATGTATGAAGTTCATATCAAGTCTAATTATCTGTGAAAAAATTGTGGAAATCGGTCGAATAGTTTTCGAGAAATCGCGTGCACAAAATTTGTGGAAAAGAAAAATAATAACAACAATTTTCGTGCCTAGGCGAGCTCCAAGAAATAGCGCCACTGGCGCAAAACAACACAATAGTGCACAACTTCAAACTATAGACTACCTATCCTGAAAATTTCATAGTCATATCTCTGATAGTTTCTGAGATCAACTCTGCACAAAATTGGTCGTAAAAATGTGCAAAATGGCCGATAAATCGGTACCGGAAGTGACGACAGGAAAAATATTAAAAATGTATGAAGTTTATCTCAAGTCTCATCTTCTGTGAAAAAATGGTTGAAATCGGTCGAATAGTTTTCGAGAAATCGCGTGCACAAAATTTGTGGAAAAAAATAATAATAATAAGAAATCGTACGAAAACAAAAAGGTCTTCCGTTGGAAACGGAAGACCTTAACTAAAATCTAAATCAAGAAAATAATGTAGTCATATTCGTGAACAACTTAGTTACCTGGCACCTATAATAACATAATACAACACACACTCCCCATTTCTAATGATCGAGGTATATCACAAGATCTTGTATCTTAAAGAGCGAGTCTCCTTTAATTTTAGTAATGGACATAAAAGAAATGACACAGGCTATAGGTCTATACATGTAAATAAAATTATACGGATGCATTTATAGGTGCATATATTGATATATCTTATAATCAAACGTTACACTCCACTAATCGACAGAAAAAATACGTTGCATAACAATGATTCTAGGCCTATAACAAATGAACTAATTTAATATTCTTAAAATATGACAATAAAAAAGTCGCGTATTTTGAACCTATAAATGACTACAATCATTAGCCTACCTTTCAGTTGCAGTTCCTCCAGCTTTGATGCAGCTATTATTCTGTCCACAGTTTTGTCAAACCTTAAAAGGCTTTTGAGGACAGGGTGGATCGCTTGCCATGATAAAGACTGAAAGATTGATAATATATTATTTTCTAATTTCGATTTTCAAGCCGTTAAGTATGGTGGCATAGATCTGCCACCACTTGTCAGATAATAATATCGACTTGTCAGATGATTATGTCGACTTGTCAGATATTTATGTCAACTTGTCAGATCTTTATGTTGACTTGTCAGAAAATAACTATATTGTATAGAAACTCAATATTTTGTTGTCAAAGTCTGTTAGTGCCACTTACTGCCATTTACTTGTCATCATAATATCTGACAAGGCGACATAAAGATCTGACAAGCTAACAAAATTATCTGACAAGTCGACATAAAGATCTGACAAGTTTACATAATTATCTTACAAGTCGACATCAAGATCTGACAAGTTAACATAATTATCTGACAGAAAAAATAAAATGGCCACTAGTTTAAAGAAAATTATCATTCATATTATAAGTCGACTTGTCAGATAATGATGTTGACTTGTCAGAATTTATGTCGTCTTGTCAAATAATTATGTCGAATTGTCAGATAATTATGTCGACTTGTAAAATAATTGTATCGACTTATAAGATGATTATGTCGACTTGTCAGATCCATATGTCGACTTGTTAGAAAATATTATGTCAACTGGATGGCACTAATTGGACGTGTAAACGTTATGGTGTTGAATTTTTAAACACGTGAATAAGTGAAAAGTCGACATAAAGATCTGACAAGTCAACATAATTATCTGACAAATCGACATAAAGATCTGACAAGTCGACATAATTATCTGACAAATGGTGGCAGAAATATGCCACCATAATTTTGTTTTTTCTTTCAGATTATAATGTTAACTTGTCAGAGCTTAATGTCGACTTGTCAGATAATTATGTCGACTTGTCAGATCTTGATGTCGACTTGTCAGATAATTATGTTAACTTGTTAGATCTTTATGTCGACTTGTCAGATATTATGATGAAATGCAAATGGCAGTTAGTGGCACTAACACGCTTTGACAACAAAATATTGAGTTTATAGTCAATATGATTATTTTCTGACAAGTCAACATAAAGATCTGACAAGTTGAAATAAATATCTGACAAGTCGACATAATTATCTGACAAGTCGACATAATTATCTGACAAGTGTGGCAGATCTATGCCACCATACATGATAACAACGAATTAACGTATTCTATACAGTACCGTATGAGGGAGCTATTGTTACAGCATTGATCAAGTTACTAGGGCACCTGTTCTTTACATACTATTGAGACATATTAGTGCATAATTAACTTATATAGAACAATTATTAAGGTCTTCCGTTTCCAACGGAAGACCTTATAGTGATTGTTATGTTTATTATTATTAAGGTCTTCCGTTTCCAACGGAAGACCTTATAGAGATTGAATTGTTTCTTATTAAGGTCTTCCGTTTCCAACGGAAGACCTTATAGGGATTGTAATGTTTTATTCCGCTGAGACGGAAGACCCATCTATTATTCTATTGTTTCTTTTTCACTTTTATTATTAGGGTCTTCCGTCTTCAGCGGAAGACCCTTCTATTATTCTATTGTTTCTTTTTCACTCTTTTTTTAGGGTCTTCCGTTTCCAACGGACGACCCTTTTGTTATTCTTCGGTTTCTTTTTATTATTATTATACTTTTTCCTTTTTTTTCTGACTCCTTTTCGGCTTCATAACTCAAAAAGTTTTCCTTCGATTTTTAATGAAACTTTCAGAGATTATGTGCAACCATTATACCTCAAAATTGTTAAAGTTTCCATGAAAACGTCACTTTCGTTTTTACGTTACGTCATTTTTTAAATTTAAAAAAAGTCATTTTGTCCGCGGCGTTTAAAAAAAACGCTTTAAGATAAAGGCTTGAAATTTTGCGTGATAATACATTTATCGATATACCTCTGTAATAAGGCTGGATATGAAAATCCGTCACTTACGGTCGAAACCGGTTTAAATCAATTTTTACAAAAAATTGAATTTTTTGATCAAATCAAAAACGTATATGTGTATTTTGTAGAATTTTTCAAGGTGAATCCAACACTGAAATTCGTTTTATAATCGAACGATGCATTACAGAGATATTGGGGTTTAAAAATTGATTTTTCCGGAAATTTTGAATCCGCGTGTTTGGTTAAGAAAGTAGTGTTAATTTCTAAGTTAAATTAACTCGTACCTAAAAATTATTAGTAAGTCGTACCTGAACACATTCGGATTTGTTTTTGGTTTTTGTTAAGTCGTTCATGAAATCGTTAAGGTTTTTGTTAAGTCGTACTTAAAATTATTCGGATTTTGTTAAGTCGTACCAAGAATAATTCGATTTTTTTTATTTAGTTACACTTTTTATTGGTTTAAGATGTTTGCTTCTTACAGGAACTTCTAGTATTACTTTCGATATTAACGGAAGACCCGCTTTGCTTTGCTTTGCTTTGCTTTGCTCTAGTTCTTTTTTTTTCTTTACAAATTTTGTGCAGAAGATTTCTCGGAGATGGATCGTCCGATTTTGGTCAAATTTTCAGGATCGATCACTCATTATTAGAAGTTTGTACCCTATTTTGGATCTTGTAAAAGTCACTTCCGGTTCGGACTTATCCGCCATTTTGTCATTTTTTTTTAAAAATTGTTGTCCACGTATCTCCTCAAAAACGAGCAAAGATAGAAAACTGAAATTTTTAGGAATGATAGAGGACATGAACGATTAGCCTCACGAGGAAAATAATTGTCCGGAAATTTCGAGTACGGAAGCTAGCTGGGGTCAAAATATAGGACACGTTTTTGAAGAATACTCCTTGTCCACGCATCTCCTCAAACACGAGCAAAAAAAAGGAAGCGGAAATTTTATGGAATGATAGAGGACATAATATCCTGCCACAGGAGGAAAATCAAAATCCGGAAATTCCAAGTACGGAAGCTAGCTGGGGTCAAAATTTAGGACACGTTTTTGACGAATTCTATTTGTCCACGCATCCCCTCAAAAACGAGTAAAGAGAGAAAGCTGAAATTTTACAGAATGGTAGAGGATATGGAAATCTAGCCTCACAAGGAAAATCATTGTTCGGAAATTCCGAATACGGAAGCTAGCTGGTTTCAAAATATAGGACACATTTTCGATGAGTTTTCTTTGTCCACGCATCTATTTAAAAGCAAGTAAAGATAGAAAGCTAAAATTTTCAGGAATGATAAAGGACATGATAGTCTAGCCTCACGAGAAAATTCATTGTCTGGAAATTCCGAGTAGGGAAGCTAAATTTTTAAACTCGAATCAATTGTGTTATAATGACCTCAGACTAATTTTAAAACATAATATCTAAGTTGCACTAACGTATACAATTCTGCGTCTAATGATGTCTTTTTTAAATTGATTAGATGAAAATTAAATTTTTCAAAAATGTTTAACGCATTTAAATCGTGTTAAAATGACCTCAGACTAATTTAAAAACATGATATCTAAGTTGCGCTTACAATTCTGTGTCTAATGACATCTTTCTCCAATTGATTAGATAAAATTTAAATTTTTCAAAAAATTTAAACTCATTTAAATCAAATTTAAATGACCTTAGATTAGTTTTAAAATATGATATCTAAGTTGCGCCTATAATTCTGCGTCTAATGACATCTTTCTCGAATCGATTGGATGAAATTTAATTTTTTCAAAAACTTTAAACTCATTTAAATCGTGTTAAAATGACCTCGGACTAATTTTAAAACATGATATCTAAGTTGTGCTTGCGATTCTGCGTCTGATGACATTTTTCTCGTATTGATTGGATGAAATTTAAATTTTTCAAAAACTTTAAACTCGTTTTAATCGTGTTAAAATGACCTCAGACTATAGCTAATTTTAAAACATGATCTCTAAGTTGCGCTTGCAATTCTGCGTCTAATGACATTTTTCTCGTATTGATTCGATGAAATTTAAATTTTTCAAAAAGGTTAAACTAGTTTAATTTGTGTTAAAATGACCTCTGACTAATTTTAAAACATGATAGCTTAGTTGCGCTCGCGATTCTGCGTCTGATGACATCTTTCTCGAATTGATTGGATGAAATTTAAATTTTTCAAAAACTTTAAACTCGTTTTAATCGTGTTAAATTGACCTCAGACTATAGCTAATTTTAAAACATGATCTCTAAGTTGCTCTTGCAATTCTGCGTCTAATGACATATTGATTCGATGAAATTAAAATTTTTTAAAAAGGTTAAACTCGTTTAAATTGTGTTAAAATGACCTCAGACTAATTTTAAAACATGATAGCTTAGTTGCGCTCGCGATTCTGCGTCTGATGACATCTTTCTCGAATTGATTGGATGAAATTTAAATTTTTCAAAAATTTTAAACTCATTTAAATTGCGCTCAAATGACCACAGACTAATTTTAAAACATGATATCTAAGTTGTGCTTGCGATTCTGCGTCTGATGACATTTTTCTCGTATTGATTGGATGAAATTTAAATTTTTCAAAAACTTTAAACTCGTTTTAATCGTGTTAAAATGACCTCAGACTATAGCTAATTTTAAAACATGATCTCTAAGTTGCTCTTGCAATTCTGCGTCTAATGACATTTTTCTCGTATTGATTCGATGAAATTTAAATTTTTCAAAAAGGTTAAACTAGTTTAATTTGTGTTAAAATGACCTCTGACTAATTTTAAAACATGATAGCTTAGTTGCGCTCGCGATTCTGCGTCTGATGACATCTTTCTCGAATTGATTGGATGAAAATTAAATTTTTCAAAAATGTTTAACTCATTTAAATCGTGTTAAAATGACCTCAGACTAATTTAAAAACATAATATCTAAGTTGCGCTTACAATTCTGTGTCTAATGACATCTTTCTCCAATTGATTAGATAAAATTTAAATTTTTCAAAAAATTTAAACTCATTTAAATCAAATTTAAATGACCTCAGATTAGTTTTAAAACATGATATCTAAGTTGCGCTTATAATTCTGCGTCTAATGACATCTTTCTCGAATCGATTGGATGAAATTTAAATTTTTCAAAAACTTTAAACTCATTTAAATCGTGTTAAAATGACCTCGGACTAATTTTAAAACATGATATCTAAGTTGTGCTTGCGATTCTGCGTCTGATGACATTTTTCTCGTATTGATTGGATGAAATTTAAATTTTTCAAAAACTTTAAACTCGTTTTAATCGTGTTAAAATGACCTCAGACTATAGCTAATTTTAAAACATGATCTCTAAGTTGCTCTTGCAATTCTGCGTCTAATGACATATTGATTCGATGAAATTAAAATTTTTCAAAAAGGTTAAACTCGTTTAAATTGTGTTAAAATGACCTCAGACTAATTTTAAAACATGATAGCTTAGTTGCGCTCGCGATTCTGCGTCTGATGACATCTTTCTCGAATTGATTGGATGAAATTTAAATTTTTCAAAAATTTTAAACTCATTTAAATTGCGCTTAAATGACCACAGACTAATTTAAAAACATGATATCTATGTTGCGCTTTCAATTCTGCGTCTGGTGACATCTTTTTCGAATTGATTGGATGAAATTTAAATTTTTCAAAAATTTTAAACTCAGTTAAATCGTGTTAAAATGACCTCAAAGTAATTTTAAAACATGAAATCTAAGTTGCGCTTGCAATTTTGCGTCTGATGATATCTTTCTCGAATTGATTGGATGAAATTAAAATTTTTCAAAAATTTTAAACTGATTTAAATCGTGTTAAAATGACCTCTGACTAATTTTAAAACATAATATCTAAGTTGCGCTTGCAAATTTTCGTCTGATGACATCTCACTCAAACTGTTTGTATGAAATTTAAATTTTTCAAAAATTTTAAATTCATTTAAATTGTGTTGAAATGCCCTCAAACTAATTTTAAAACATGATATCTAAGTTGTGCGTACAATTCTGCGTTTGATGACATCTTTCTCGAAATATTTGGATAATTAATTAATTTTTTCAAAAATTTCAAATTCATTTGAATCGCGTTAAATTGACCTCAGACTGTCGTCTGGACGGTGAAGTTTCAGTTAAAAGGATGTGTATTGCCTCAAATGTTTATTTTTAAGTGATCAATGCGGCTGTTCCTAGGACCTCCCTAGCACATTTTCACTGCGTGTTTTCACATACATGTAAAATATATAACGTGTAATAGTAATAATCGTATTAAATTGCCCTTAAAATATTAGGAATAAGATTCAAAGATATTTTATAAATAAGTGAAGAGTATTCAAAATATAAAGAAAAATTATGTTGTCTGCATGTGATTCCTTAGATCGATACACATGTAAACATCACCAACAAAACCGTTGGGGTTATACGGAACAGCCGTCAAAATAATATAGATCGTCTCTCTTTAGGAGAAACGATCTGTAGAAATACTGGGCTGTAAGTAGAATAGAAATGAAGTTCTTGTTGTCGTGAATGTTGCAGGATAACCTCCTCGGTATTGTGTCAAGTGATATGACAGATATATGTTATATCATGTTGTATTATATAATAAATCTAGAATTTTGTCGTATCATTTGATAAAATATCATCTTATATAATACCAAATGATAAAACTCGTATGATACTAAATCATATTACATAGTACAATATTGTATCATAGGAAAAGAATTATATAGTAATATATGATTAAACCTTATCGTTTTATATAAATCAATATTGTACTATATAATACAATTTCATATCATATGATACATTTAAAATCAAACAATATCATATGATACAAAATCATATCATAATATCATATGTACAACATGATATCGTATAAATAATACTTTACACAATTATATCATACAATAACGCTTTAAAGAATAGAATATTGAATCATACGAAACAGTACACTATGATATTATATGATTTATTATCATATCATATTACTCAATATCATATGAATCATATGATATATCATCAATGACATCTGTCAAGCAAGTTTGAGGGAGGCAGGACAGGGTTTTCGTAGCATCCTCGATACTGTAGATCAGGCTCTATATATGCCGCTAGCGGTATGTTTCAAATCCAAAGTTACATGAACTAGGAAAGTTGGTCAGGACAGCATTTTTTCCAACATTCAAACTTGCATTTAAATACTTAAAAAACTAACATTTATTGCTCCAGCATCAAAATAATATAGATCAAATTATATACATGAAGCTCCCTCTATTTTCTCATCTATAGTTATACTAACTATTTAAGTATGACTATTCATTTTATTTGGTAACCAGCTACAAGACTCTAACGCAATTTAAGTTGTTCTAAAATCTTAAACATGCCCAAGAGTCTAAATAATCAAGATCACTCTCAAAATCTGATCTATCTCTGTAATTTATTTTCATATTTAAATTCACAATGCAAGTTTGAAGAAGATTACTAATATTTACATAAACCTAAACCTTAGCATCCTATAGCATCCGAAACGTATGGCTCATATTAAGCATCCAAGCCGATGGAGTACATACGTATCACAAGATGCATCGCCCATGGATGTTAGGTAAAGATAAAAAAAGAAATAACTTGAATATAGCCATCAAACAGCACCTCAAACAGCACCTGGTCTTAAAACTTTAACCTACTCCATAAAGCTAAAATTCCTCTGGCACCCAAAACCTATGGCTCGTTCGGTGAAGTTATGACCTGTAGTAACTTAGATATGGTTATCAAAGTACACCTCCAAAATATTAACCTTCTCCTGCATCTGATAAGAGAAATATGATACTTGTTATATAAATTTCAAAAGCACATTACGATATCGATTTGTACTGGTATATTACAAATTACTAGGCATTTGAAAAGGATTATGTTCAAATCAGCGAACGAACTGAAAAAAAAGTTATTTGATTTCATAATGGAATACCACACACCTATGCAATGATTTTATGTGCATGACTTAACATTTTGATTTATATGTTCAGAATTCTTCTCTACGGTAATTTGATTGTTTTATCAACCATTGTTTATCAACATTGAAACACGTTTTTGTCAACTTACACAGATGCACTGTCAAATACAAGTCCATAATTTACCCTTGATAGCTGTATTATGAAAAAAACCCAGCATTTATAACTTTTGAATGCATTATTTTATTTTTATAAAAAGTTAAAGCTATGCACGCTATGATTTGCGTCAATTTTAAATGACGGGGAAATGCATGTGTTTGATTACTTTTAAAATTTACCTTTATGCTGTAAATCATAATGCCCAATACGATCAGGTAAAAAGATATCAGATTCCAAACAATAAAAAATATTTATTTTCCTGCCAGGAAAGCAATGCCTCCTCACGAGTATCAATCGTGACCATCATATAAAAATTGGTGGAGGATCATCACCTTCATAATTGTTATAGTTTCACGAATGAAAGGATATTATTTTTTCTGTAAAGCATAATTATGTTCTAACAAACAAAAGAAAATCAAAGTACTGAAGTACTTACGGGAGTTGATATTATTGATCATTGCTTATTTTAAAAATCAATGATATGTAAATCCGCATGGCAAGTATATGTAGTTTAATAGTTGAATTTGAATAATTTCGCACATTTTTTCTACTATGAATTATCGGGCTTTTCTGAGCTATAGACAAAAAACCCCACTTAAGTTATATTGTGTAATATTTAAGGATATTATTTATCAGTAATCGAAAGTTTTTTTGAAAATTGTATCCATCAATATTGAACAAAGGCGTAGGAATATATACGACTACAAAAATATCTAAATTGTTTTACTATTAAAATCTGACTATTTTCAAGGTATTTATAAATAGGTTTCCGTGAAAAGAAATGCTTCTGAATAGATTACAACAAATTTATCGATTATCAAGTACTAATTTTTGTCAGCGGTGATGATGTGTGCTTAGGTCCAAACACTGTTTCTCTTCCGGTTTTCTAGAGTGCATAGGAGAGTAGATTAAAATCAACTCCCAACAAAAGCACAAGCGTGTATATACATCCTTTTAACAAAGACCTAGGTATGTGTTTTATCCCCTACGGGCTATTTTTTGTTCGTGTGAGTGGTATCCTATTTAAACATGCAAAGTAAGGGTATCGTGGATGACATACGTATAACAATTATAATATATGTATATATTTCAAAGTAAGAACTGTTAAGCATATTCAAAATCGAGTCCGATATGTAAAACATTAAAAATTTGACGAGCAATAACGGCCACCTGATTTCCCGCGAACATGCCTTTCCTGGCAGGAAAATAAACAATTAAAATTATTTATCTTTGTAACGAGATGGAACTCACCATTGTAATTATAATTACTTATAAAAGTAACTTTTATAAGTAAACATACAAATGCGTTTTTACTGTCATTTAAAATTGACGCAAATAATAGAGGGTATAGCTTGAACTATATATATAACACTTTAAACATTTTAACCGAAGTGATGAAATAAAACGTTTGAATATACATTTAAAAAAATCTTTTTGGATGTCTCTTTTTTTACTGCATATTATAATTAAAGCCTCAGCCCAGCCTGTCGTGCGTGTTCAGTGACCGTGGTTGTGCTAAATAAGGGTTTTGCCACTCCTGGCCCCAGTGGCTGATGGTAAAGTAATGAAGTTATTGCAAATACAACGTAAGAAAAACAAACGTTTGACGTGCTAGTCGTATGTGTCACGTAAGGTTTTATTTGAAGACAGGTTGCTCCTCGCAACTTGCGACACCCGTTAAAACTGAACTTGCGTCTTACGATTGTCATGCAACAGAGGTACATTCGCCTTGGGAATGCAAGTACATTCGAGTCGTGAGTCACGTACAAGTCAAAAGTTCCGACGTCTTTGTTTTCCTCATGACAGTTTCACGAACAATTATTAGTTTTCCTATCAAATAAAGAACAGTCACGTATTTCTTTTATCTTCAGACATGTACCGAAATTAAAATCCATAATAAATATGTTGTAAGCAAGTGAATATAGAAACGACAAAAGAACTCAATGAAAAAGAAGACTATTATTCTGTAAATGCTGCTTTAGTGAATAGACTAGCTAAACAGGACGACATATATGACGAATGTACCGAAAATATAACTTACTAGTATTTTTTGTTTATGATACTATAAAATTGCTTTGAAATCTAGGGAAAGTGTCGCAAAAATCTAATTTCAGCGAATTAATTATCAAATGATAAATTTACTGGCTAGTGCTATATCTTCGAATGCTGTTACTTTTTTGTTAACTATTTGTTTCACTTAATAACTTCTTCAAGAAAACTTTGACGAAACTTTCAGAAGAAAGTGAAAACCCAGATCGAATTACTTTGCTTTTAAAATGATATTATTTTTAAAAATGACACCGTTTATGCTAATTTATCTTCATTCATCCACAAATTCTTTAGTGATATTCTGTTTAAATATCACTATTTAAACAGTTTTAATGGTCATATAATATCATAATCGATATTTTCATAATGGAGAAACGACTCTGTTTACAAAAAAATCATTATACTCACGAAAATAACTAGTATCATACTTTTCTGATAGATTTATTAAAATCTGGGCCCAGTTTTTGCGCTAAGCACTACAACAGTTTTCTCTAGTAGTCGTGAAGATGTTTTAGTCGAAAAAATATCGTTCTGCGCTTAAAACTAATTAGACAGATTAGTAATATGACATTTGGCAAAAGTTCTAAGTGATGCAAATTATAAAACGTTGTGTTTTGGTATTTTCATCTTTGTGGAAAAATTTGGTTGATAAAAAATATCATTCGACTACACCTCACTGTACATGTATATGATTCTATCTTCGCACGTTTGCAGTTTGAAGTGCTTAGGGAATCTTCAGTCCTTTCTCTACAATCTACTTTAATATCTAGTTACTTCTCGCCCTGTATTTTCTTCTTTACCTCCTATTTTTAGTGAAAAAGAACGTATTTGCTTGGTTTTGTTTTTAAAAGGCGAATTCTAGACGTTTTGATTTGATTTTGATGAATGTTGAAACTCTTAATTCCGTTAACCTTATGGAAATTTTTTCAGATCATTTTTGAAATCTTGTTTATTGGTGATTCGCACACACCACGAGCATTTGATGTCATATATAATATTCTTAGGAATTCCCATTGTTTATCCATGTAACTGCAGTGTTAGGTTAAGACTCTTAATGTATAATGGCCTGGCTACATTGATGGTGAAAGGCGATGCTTTGGGTATGAGTCCTAGAAGTGTGTCTGCTTTATCAATTTCACGGCAGGCACGACTTGTAATTTTTTCCACTTAACCCTCTTTTTAGCCTGAATATGAACAAACCAAACAAGAAGCCTCTTGGCCACATCGCTTTCCTGAACAACAATACCCAAAATAAAATCAGATTTATGGAGCCTTATATAAAATATCTAGACAATGTAATATAATAGATCCTGTATAAAATATTTTCAAATTTTCTCTAAAAAGCATTATGTTAAACATTGAGTCCCTTTTGTAACATGATAATTTCACAGTCATATCACATATTGAGCATTACAGTTCTCAAGAAGATTTTAACCAATTGTTCATATATAAGAAATAAACAACGTTATTTAGTGAACATGGCGTTATGAATAGCAATTGCTCTGCTGGCATATTCCATGATGCGCGCTAGCGCATCATGGAAAATATGCCAGTAGAGCAGTTGCTATTCATAACGCCATGTTCACTAAATAATCGTTGTTTATTACTTATATTTGCATTTTACAACCTGCAAATACCTTGTGTTAGCCTAAACCCTGACCTAGCTATTGTATCAAACATAAACGTTCAGACTGTAATGTATTTTAAAATTTTTTTTTTATTTTTATTGATTTGTTAACAGAATTAATAATATGTTATAACAGTCATCCCTTTAAAATTTTAATATATTTAATAAATGCACAAATTTTAGGGAGTTGGAGAAGTAGACATGTATCGTATAGTGGTTTAAAACTTATGATTGATACATTTATGACGTCATAGTACGCCAACAGTAGGGTACATTTATTATGGTATAGTTAGGAAGAGTTCTCTTTCCTTGTACATTGAATTTTGTACAGAAAAATATAAAAATTAAACACTTTTGTTTTATTTAGGTACATTTTTATAATACAATAATAAATAACATTTGTAATTGATAAAAATTTAATATGAATAAAATTAAAATGCCTTGTATTGTATTTTATAACTTTTAGATATTTTAAATTAAACACCACATATTTTTGTTATTAGAAATATACACTATATATACGAGTAAAAATCAGTTAATCTTGTTGAGAATTCGCTTTTTGAAAGTCTGTGAGGCAATTGCGCATTCGGGGATAAGCAACTGCGATTATAGAAAAATAAATGCAATTGCTCCGTGTAGTCTTATAGTGGGAGAGAACAATGGATATGCAAATATAAGTATATAAAAACCTACATCAAACTCCGTGAAACTCTTGTAAGGCAAGACAACAACGCTAACGACGACGGCGACACACAACGGAAAAATTTTGATCAGAAAAGCTCACTCATGATTCCACAAAATGCTGAGTGACATTATAACAATGTGTAAATATTTGTGTGGTTGAGTTGATATTTGAAAATGAGCCAATTCGGAAAGACTTTTGTAATTCTCTTTTTCAAAATTTCCAAATTTCCGTTTATGATATATAATAATTCTGTTTAAATTCATAATAAACAAATGTATTCCATTTGAATTCATATACTCTGTTTCAAATACATGAAAATTTCTCTTGATTTGTATGGATTCTTTGATTTAACCGCTATTTTCAATTTTGTTTGAAACGATGCAAATTGAATTAAAATAATTAAATTGAAATTAGATCGAACGTAAGTATGATTACCTGATAGATAGTTTCATTTCATCTGAATGCGATGCCCTCTAATGGTTTGTTATTCGTAGTTTATATATACGAGGGTTGTTAGAAAAGTTCACGGACAAAGTGATTTACGGCAAAATTACTGTGTACTTTGTAGGATGTCGTATGTTTTATCAAATGACTACCAATTAGTCCGTTTACAACCGAACTTGTCCGCGAACTTTTCTAACTACCCTCGTATAATACACTTTGCTTTATATTAAAAAATTACCTATCAAAATTGATGAATAATTAAGGAAATAGCAATCCAAGAGAATCGCAAGATTTTAAATATGAATACGTATACTTAATTTCATTTTTTCGTGTTATCAGGTGACATTGGTTGGTATTGATTTCAAGGAAAGTGTTATTTTGATTAAAGTTTAACTGTTGATTTGAAAACATTGAGTTTGATTCGGAAAACACTTTCCAATGGAAAAAAGAGCAAAACGCCCATCCCCCCAAGAAATAAACAACAAAATAAAATCATTGAGAGTAGTACCGGGTACTGATTTTCGAGTAGCTGAACTTTATCTTCAAGACAGTTGCAAGGCAGACCTCACAGTTTGGTACGATGAAAAATAATTTGATAATAACTTATAGTCAATTTTAAAGCAATTTGTAACTAACAATAAAATTGAAAATTTAACTTATAGTACAAATGAACAAAATAGGGGTTTTCGCATTTACATTACTGTAAATGAACACATAGTCCTTGCCGATCTTTTTTGAAGAGCAAGGAATCATCATGGCTTTATTAAAAAAACATGGATGGTCGTGTTGATTTTAGACTATATAAATCCCCTTCAGAAGATTTCATTGCAATCATTTTAAATCCATACACTGAATATTTGGGAGGCTTGGCACTCAACAGATTACCATTCAGATCTATCATAAACTTTAAGAAATGATTGTTTAAACCATAAACTATTATTATATTTTTAAAAATTCCAACTAATTTAGCTTTAGAATCTTGATTTCATTAAATTCCAACTAATTTAGCTTTAGAATCTTGATTTCATTATAAATGAAATCAAGATTCTAAAGCTAAATTAGTTGGAATTTTTAAAAATATAATAATAAGGTTTCGAAAATTTCAATTTTGTCCTGTGGGTCATTTTGTGGCTGAAAAATGACGTTTTTTTTTGCAAAAAATCTGGTTTCAAAAACGTCAACATTTTTTGCAGTAGCCAAATGATCTTCTAGAATATG
Organism: Magallana ariakensis; assembly: GCA_020458035.1. Lineage (NCBI taxonomy): Eukaryota > Metazoa > Mollusca > Bivalvia > Ostreida > Ostreidae > Magallana > Magallana ariakensis. Next base: position 39,890,256 of record CM035819.1, on the reverse strand, counting down.
ATTGGGGGTGTCATTTTAAAGTGTGGTCGAGTTTCAGAAATTTTTTTTAACACAGGGATCGGTGGGCAAAAAAAAATGACTTTTTTGAAGTCTGGTTCCCATAACGCCTCTTACAACTTTTGGAGTAGCTATGTCATCTCTTGGGATATGATTGGGGCTGTCCTATAGATGTGCAATAAGGTTTTAAACATTTAAATTTCATCCAGAAAGTCAAATAGTAGCAGAAAATTGACGTTTATCACTCCTAAAGAAAACCTATATCCCAATTTAATGAATAGACACATCATATCTTGGGATATGATAGGGGCTGTCCTATAGATGTGCAGTAAGGTTTTAAAAATTTAAATTTCATCCAGGGAGTCAAATAATAGCAGAAAATTGACGTTTATCACTCCTAAACATAACCTATATCCCAGAACTCCTCTTATTATTTAATAAATAGATACATCATATCTTGGGATATGATAGGGGCTGTCCTCTAGATGTGCAGTAAGGTTTTGAAAATTTTAATTTCATTCAGAGAGTCAAATAGTAGCAGAAATTTGACGTTTATCAATCCTAAACATAACTCCTCTTATGATTTACTAAATAGACACATCATATCTTGGGATATGATATGGGCTGTCCAATAGATGTGCAATAAGATTTTGAAAAATTTAATTTAATCCTTGTAGACGAATAGTAGCATGAAATTAACATTTATCCCAAGCACGCATCTAGAGGCGGGGTCAGGGGTCCAGATCCCCCTTCAAAATTCAAATTTCTTTAAATTACATTTAATATATAAAATTGCCAAAAATATGACTCGGACACCCCCCCCCCCCACTCAAATAACTGTTGCCCCCCACCCTTTCCCCTGGAAAAGTATTCTAGATCGACACCCTCCTTAGACTGTAAATAAAAGGACGGTTTTTTTCTCTTAAAATTAAAAAAAACTTGCATTTATTTTTGCTTAAAATAAAAAAAAAAAACCTTACATTTACACTCTTCTTAATTGTCGAATGATCTATTAAAATCAATATAATTTGCGGTCTAAAAAGTTTTATAAACTGGTAAATAAAGATTTTGTTAAAAAAATTCACATTTGACAAATGAGTTATTGATATATGATCAGAAGTCTTATTTTCTGCCTAATATTCATGTTAAAATTAATAACAATAAATGATTAAAATTAAATGTTTATCCTCCACACACCCCATCAGATTCAGAGTCTTTTTACATTCTTACATGTGTACAGTAGCAAATTTTAAATCATTTCTTGATTGGTATTTTTCTCTAGATGCACATAAAGATTTTGGAAATTGTTTTTTGATTTTTATCGATAAGATAAACAAAATGTTATATGTATTCGGGGCAATTGTAAATTCTCCTAAACAAAGCAGGATCATCATTAAGCTAGGAATTACCCATATGGATCAAACACTACCTATGAATAAGATAAAATACTTTGTTATGTCCAGTTCTGCAAAGTCAGGGGGTCTCCAAGGGGGCATAACCTATATACAATTTGATGCGCACAAAGAGCAAGAATAAATATGGTTTAGGGATGGGGGATCTCGAAAGTTAAAAATTATCAAAGTATATCATCATTTCCTATTTCAGAGGGGGGGGGGGTTGGTGGGTGGTGGTGGTTTAAAGACAACTATCCCATAGGGTCATAGCCTACATTTTATTTGATGCATCATAATACATTAAGAAAAAAGACCCCTTCCTCCCTATTATAACTCATATAGACATGATAAGTATCTACACTTATTTACATGTAATACACAAATTTAATACAATATGTCACAGGGTCAATATGGGGTCAACTTAATAGTGTAAGTCTGACAAATGAAAAAAAAATCTTTTGCAATTAAAATGACGGAAACTGTACAAATGTGATAGGATAGGTAACAATGATGAGCTAATTTATTGATAAATATTAAAAGATGATGATACAGTATGCTGGCAAAGGAAGGTCACTTATTTAGAAAGTGAAAGTAATACTTATGAATGCCGGTGTCTCATAATATTGTGCTAGTTCTACCAGGTACATGTATTATATGCTTACCTATATTGGTCAACATCATTATGATAATCCAATTAGAGCAGAATATGAATCTCTTTAGCTGATCATCACAAAAGAAACGTTTAATTAATCCTATTGTGCATATGGAAAACACATACCAGTATGTACACCACGTGAAACCCATTTAACCGAAGAGCTGGGTAAAACTAGTACCCACAAATGCGACCTGTAGACCTGTGTTGTGTACATAACTTCGGACAAAGATAATTTACTTGAAACATGCATGTGTTTTCATGACTTTATTCTTTAAAACCCCTTGCACTATTTTATTAGGTAAATAACAATGTAAAGCACACATTTCAGCTTTAAGGTGGTACAGGACACCTACATATTGTGATGTACTCCCTATTAAAATAAACAATAAAGTATAAATATAATATTCTCCCCAAAAATAATGTTACCTAACAGTGAAGTGCAATGGGTTAGAGCGTTAACTTCGTGTCTGTAGAGAGTTCAAATACTGCTGGGGCTTTTCTATTTTTTACTTAAGATTCCAAAAAAATTAAAAACTTATTTTTTTTTTTTTTTGCCAAATACATGTATTGTAAAAATTTAAAATTATAAAATGTCAATATGAAAGAATTTTGATTATAACGCACTGAACTACATGTACAGGCTTTCGTTGTTATCAAAATATTCTGATGTTTATTAATCCATGAGGAGTGTCTGTGTGTGTGTTGGGGGGGGGGGGGAGGGGGCAAGTAATACATGTAATTGTGTTTGCAGGGGGTGGGGGATTGGGGTCCTAATATCACTTTTGTTTATTTTTTAAAGAGTCTAGTCGATTCCCAACATAAATTTTTAGACTATGACACAATATGTTCATTCTATATTTTTCTCCTTACAACTTTCGAAAAAAGGAGAATCTTCGCTAATCTGCACGAAGAAGAATGCCATGTATAATAATTTATTTGATCACTCTTTCACCATAGCCCAATCTATTCAATATGATACAGGAATACTATTTACTATGGTTTCAACAATAAGACAAGTGCAAGTACAGAATACTTTAGATCAATGCTTGACAACTTAACGTGTTCGAAAACATTGTCCTTGTTAGAACATGCTACCTTACATGTCACGTGATAGAGTTTTGTATTCACAAAGTTACCTGAGGTGAGAAATCACGTGGTGAATTATAATATGCAACATTCATCAACCCTTGGTTACAACAGGGAAAGCGAAAGTAAGAAGAAACAGTTTTTTTCTCATATAATCTTTGAGCGCACGTTTGTCTATTAATCTCCCGTTGACATAACTTTGATAATGCAAATATTCAACTACTGTTAAACGGAGAACAATAGAAAAACATGCTGACTATGTATGAAGTCAGTATAAAAGTGGGCGTCCTCATTATCGTATGGAGATTCAAGAAATCGTGATGACCCCCGCATATGAAAACAAATTCGTACTTGGTAACAACATACTTTTATTTAACGCAATTGCGTAAAGTTGCAGTTTAGATGTTAATAATTTCTGCAATTAAAAGAAAAATTCTTTTGAAAGTTTATTTTCTCCCAAATATCGCATGTCCTTAAGTGCAGTCATCCTTTAATTTCCGCTTTCGTACATAGCTTCAGAAGACAAAGAGAATTCCTAAACCAACAACAAAACTAAAATCCTGAAAGAATTATTGCTTTTGAAGGAAGAACAAATTTAATCATCATAACTAAATGTTTTTAAAAATTGGTTTCATATTTCTTTTTAAACTACGGTAAATATTTCCTTAGTGAATTTGGGTAGTAGAAATCAATAGGGAAAGACATTGTACAATTGTTTCCTTCAATATAAATGTCAAAATACATGAAAATTGTTTCATAGTGGTATTATACTGCTATTGTTCTAAGCTACCTATCAAAGTCATATACATATTCATGTTGGTCATTTTAAAAATTAAAAAAATTAAAAAAACAAATTTCCAAATATTTCACCTCAAATCGTGTCTAAGTCCCTTTAAACGTTTACATTAGCAATCATTTATCTATCCATGAAGGAATTTTAAAATCGGTTAAAGAAATTCAAATATCTTTGATATATGGAAACCAGCATTCATCTTCAGCTCTACATTATTTTGATTGCCATTTATGAGCTTCTGTTTGTTTATAACTACTAATGTATCATTTTATAAAGCACTGGGTGCTCGTTAAAATGAAATATATCTGCTATTGACACAAAAGAGTTTTAATAATGACAAAGTTTTACATTTAGTTTGATTTTCTATCAACAAATATAGTTATATCACTTGAGAAACATTGGTCATAAGAAAACGATTAAATGAAAATGAATGTTCAGAGTTAATTTTGATTTGTGGTTTGGTAGAGTTCATACATTTCCATTGCTGCCAGAAATCTGTAAAACACGTTGACAGGAAATAAGGTGTATCCAATAGTATCCCAGTAGAAATCTCCATAAAATTGCTTCTGAGTAAAGGATGTGTTAGTTGTATGTTTCATAACAGTACTGTCTACAAGCCATCTTAAAATATTCATAACAAATATGCACAAAAATATGCGGTTGGCTCTGAAGTATTTCACATGAACATGTCTTTGTCGAAAAGTAATATTCTTCATGTGGAGAATAACCTCAGTCTGTATGATAATGGCTGCTATTTGAAGAATTTTATTGAAGAATAATAAGAAACGGAGAACACTCCTTGCTTTCATGAGTCCAGCTATTGCACCAAATGTTTCGTAAGACACGGCTCCAGAAGTTATGCATACAAGTAGAACACGATATGTAGAAGACTTTGTAGTTTCAATTAACTTTTCATCAAACTGAGATTTGAATTTCCATTTTCCAAAAAGCAGAAGTGCTAAAACTTCTACTTCGTATATGGTACTAATGACCCGAAATAAATCAACTGAATTATCTGTTTTAAAATAAGTTATAAGAAATGATATAAAGAATGGCAATGAAAGTATGATTCCACATGTAATGGCAGCATTTGCTGAGGTCCGCCTTGTAAGCATTTCAGATGAGTCTAATTCTTCGTTTGATGTTGACGTCGCATCGGAGATTTCTTGAATGTTTTCCTCGAAATGCCTTGGAATAGATTCACATTTAAAAGTATTAACACACATTCCGATCACTAAAACGACGGATAACAAACTGAATTCGATAACCATCGGGCTAATATAAGGATTCATTATATAGTGAATAATAGCAATGCTGGACAAATTATAACAATCTTCATGCGATATTTTCAAATTCGGAGTTGCGCTCATTATGGAGTCGAAAAGAAACCTAAACCAGCGAAGAAGATGAGCAGATATTATAAGAGATATGCCATAATTAATAAGAAGTGAAGGTCTAAAACTTAATTTCCCATACACACTTAAAAATCCTAATTGTCCAACACAGAACAAAATCTCCGTTAAATGTGTTAAAATACTCAGGTTTTGTACACTGAGAAATGGATGACGTCCACCGTTGAGAAAGCAGTCAATATTGGATCCAATATTTAAAGCAGAGTTGAAGATATTTGCAAGCCCGAAAGCCCAAAAGAAGACGAGCTTTAAGTTAAAGGTAACCTTTCTTCGTTGTATGTCGAATAAAAATTTGTGCGTGTTTCGTTTGACCAACAACCATATTACAAATGTTACTATCATACATAGAAGAGTCATGGTGGCTTCTGTTCCCCATACCACGAGCCTTGGCTTAGCAGTTGGTTTGATGGTGGAAAATACTATCATTATTGTAATACATATAAATGAAATACAAGTTGGTCCCACCGTAGAATTTAAAAAATAGAAATGTGACAAGTTGCCATTCTCTTCTACACTCGCCATGTCTGAAATCGAAATATTTTATGCTAAAAATAAGTGCCATACTAATTAAACAAAATTGGTTTATTTTGGCGAGATCTTTTCTAGCTTACTAATGTTAAAAATTATTTTAGAAAATGTTTGAATGAAAATGCAAACATAGATTACCATGACTTACTTTTTTGATTACAGGAAATAGATACGTTCAAGGTGTTTTCAAAAAAGGACTTCTTCCTGACTAATTCAGAAGAATATATGTTGATATCAAAACACGGAAAAAACAACCCATGATTTATTATATTGATGTTCATAAGTGTAAAATCACCATGTACATGAAGACTCGGTTAAAGCAAAGTTCTGGGACTTGTAGATCGTCTTTGTTATGCTCGTAATTTGTAATAAGCAAGTCACGAATTAGTAATAACACATGTAATAAATTCACAATATCAATATCTTATTTCTGATAACTACCATATGTACTTATTGAGTAATTATATATGTAAATCTTCATTAAATACATAAAAAAATTTAGAATGTAAATTGAAGATTATTTCTGATAATATTATGATAATAGAAAAAATATATTGGATGGTGCAACTTGGGATATTTAAGGACTAAACATTTATTGATGCTATATCTGAGCAATAAATTTCAAATGCTAGAGATGGTTAAATGTTTTGTAGCAGGTTAAAGTTGACCTTTAATAGTCTTATCTAAATCATCACTGGTTCCGTATTCTATAAACTTAGATGGATAATGCATCTTGTGATACTTATGAACTTGACAGGCTCTACTGAAAAGGTTTCGGAAGCTGGAGTATTGAACAATGTTTAGGTCAGACAGGCTCTTCTTAAGTATTTCTGTATCGGGGTTTAGGCGTTAGCGCAGGGCCATATAATGAAAATGTATACATCTCAAAAAATCGTATTACCTACATCCACAGCAGGGGGAGATAAACTGAATGCATGGTTATGCAATTCATGACGCCCTCTACCTAAATTGTTCAGGACCCTTGGGTAAGGCCAATATGGACACATTGTAAAAATGTATTCAATATTATTATTATTTTCTTCTGTTCTTTTAGTCGTATACACTTTGTTATTATGAACATAGTGTACTGTTCATAAATTGTGAAAGGACTATATATGGTTTGAGCCTAAAATGTATCACATCATTAAGTTTACCCTTTCCCGCCATTTTCGCATTTTTAGCATAAAACAGCTTGTTTTAAAGAAGTTTTTCTTTAAGGTAACATTCAGCGATTGCTTGAACAACCAAAATATTTTCACCAAAGATGTACTTATCCAGTGACAAAAAGTTCGTTCTTGTTCAAAGCGTCGCTCTATATTTCTTATTCGAAGGAAGATTAGAAAAACGTCAAATTTTCACTGATTTTCATTGAGTTATAAAAATAACGTCACTTCTGATGTCTAAGATTGAACATTGGAAAATTGTTGAAAGGTCCTGCCATGCGAACAAGACTTATTTCCTTATTGATAATAGCAAACAGTTCAGCGATATGAACCTGGGCTGATTTCATATTCTTGGGTTTCAGAGGAAGCCTTAAACCAGTGTAACTTAAATGAAAACCAGTACGGAAACCAAGTGATAAGTATTCAGCAGTATCTTTGTCAGGGTAATTGTCCAAATAACATTGCATGATTTTAATCTTACCTGGAGTTGAACCTAGGTCCCATAAACCTTTGCCTGGCTTGAAATGTTTGGCGTGGGCGGAGGGGTAGATTGTGCAAGTTGGGACAAAAAGGAGAGTTGTTTGGTTGGTTTATTTGAGAGGGGGTATGTCGTGTGCTAGATGATTGCGATTACATTTACCACAACCCCCACAAATGTATGAGAGTTTAAACACAAACGTGCAAATAACGTTTGACTTATTTGTTCCACCATTGAGCATTTTCATAGGTTTTATCGACTTTTTCCCGAGTTAGATCTATACTGTTTATACTTTTCGTTGCTCAGTGACGTCCGGCGACGTCAATGTTTTAGTCAATTTTACAGAGGAATAAATATCTTTAGTTACTGATATCTGTTCAACAAATCTATATATCCCGTCATTATTGGGTACACAGAACATCATAACAATTTCTAATTTTAGGTTTTAATATTACATAAATTACATTTTACAGACTGATCAATTTTGTCCAAAATTAAAGAACGGTTTTAGGGGGAAGCAAGTCTATGTATTTTGTAAGATGTCTTTTAAACTTAGATATTTTATATAGTTCCCTCTCTCTCTCGCGCTCTATCTATCTATCTATCTATCTATCTATCTATCCAAAAAAAAATTGATGTTAGTTGATAACTATCAAAATATCACAAAATTGTGACAATGGTGCAAGGTATGTGCTATTCTTGCTGCGCTCGCCACAACGGTAACACCATAGAACATATTAATATATAAAAACAACAACAGAGTATCTTGAGTCTGTCTAGAAGAAAACTGTACGTCATCATATCTTATGTCTAAAATAATCGGAATTGCTTCTTTTCATGCTGTCATTCCTATTTTAAATAAATCTTCAAATGACATATAAAAATACAAACCCGCAGTTAATCATTTATTTGGGTTTTTTTTCTTATGATACCATGAATTATGTTAGGGAAATATTTCACAATCAGAATGAAACAAATACATTGTGTAGTAAAATTAAATGCCTGAAGTAAATTATTGTTGTATTTGCACAAGACTACTAAGTAGTAAATTATTTAAGGTGCTACACGTACATTTAAAAAAAATCTTCCTGTTCAATGAAGAATTCATTAATAAAGGAAAATTTATTGCAAAACGGAAAAGTAAGAACATCTTTTTTGCTAATAGTTCTGTAAAATCGTATCCATCATTCAGATAGTTAGATAATATGCATTGAAACGAATATTAAACCATTGAAGATCTTCTGCAAACTTTACATGTAATTAATATCAGCATTTATCTTTTTATGTTGGGGGTCAATTTTTAAAACGTTTTAAATTATTTTCAAAACAGATGAAAATAATTTTTACATCGTTCCAAATACTAAAAAGGTTGGAACTGTCGCTTTAATTTGTTGTCATTTAAACTCTGTTTTGGCCTTTGAGAAAACCGTAAACTTCTGTTGATCCTTTCGAATGAAATTTAACTTATAATCTGTTCATTTCTTTCTATTACTGACCAATACATGTATATTGTCACCACCCCTCCTTCCCAAAAAAATTAGACAATAATTCAGAAATTCATAGCTGATTTTTAAAATTTAATTTGGACATCATTTGGCATTTTCTTATCATTCATCAGCGGGTTTTTTTCCTGAGTGAAATCCATAATGGTATTACTTCTTGCTGCTCAATGACGTTCTATAATACTAATATGATCTTGTTTTATTAGTCATTAAAAATTAGGTAAATTTGTCGTTTGTAAACTTTATCAATAATTCACGTCAAAATATGGTAAAGAGAAGGTCAAAACAATACCCAACATCAGGATATTAATTTCATTAAGATATATTCCAAAATTATTAAACTTTAGGAAATTACGCAAATATTTGTTTCAATAAAATGATGACAGCATCAAAGATGACGAAGAAAACACACATCCTTATCTTTCTTAGGTAGAAGGCGTTCAGGTAAATTCTGAAGAGTGCGGTTGGAAGACCTCAAAAGGTCCAGCCATTCTATTCAATTTCCTTTCTATAGCTAGCTTTTCCTAGACTACTATAAAGGTTTCTCCATGATATCAAAATTATTTGCCTTTTGAGTTAATTTTGGACTAACATAATGAATAGTAAATCCAAATTAAAAAAAAATCATTTAAGTATTTGAACTCGTCACACTTAAAGTTATATAAATCTAATTTTAATCACGACTGAATGTACTTGTTACGTAATAAGGCAAGGTTACAGGGTGGTGTCTGGCTTACATTTGACCGATGTGGTATTTGAGTCGAAAAGTCGGAGATTTAGATCGAAGACCTCTGTGTGTGAACTTACATAGACCGAATTTGCAGGATATATCCTTGTTAAAGACAAAACAGTTTAAATATAAGTTTGATACTTTACTGATGTTTTCTCCCGCCTACAAACTTTATTTCAGGGTATTATGGGTACTATTGTGATATGGGTATAGTATAAGACTGAATAAATGATTGCATTTATGTATCGCCAATTTGATGTAAACTAAATTAAAAAATCATCATCATACTTGAAGCATCCACAAGACCCTATTTATTGGCAGCTTATGAAATGTTGTGCATGTATTGTTACATCTCCTAAATTTTCCTAATGAACTTTTCTGAGTATACAGACTTGAGTGTTATGAATACAGTTGTCGGGATGTGATTGTTTCTCCTTGATTTTAATAGTATTTATTATCAATCGCTCTACTGATCGGATGAGTGTTGGTTTTCTGAGAATTTAATGCCTGTTTAACTATATTTATGTAAAGGGCTTCGAAGATCGTAGTACAGTTATTATTTGAACTAGGTCATCGCCTTTTATAACATATGAGGTCTCTGTTTCGGGATCTTACCAGATAGAGGGTCAGCGTTCATTTCAAATTCTGAGCGCTTAGCTAGAAAAGTTCAGAAAAACGATTTCTCAATACATCGGTTTTTATGACACGTCAGCTGATCGAACCAACGATTGCCTATGAACTTTTCACAATGCCATTCAAATAAATAATGCTAATCTAGTTGAAAATGTTAAAAACCTTAACTGAATAGGAAGTACAATTACATATATACGTTTCATATTTCATATGATTTACTTGCACATTAATTTACTACATTAGATATTTCACATACACTGTACATATTTTACAAAATAACCCTTGTTTGATATTATGTACAATTCTTTCAATTTTTATGTACAAATAATAGTACCCTATAAATCTAACAGTAGTGTTATTTCAAATAGAATGAAATATTAAATAAGAATGTCATCTTTTAAGAATCAATGTATTAAAAATGTGATTTTGTAAAGTTCATACATTTCTATTGCCGATAAAAATCTGTAAAAGACATGGACAGGAAATATAGCATGTACCATGGTTTTCCAGTAGGCGTCTCCATAAAAATGTCGTTGTATAGCTGTTACGTATTTGGCATGTCCCATAAATAGGCTGTCAATCACCCACCTGGACATATTCAGGACAAATATGCACAGAAATATTCGACTTACTTTGCAAAACTTAATCTGAACGTTTCGTGGTTTTAGAGAAACATTCTTCGTGTGAAGAATCATATCCGTCTGTATAACATTTGCTACCACTTGAACAATTTTATTAAAAAATAGCATGAAACAAATAAATTTTTCTCCTTGCATTAGTCCGGCTATTCCCTCAAGTGTTTCAAAGGCAACGGCTCCTGAGGTTACACATAAAAATAAAATTTGATAACTATTAAATGGTGATTCATTCTTGAAAATCTCATAGAATTGAGATTTGAGTTTCCATTTGCTGAATAGCAGAAGACCTAAAGTTTCTATCTCGAATATGGTACAAATTATCCGATATACTTCCGCCGAGTCCACTGTTCCTAAAAAGGAACAAATAAAAGCAATCAAGAATGGCAAGGAAAGTACCAATCCGCTTGTAACTGAAGCGAACGTTGATATGTTCATAGTAGGAGTTTGGGGTAAATTAACTATTTCATTTGATGTTGGTATTTCACTATCAATGGAAACATCTTGGATGTCCGAAAATGTTGAGCCCGAGTTGTCATTAAATATATTTACAAACATTCTTACAGCTATGGCGACAGAGAGCAAATTGTATTCGGTAAGCAATGGGTTAATGTACGATTCCAAATCTTTACGAATGGTGGTAATGTTAGATGAACGAAGGCAATTTTCCAGCTGAACTACATTTGATGGTATCCAATTCCTGGCGCTCACAATAGGGTCAAAAAACAAATTAAACCAACGAAGGAGATGGGTGATAATCATAAGAGAGATACCGTAGTTGATCAATGACGAAGGTCTGAAACAAAATTGTCCATGCAAACTTAAGAATCCTAATTGTCCAACACAAAAACAAATCTCTATCAAATGCGTTACAATACTTAAATGATAGGCAATTAAATACGGTTGACGTTCATCCTTGAGCAAACAGTCAATATCTGCAGACATATGTAAAGCAAAGTTTAAGATATTTGCAAACCCAAACGCCCAAAAGAAGACGAGCTTGATATTCAAGGCGACATCTATCCGCTGATTTTCGATTAAAAATTTTCTTTTGTTTCTTTTGACTAAAAACCAGATGACGAAAGTAACTATCATACTTAGAAAGGTTATGATGGCTTGTATTCCCCATACTACAGGGCAAGGTATTGCAATTGGTTTCGTAGTGGTAAACACAATCATTACCACAATGCACATAAACAGAACACATGTTGGTCCTACCGTAGAGTTGATGTAAAGCCAATGGGAAATGTCTTTAATCTGTTCTAGACTTGCCATACCTGAAATTGGATAATAAATATTTCCTTACTTAAAACGTTGTTTCCGCAAGTGGGCTAGATCTAAACGTTTACCTGATAATTAAACAAGCCTAAAATCTGAAATCTTGAAATCACAGTAATGAACGCTGTCTTTATCTGCGAGCACTAGAAGCAATGAATTTGAAATTCACATATAGCAATTTATTTTTCCCTTTTTCCAGCCATGTACTTGTAACAATATTTATACACTCACTGTGTATGAATAATGAGATTTTTAAAACAATATTTTGCATTTCCATTATAAGTTTGGCATTGGTCAAATCTCTGGAAAATTGGATCATAAAACTTACAAGAACTAACTTTTAATCTAAGTTTCACTTTTCCTAGCGCATTATAAAATTGGGCCGAGACCAAAAGTGAGTCTTTCTAAGATTTATGGCCCCGGGCCTGGTTTTATCTTAAGGTCAGTCGCAGTTCAGGTATAGCGTTTGTATTACTAAACACGCAGCTTGCTTTAAGAACATTCAAGAATCTTTTATCCAAGCATCATTTTAAAAAGTTCTTCCTCCACTCATATGTACCATTTTTTTAATATATAATTCATGTAACATATTCCTTTTAACGCTATCTAGAAAAATCATCAATATTGGCCAAGACATACCCGTTTGAAATCATCTAAAATGGAAATAGAATGCAAAGATGGATATGATAAACGAGTGAGTGACTCACGTGACTTTTGAGATCCTTTTTGAATTAGTTTTTTTAAACCAAGGTAAGAAAATTAAATCTTTCCTGAAAAACGGAGAAAAGAAAAAAATCACTTGCCTAACCATATGTGAACTGCAATTTTTCTGGGAAGATTTAGACCTTTTTGGACAATGAAAAAATTAGACTTACTTGACTGCATAAAAGCTTCCGAAACAAGTACAGTTTTTGCACTGGAGAATGTAAACTGATAATCTGCTCGTTTGGATATTATCTCAACCAAAACAGGGAAATAGTAACACAATTTATTGTTCCTTACCGAAGTAAACTTCACGGAAATAAAATATCTTTTATTATTTTCTACATTAATAGAATTTTGGTTGAAGTGACATTATATCGCTGAGTATTTCAAAACAAAGCACTTTTACAAAATTCATTATGAGATACAGTAAATTAAGTTCATTGATAAAGTTAAAAAATATATATTTTTATAATATGAATTTTATGGGGAATCGACCTTCTAATATAAGAGTCATTTTGCAGAAATTTTACGTTAATAAACCAACTTAAATTTCATCACTAGATATTGAATTCCTTACATCACGTAGACTGAAATTTTGCTTTCTCAACCATTACTACATTCGAATATTTTACCTCGACACCTCACTCACTTATATTAATTTATTGCATAGTAATCGATTCGAAATACTTTAAAAACACGTTATAAGAGTTACATATATATTACATACGTATAGTCTTAATTGATGTTTGATAGTTGTATCAATTCACCAAGGCTCTTCTGACCTAAAACTGTTTTGATTGCTTTTTATAACGACTTAACAATTTAATTGATGATTATCCAAGTTAACCACTCGCACCAGAAATGGTGAAATGAAAATGTGACTCTAAGATGCTTATGAGTTTGAACATATTTTAACTGGTTATCTTGAAAAAAGAAGCTGGGGGGGGGGGTTATAAGTTTTTCTTGTGTTGAAAAATACAGCTTTGGTCTTGGAGGGATTAAAGGTCATATGAAACGATTTTTAACAGTGGTATTTTACTTCAAAAACATAAAGATTGATTCACATATAAACTAAAATACGTACAGAAAAATTTTTTTTCAGTCGCTTTAGTATGTAAAAATGGTGTAAACTTGTTCAATTAAAAAAATTGTTACTCGCTTATCGTTCTTGATTATGACGTCACAAAGACCCACTGATGTAAACAACGTTATAAAAATAGTGTGATTTTACGCAATTTTATTGATCAAAATCTGCTCAATACCATTGACATGGAGGAATCTTTGTTTGCTGACGATCTACCCGATTTCGTAGTACAGCCGTATCAGTTCGAACCAGTCAGAAATAACGCACAACATACGGATGACTTTGGTTCTTCATCGGAAGATGATCTTGAACAGCCTACCGTTATGAGTCAAATTCCTTTGCCCACAGATACTAACTGGTTAAGTATAACGCAAATAAAATTTAAAAACCTACCGTTCATGTGTTTGCGCAAATTAACAAATACAAATAAACATAAATATAACTCATTAATGTATATACATAGGTGTAAATGTGGCAACTGTGTGATTATGGACACAGCTAGAGAATGTAAATGCTGTCATGACATCGCTGAAGTATGCAGCCGCATGGAAGAAATCGCATGCAACTGTATTATCCAGCATCCTAGCTTTGCAGTGAATTGCCTGAATCACTATGTCTTAGATATCTCCTACTATGAATATATCCAAGACAATGGACCCCTGGGAAACGATGAACCAATCCACGAGTAAGATTTACAGCTGAACATACAATGTACTAAAGTAAACTGATCCAAAGCATGGGTCCCATCCCCCCCCCTTGGAAAATGAAAATTTATTTAATTTACATAGTAAAATTATCGCAAATATGCCTAGGACCTCCATGGCAAACATAATTATCCTTCGACCCCCCCCCCCCCCCGGAAAACTTTTCTGGATCTGTGCATGCAATATGAAAAACTTGTACCATGATAAATAAGCCAGTGTTAGTTATAAAATTATATAATTCACAAAATGCATTTTTTTTCAACCTACACACATCGTAGCAACGGTGTGGGGGGGGGGTACATTAATATTTCAAATATCAAGGAATTAGTTTTTTCCATTTGTTTTCTTTTTCTCCTTGTCATGATGTTGTTGTAGGTCTGCTTTCCCTTTAAAAAACAATGCTACGTTCATGCAATTGAAAAAGACTTGTTTCATAACATAGACCAATACCAGTTTATAACTTTGTTTTTAGGCTGTATCGACATTTAGCATATCGTCGGTTCGCAAGATTTATTTGGCGGCGCTTAGGAAGACACAACCGACGCATATTGCCAGCTTGTGTAGTGACAGCTATAAGACAGAAATTTCCAAGCCAACAATATTGCGGATTTAGGTATCCCGGGGAACCCCGCTAACGTATAATATTCGGCGACTCATACAAAAATTATCAAAGATTGTTGTACATTATAAAAAAGAACACGATATGAAAATAAATTGCTTAAATTTTAATTAAAACGTGTTGTGTGTCTCTGAACTGTAACGTCCTTCGGTGGTTTCGGGGTGCTCTGTGCAATAGGGGGAGGGACTTGTACATGGCGGTCAATGGCATCCCTTGCTTTAGTGTAGCTGTCGTTTAGCTCCCGCAATTCCACCACAGCGTTCATAAGATCAGCAATGTAATCTAAAAAATGTAGACGGATTGCGTTAAATGGTGAAAAAAAATATTTGAAAATTATTTAGTTTTTGTTAAAACTTACTGAAGGTTTGATCAACTTTCACTTCTTTGGCTACACCTTCTCCACTTCTTCCTTTGGGATATGAAACAGCGTATTGCTTATTCCCATCTTTTGTCATGCTATGCTGTCTTGAACTATTTTCGTTGAAATGCATAACTGCAAGGAATAGCCTGAAATATTTTTTTTTTCAAAAATATTAAATCGGATTCTGAAAATGCCCATTAATGAATAAATAATTAGGTAAGTGGTGTTTTTATTTGTATCTGAGAAATATAGCTATTTCTATTTTATTCGTTATTGTGTATTTACCTAGCCTGCATCTGTGTGAAGAAGAAATGCACAGCTTTGGGTGCAAAAGCGCAAACTACTTTGTGGAATGATTCCAGCTGGATGTCTGGCCAATATGCGATAGTTTTTGTATGTCGTTAACCAAGAGTTTCCCTTTGACAACTGCCTCCAATTCCACATATGCTTTGGAACCTATTCAAAATAAACAAACAATCATAATAAACGTTAACCGTACGTGCACATATAGATACCGGTACGTGATAGTAGTTTTAACAGTTGCAATATGCAACATAAGTTATATTCGGAGAGGTACCTCGCTTTATCCAGTCCCTATCAACTAGAGGTCCATGTAAACATCTCGGATAAAGGTCGCCATGTCCCTCGTGAACATCTACGACGTGGTTGAGAATGGAAAGCCATTTCTTGGATATCAGATCACCATTACCGTTGCTGGATGCAGCACACCAGTATAAATGGTTGCTGATGGAGTGAGACCATTCACCAACTACATTGCATAAGCGCTTTTTTGATATTGCCTGTAGCTTCCTGTACACACCTTAGAAATATAAAAAAAAAATTAAAACGTTAGAGAATAAAATACACATATATATTACCATATTAAAATGAAAATAAATGTACGACTGTAATACCTTTCGCAACATGCCACACATCAAACAGGTGGACAATATGCGGCTGATCGTTTTTCATGTAGCATTTGACCTGACTGTGTCGATCAGTCACAAGATGTGAGATGTCGATGTTTTCTTCCTCCAGTCGTGACAAACTTCTCTTCAACCCCTCAAGTTCCATATGATACGAAGATTGTACTTCATTGCTCTGTATAAAAACAATCAAAAATTTTATTTAACTATAGTAGTACAAATCTAACAAATGCTACACAATGCAGTAAAACTGTTAAATGTAGTAGTCATAAATACATTATTACTTGTTAATGTGTAATATAAAACGAAAACAAAAATACCTGGACCAGCTGAACCTCTAGCACTTTTGATGTATCCAGGTTCATAAGGGAGTAAGATCCAAACTTCGCTGTATGGCCCGGTGAACAGCATCTTGCGTCACCCCCTAACTTTACCGGAAGTCCTCTTTCTCTAAGAGAATCGAACATTTCCTGCTGATTTTTCTGCCATACCTGTGAATAAAATGCATAATTAAACCATGAAACTATATGATAGATTGAATTTCTTTTATATTTGACATTTCATGTGTTTAATAGAAATTTCCTGTTATAATCTAAAAATACATTTTCATTAACTTCAATGAAACAATTTTGATGCATATATTTTTTCTGTTCCTTTTTTCTTTAAAAGTATTTCAACTCACCATTTGAACAGCTGGGACTAGGTAAAGTTGCTGCAGGGAAAAATAAGTCCTGTAACTGAAACACTGGATACCAGCAAACTTTAATGTGTTGATGGCTTTGACTGGACTTGCGCCACTAAACAGGATTGCAGCAGCAAAAACCAAATTGCCCCATGGCATCATTCCTGAAAATGGTTGACTGGCCCATTCCCATTGGCAATCGCATTTGTTGCATATGGACTGAATGTGTACAACAGTGCCCAACACACGCCATACATAGTCAGTTTCCTGTGTGTGGTTTCCACAGAGCAAGCATTGGGAGGGAAGGAGCTGCTCCAGGCTGCTTTTGTAAACAATAAATTTGGTGTCGCCACTTAAACTGCTGACATTTTTCGGCTTCATCTCTTCCTCATCTTCATTCGGCAGGCTCCACTCTATGTCCGAGTCGTCCATTTTGGAATCAGATTCCATCCAATTGTCACCCGGTTCTTCTTCTGTTTCTATTGTGTCTGTATTACTGGTATATGTATCAACTTGTATCCCAATTTCTCTTGTTTGGGGAGATGCCTGAATACTGATGCTTTGGCTCTCCTGTATATCGATATTCAAATTAAATAATAGAAATAGAGTTGGTCTTTGATTCATATGCATGACTGCTTTAGTATAGATATATAGTACATTTGTTTTTTATCAAAATATTTTTAAGAAATGAATAACAGGTATCTAATAAAAAAAACCTACGTTAGAAGTTTGGGTAAATGCATGGAACGTTTGGGTAGCATTTGAATCGCAGTTCAGTGTTGTTGCAGACTCTGTCAGAAAATTTATAAAAATTGTAATTTCGTCAACAAATATATGCCGTTTTACACGAAAAACAAACATATTTAATGTAACACTCCCCCCTTTTCATTGTGTACCTCTCATGCTGAAATCGTCTTTGTTTGACAGGCATGGATCTGCAAGACTATCACCCATAACAGACGTCTGTGATTGGTTGCCGTTTTTTCCCATGATAGCACTTGGTTTTGGAAATTGTGTAGGCGATTTGTCTATTGCATTACACATCTGAAATTCACAAAATTAATGTTCGATGTTCATGTTTTTTTACATTTAAATTTTTCATCAATTTTTAATTAAATCAAATTCTATGAATATACAGAAATATTTTTTTGTTTGATTTTTGATATGTTTTTATCTTTTGTTTGTATTTTGTTTGTTTTTTGTTGTTGTTTTTTTTAGTAAAAAATATTTTTGTTATGGAAAGTACGCGCATTAATCAAATTGTTATTACAGGGCCCAGTATGGATAATAAGAGCAAAAATTCATACGTGCATCTGAGAAAGGATCAAGGCCTACATTGATCGTTTATGACTCAAATTTGTAATGATTATGATATAGTATAAATACCATTTTAAGTAGATGCATTTCTTCAAATTCACGTATATTGAATTACAAAATGCTATATAGTGTTTTAATTTATGATGATAAGTAATCTTTTAATAGGCCTTTATTTCCGCATTACATGTACAGCATACATACTTCCACAGCATTTCGCTTGAAGTAAGCCGTGGATTTTCTACGCATCTTCGTCTTTGTTTCAGTCTTTGGGAAGTCAAAGATCGTTGGCACAGCGTCTGGTTTCAGATCAATTTTTTTGTATCCACATTTTTTGGCCACAGATGGGTGTATTGAAAACTGGTCATCGGTGAAATGTTTCGCACACAACCTTGAAGTCTTCGTAGCTACAAACCCATCTCGTCGAAGATTATGTACCCAAATTCTTCTAAATTTTGGATCTTTTGGAAAAAGATACATTGCCACACCCTTCTGTGACCGAATGTTGCAGTTAAATGCAGCACACTGGGGCATTTTCAAAGAAATGCAGCAAAATTTTGCTATATACTATCCTAACGCACTATACTTGTTTACACTCAGTGGGTCTTATTGACGTCATCAACAAAGGGAGATAAGCCGCGTATATCGGAAATCATTTTCGGGATCGAGTACTTTTGATCACCTGCGCTGCTTTAATTGTTCTTTATTTTTTCATTGAATAATTAAATTCTTGTTTATTATACCTTTATTAACACATTTCTGCATAAAACTAATTTTCTTTAAAAATCGTTTCATATGACCTTTAAATTCAAGTAACCAATTTTTACCACTGTTCTAAAGCTTTTAGATCATCATTCAGACAATTTTCAATAGGTTTGATACATTTTGAAAAGTATTGCAAACAGTTGTCATCGGCAAATAATCTACAGAAACTAGACATATCATTAGCAACATCATTAACATATATTAAAAATAACAATGATCCTAGTACTGAACCTTGTAGTACACCAGCATGTAAAGACGCAGTAAAAGAAACTAATTTTTATACATAATGCATGCATAAGAGGATTATTACTGTTACTGATTGTGAGAATACCATGTATTCAAATTATATTAAAACAATAATGCTTCTTTAAATAAATAAGAATTAAATATATACCGTCTTAATAACGTACATAAAGGCTCCTCATTAAACAAGAGGCCCATGGGCCACATCGCTCACCTGAGAAACAATAGGTATGATAAAATCAGCTTAATGGAGTCATAATAAAAACTATCTGGACAATGTAGTATAATACATGTAGATCTTGTATAAATAAAAATCAATTTTTTCCACTGGTTTTTGAGAAGAAGATTTTTAAAGATTTACTCAATATATTCCTAAGTAAAAGGTCGACCCCCCCCCCCATTTTGGCCCCACCCTACCCCAGGGGGTCATGATTTTCACAACTTTGAATCTACACTACCTGAGTATGCTTCCACATAAGTTTCAACTTTTCTGGCCAAATGGTTTTTTAGAAGAAGATTTTTAAAGATTTACTCTATATATTTCTATGTAAAAAGTCGACCCCCCCATTTTGGCCCCACCCTACCCCCGGGGGTCATGATTTTCACAACTTTGAATCTACACTACCTGAGTATGCTTCCACATAAGTTTCAGCTTTCCTGGCCAAATAATTCTTGAGAAGAAGATTTTTAAAGATTTACTCTATAAATTCCTATGTAAAAAGTCGACCCCACCCCCCATTTTGGCCCCACCCTACCCCAGGGGGTCATGATTTTCACAACTTTGAATCTACACTACCTGAGGATGCTTCCACATAAGTTTCAGCTTTCCTGGCCAAATGGTTTTTTAAAAGAAGATTTTTAAAGATTAACTCTATATATTCCTATGTAAAAAGTCGACCCCCCCCCCATTGTGGCCCCATCCTATCCCCGGGGGGTCATGATTTTCACAACTTTGAATCTATACTACCTGAGGATGCTTCCACACAAGTTTCGGCTTTTCTGGCCACATGGTTTTTTAGAAGAAGATTTTTAAAGATTTACTCTATATTTCCTATGTAAAAAGACGACCCCCCCCATTGTGGCCCCACCCTACCCCCGGGGGTCATGATTTTCACAACTTTGAATCTACACTAAATGAGTATGCTTCCACATAAGTTTCAGCTTTCCTGGCCTAACGCTTTTTGAGAAGAAGATTTTTAAAGATTAACTCAATATATTCCTATGTAAAAAGTCAACCCCCCATTGTGGCCCCATCCTACCCCCGGGGGTCATGATTTTTACAACTTTGAATCTACACTACCTGAGGATGCTTCAACATAAGTTTCAGCTTTCCTAGCCTAACGCTTTTTTAGAAGAAGATTTTTAAAGATTTACTCTATATATTCCTATGTAAAAAGTCAACCCCCCATTGTGGCCCCACCCTACCCCAGGGGGTCATGATTTTCACAACTTTGAATCTACACTACCTGAGGATGCTTCCAGATTAGTTTCAGCTCTTCTGGCCAAATGGTTTTTGAGAAGAAGATTTTTAAAGATTAACTCTATTTATTCCTATGTAAAAAGGCGACCCCCCATTGTGGCCCCATCCTACCCCAGGGGGTCATGATTTTCACAACTTTGAATCTACACTACCTGAGGATGCTTCCACATAAGTCTCAGCTTTCCTGGCCTAACGCTTTTTTAGAAGAAGATTTCTAAAGATTTACTCTATATATTCCTATGTAAAAAGTCGACCCCCCATTGTGGCCCCATCCTACCCCCAGGGGTCATGATTTTCACAACTTTGAATCTACACTACCTGAGTATGCTTCCACATAAGTTTCAGCTTTCCTGGTCTAACGCTTTTTTAGAAGAAGATTTTTAAAGATTAACTCTATATATTCCTATGTAAAAAGTCGACCCCCCATTGTGGCCCCATCCTACCCCCGGGGGTCATGATTTTCACAACTTTGAATCTACACTACCTGAGGATGCTTCCACATAAGTTTCAGCTTTCCTGGCTAAATGGTTCTTGAGAAGAAGATTTTTGAAAATTTCTTAAAAATTTTCATTAATTCCTAATTATCTCCCCTTGTACGAGGGCTTGGTCCTTAATTTTCACAACTTTGAATCCCCTTGGGCTAAGGATGCTATGTGCCAAGTTTGGTTGAAATTGGCCCAGTGGTTCTTGAGAAGATGTTGAAAATGTGAAAAGTTTACAGACAGACGGACAGACGGGCAGACGGACGACAGACAAAATGTGATCAGAATAGCTCACTTGAGCTTACAGCTCAGGTGAGCTAAAAACAAACCAACGTATCAGAATTACTTGCATCAAATTTGAGTATTTCCAAATTCTCAGGGTAAGGTGGGTTAACTAAATAAGGTCAGTATTTCTGTGAGATTGTCATGAATTTGTTTAAGCAGATTACTGTCTATTAACTATGTTGACTTTAAAAATAAATTTAATTCCATTCATAGAGGGAACATATGGTCCATCTTTAAGTTCAATGGCATCTCAGATACACTTGTAAGAATGGTGAAAACGTCCATATGAATCATTCCAATGTGCAGTCTTGGAAGACGGTGGTAAATCTGTTTTCAGATTCATTGTGACAGCTGAAGTAAAACAGGGTAGACGAACTTGCTTTACTTTTCTAGATCTTCCAGTACATCAAACAAAAGACACAAACACTATATGGAAACGTAAGGCATGTTGGTCTTAAAATAAACATCAGAGAGTTAGATGGCAAAAAATTATCAAATAAGAACTACATCAAAGACCAATACAACAAAAACGGGTGAAATAATTACAATCAGGAAGTGCAACTGGATTGACCATGTTCTAAGGATGAAGAAAACCAAGATGTGTACCACGGCTATGACATGACCCCAGAAGAAAGGGGGAAATTAAGCCGACCAAAGACAACATGAATAAGAAGCACAGAACAGGAGTGGTCACAGCTAGGATGGATTAGCTGGACATCATCAACAGCAGCAGCCAGAGACAGAGGCGGAGAGAGGGTGTGTGTGAGAGCCTTATGTGCCAGTTGGCATAAGAATGATAAGTGAAGTGAGGTTCAGAAGTTTCGTTATTTTGGTTTATTAACCGCTTTGTAGTGCTTTTAAATTTGAGTTGTGTACCATACATCTTAGAAATACTAGCCTGAGTATTTGTGCTATTTCATTTGTCCACAATTACCCTCAAGAGAACTTAGCTGGTAAATTGTACAAACTCCTATATAGAAATGCGATTTCTGTTAAAACTGGTTAAGTAGTTAAAAATCTTTAATGAAATATCACGCCACTGACAACAACAATGACAGACAATAGCAAATCTGATCGATCTGTAAAGCTCAGAAAAGCTTTTGAATAATGCAAGCTAAATAGTGCTGAGAGAGTTTCTTTCAAGAAATGATCTTAAAATTCAGAAGTTCTTTAGAACTCTTTAAAATGTTCATCCTTAGCAAGTGTGTGTAAAAACTACTAATTTATATTATGTACTTAATTGTGTTTTCAAAAAAGAATAAGGGCTCAAACAGTATGTAATATTCTAAGATGCAGTCAAAGATGATAAAAACACATTTTCTCATGATTTTCTAAAAGAGGAAAAATTGTCCGCAGCCGTATCTCACAACGAAACTAGTTCATTTCAGGGTATATTGCATGATATAGTTATAATGTAAATTTAGTTGAGGGCGATAGCTGCGGACACAGTTTCCTATTCGGAGAACTTCTATAAAATAGTTGTCTTCTTTTTAAGTTCTAAGTAATATAAGGGACAAACCACTTTTATGACCATTGTGAATGTGTAATATTGTTATTAATAGATTCTTAATTGGGAGGTATTCTTGAGTAAATTAAAGCTACATTTTTATTTTCTGTGATATTTTTTAGAAAATCTCTTTAAAATGAAATTTATGGCACCTAGATGAGTAGTTCTAGTGTTAAGTTGGGGTTTGTATTGTGAGAAAGTTCAGTCGTTCTTTAATTCTTCGTCTCCACTAAAGGGCTTGTCTCCACTACTCTCCTCTTGTCATTGAATGATAAAACAAAACATTGAAAACTTCAGAAAACATGCAGCACTAATAACTTTTCTTTATACTTTATCGTCCCCATAATTCTTAATTTGAACAACATGCTATCTACTGTCAGTCAAATAGGCTTTAATTCATTATTTTTAAATTGTCTACTCTTTATTTACATGGTTGATTTAGACTCAGGTAGAACCAGTGACACAACACGCAGGATATTCATGTTTTTTACTAATATATTATATACTGAACTTCTAGATATCTGGTATTCTTCCGTTAACCTTGATATATCTATATTATATTTATTGCAAAAAATAATAAGTTCATTATATGCAAATGCTTTAAACTTGTTGAATTCCTTCTCCTACTATATATAACTATTGCTATTGGTATTACTATATTTTCTATTAATACGATTACTCCGAGTGTTATTGTAAATATTATAAAAAGTTCAAAAGTTGATTTCTGATTTCCACTTTTTTTAAGATTGTCATTCAAACATAGAAGTGGGTTTGTTGATTTTGGCGAGTCCGAAACATTACCCACGTAAAGAACCATTCCCATTCCATAAGTAGTATGAAGGTTTACCTGACTGTGTAAAACCATGGACCAGGATTATTAGCTTTGAATCGGATAACAACGTATCCCCCTGAAGGAACAATAATTGTGTCTTTTACAGGAGGATGTGATAATTTTATGCCATGAATAGAATTCGATTTTTTAATCCAAGATTCAGGTTTCCAAAGTTCTTTATTACACATGTTTGGTGTTGGTAAACCAGTGCATCGAATGTCATTCGTCTCTTCCATGAACTTTACGGATGGTCTATCATACTTTCAAAATCCCATTTTTACCACATAGAAATGATTGCCATGCAAATAAATCGGATGGGACCAACCTTTTCCATCACCCATGATACTTAATACAATTTGATATGCCACATCTTTTTTCAAAAACTCATAAAACGTGCCTAGACATACATTGTCCGGACCACAGTGAGCATTTTTACATGGCGCTTGTATTTTGTCGAATCTGTATAACATTGGTTCTGCTGAAAACATAAATTGACAGCCGTTGACGGAGCCTTTATTTTTCATAAGATCGCCCGGAAAACCAAAATTAAAGTATAAAGTTTCCTGAACATTCAATACTTCCTGACAATTTGATTCTCCTTCTTCTTTACTATAGGTGTCATAATCAAACGTCAGACAATTACGATTTGTTCCAAGTGGATAGTATAGAAATGGACAGTTAAATATGTCACATTGCGCAGAAAGTGTACACATATTTGGCGTTGCTTTTGGTGGATTCCTAATAACGGGAGTACCAGCATAATGCAATATGGCTTCGGCAGCATGATATTCGTCCACTGAGGAATCCATATCTTCTAGGCTTTCAGCTACGAAAAGCTATGAACCCGGTTTCTGAGAGGCATTAACCAAAAAATCAAATCTTTCTCCTGGAGTAATTATGAAAGATTCTACAATAAGTTCATTATCTGCTGTCAAATTATTTTTGACAATATCAAATCCATCTGAAGCTAAAATGTTTAATTCTCTGTGACCTTCAATAAAACTCGAAAAGGAAACAGTGTGGCGGCGCTTATAACGCGAAATAAATAGTTCTTTGAGTGTTATATCTCAAACCTCTGCAAGGGAGCTTCATTATTAACGGAATTTGTTTTGTAAAATCGTCCCATACCGTTTATAAGTCCAGCGTGAAACTGAAATTCGCCAAATTTTGTCCCGTCGACAGAACGTGAGGCATTAATAAATGTTCTGGTATTTAGATCATATACTCCATCCATCATTCTTAAATAAGACGTTTCGGGGCCATCATTGTGATTCCAGTCTTGCAACAAAACAGTAAATTCTTCATAAAGAATCGGTAAAACATTTTCTTTTGGTTTAATGATCAGAGCACCGTATAGTCCCATGCTTCGTTGATTGCTTATTTGAGCATGGTAGAAATGAGTTCCCAGTGGAGCTGCTTTAAATCTATATGTAAAGTTTTGACCTGGAAGGATCGGACATTGAGTGATAAAGGCAACTCCATCTGAGTAAACTGAGTTAGTTTGCTTGATACCATGCCAATGTATGGATGTTGACTCTGTGTGCATAGATTTCGGACATGTTTTATCATATCCTGACCTTCAAACGCTACAATAGATGGACCCGGAAATAGACCGTCAACAGTAATTACCATTCGTGCACCAACACCGTCTGCTGTAATTGTATTTTCAATAGTGTTTTAGGCAACGGATTTTCCCCGTCTACGTCATCAAAACGGAATAGACTTCCGTTTTTCGGCCAAACAAGAACAGGATCTGGTGAAGTCATCATTGTTATATCTAGTCGAGAGAGATAAACAACATAATTATAGGTAACATCTGGTTTCTTCTTCATCAGCCATTTCAAAACTCACTTTCAACATGTACATGTACAAGCACAGAAAAAGATACATATGATGCAATATTATATTGGTCAAGCTACCTGCGATGCATTCCAATATCACACTAAACATGTAATATATTTTAAGCTTTACTTTATATAGAACATCTTATCAAAGGTGTCTACGTATTGAGTAAAAATATGAAACGCCCCAACTGTCTTATGTGTATGATATTCAGGTTATGATATTACATCTTCATTCTATGCTAATATTTTATTCTAACATGCCGATACTTTAATATTACATGCTGATACTTCAACATTCTATGCAAATAAACCAATATTACAATTGCTGATACTTTTCATTGCACGATGATACTTTAAGGTTTCTCCACCCTTGATGTTTTTATGGTTTAATCCGTGTAATTTTTGTTTAAATTTGAAGATTAATATGTAAACATTCAAACTGAACTTGAATATTGGTATGTTGCAAATATTTTGTTCATGCTGTAGGAGCTAACACAGGTACACTATTATGGCAATTATAGCGATGACTGCTCTCCATTCCAACATCACATTTTTTTTTACTGATTTCTATATAATAAAGCAATTTTTTAAAGAAATTAATCACAATCCTTTATTTTATGTATTTTAACATTTTAAGGCCATTTAAACTTCCTAGTATGAAAGCTGTCACATATACAGTACATTTTAATACAATTTTCCAACCATGAATAAGTACAGTTTAGAAACAAAAAAAGTCTATAACTTTTGAAATAATGGTTCGAACTCACTGGAAATTGGTACATTTGTAATTCATTATATATCCTTTCGAAATCTGCAAAGAAATGTTTACCTTGCCAGGTAAAAAATTATGAATTGTAGTCTCTGTCAAGTTTGCCTATGTACGGTTTTATCAGTTTTTCATTGAATTCAGCGATTTCAACTCATACTACTTTCTATAAATTGTTAAACATTTGTGTCATATCACTTTACATAGCTTACAATGTGTTAAACACTAGTATAAATCAAGAAATATTGGCAAAACCATGCATCACATGACACTAATATTATAACCGATAACGGTAAAATATTCCGGAATGCTCTCAATGACGTCATGCGACAATCGAAAGACCTTAACAGCATTGGTAAAAATCTGTCACTTATTTTGTTCAAATAAACTTTCATTGTTGATCACAACCTTACTGAACGATCGTCCGATTCAAAATAAACAAAATATTAATGTCAAGATCTAGTTTATAGCGTTTTCCAGTAACGCTGCCTCGTTGGCAACGGAATCGAACGGTTGGCAACGTCATAAAAAATCAATAAGGTCTTGAAGCTGATAAATGTCTTAAAATCGGTCCAGAAATTAGACATTTGCAGCTATAATGCCGTACAATGAAGTAAAACAAAACGACGTTATAGGAATCCCCTGTTTTTTAATATGAAAACTTCGACGCAATATTGTTTCCTTTTTGGCAATGGAAAAATGGGTTGTCGCAATCAACGAATAACAAATTAAAATCTTAAATTTGAGAATATACTGGTATTTCTGTAGAGGATACATGAATTAAATAATAATCTGATCCTAAAATCAATAAATTAACTCTAAGGCAAACGACAACCTTAATGGCAATATTTGTTGTTGTTTTAAACAAATGTAGACGTTTGAGAAAGAAAACGTCGGTGGTAAAAAAAATCGAATAGATGTAGCATATGTTAAAAGACGCTTCCTTCAAAATACGATCAATTTGTCCACTTTTATCTGTTTGCTTTGTTATTGTTTGTTCGTCTATAACAAAGATTTTTCTCGTCGCTATAGTTATAACATTTTGTGCATATACCATATATCCCGACTACAACAAAACCGTTATCCAAAATCACCTCCTCAATAACTGGCGTATCTGCAAGATGAAGAGATAGAGAAATTCTTAATAAACTTATTTATTTTATCACACCTAAATTATTTTTTAATTACATGTATCTGTAATAACATTAATTACAGTTGGCCACAGGTTTCTGTATTCTTTGATTCCAGCATGTTAGAAGAGTTATTAATTTTGAAATAAATATGATTTAGGGATGGGGATCTCAAAGTTTATCAAAATATATCATAATTTCCTATTTCGGGGGGGGGGGGTAAAGACATATCCTGGGGTTCATGTACTTTACATTATAGAATGCATCATAATGACATTAGAAAAAAGAATTATGGTTTAGTGGTGGGGATCTCAATAGTTTTCAAGATATTTTTTATTTTCCTGTTTCATGGGGTCAAAACAATCCCATAGAGCTTTGTCCTACATTATATTTGATGCATCATAATACATTTAGAAAAAAGACACCTTCCTTCCTATTATTACTCATATAAACATGATAAGTCTCTATACAATTACTTTCATGTAATACACAAATTTAATACAAAATGACACAGAGTCAATACGGGTCAACTCAATAGTGTAAGTCTGACAAATGAAAAAATAACCTTTTTAATTAAAATTACTGAAACTGTACAAATGCAATAGGATAGGTAACGATGATAAGCTTATTTAAATATTAAAAGATGATGATACAATATTCTGGCAAAGGGAGATCACTTATTTAGAAAGTGAAAGTAATACTAATGTATACCGGTGTCTCATAATATTGTGCTACTACATGTATTAAGCTTAGCTATATTGGTCAACATCATAATGATAATCCAATTAGAGCACAATATGATTCCATTTAGCTGTCAATTACCCCCATTATCTTTGTATTTTTAAGCATATTTTCTCTACTGATTTGAATGATATACTTCTCAAGAAATTCTTGATACAAGAACATTGATAAGTGGAATATCTTAACGAAAATCAGATTTCAGTACCTTACATGAAAGCGTTATGTACACGACGTAAAACCCATCTAATCGAAGAGCTGGGTAAAATTAGTACCCGCTAATGCGACCTGTAGACTTGTGTTGTGTACGTAACTTCAGACAAAAATCAGTTCTTTGTAACATCCAACTACTTTCATGACTTATTCTTTAAAACCCCTTGCACCTGCAAATTGTGATGTAATCCATTTTGAAGTAAACAAAAAAGTATAAATATAATATTTTCCCCAAAAATAATATTACCTAACAGTGTAGCGCAATGGGTTAGAGCGGTGACTACGTGTCTGTAGATAGTTCAAATCCTGCTGAGGCGTTTCTAATTATTTTACTTAAATTTCCAAATAAAACATTTTAAAAACTTTTTTAGGGGCCAAATTATGGTGCCATATCTCTGCCCCTTGTGTGCAAGTAATTTTTCTAACAAATATGTCGACATGCAAAGATAAATATGTAGATATGCAAGATAACTATGTCAATATGCAAAATAACTATATTGACATGCAAGAAAATTGAAATAAAATAAGAAAACTGCAATCAAATAAAAATTACAAAAAAATCTAAAAAATCAAAAATCAAATATCGCCCATATGTGACATCCAAGATGCTAGATGCTACATATTTATGTCGACATGCAACTTATTTATGTCAACATGCAACTTACTTATGTTGACATGCGAGATAGATACATGTATGTTGACATACTACTTAGTTATGTTTACATGCGAGATAAATATGTTTACATGCAACTTATAAATTGTACGTCAACATAACTAAGTTGCATGTCGACATTAATATGTTGCATGTAAACATATTTATCTTGCATGTTAACATAACTAAGTTGCATGTCGACATAAATAAGTTGCATGTCCACATAAAGAAGTTGCATGTGAAAATAAATAAGTTGCATGTCGACATGAATATGTTGCATGTCAACTTATTTATTTTGCATGTTTACATAAATAAGTTGCATGTTGACATAAATACGTAGCATTTAGCATCTTGAAAGTCTCATGTTGGCGATATTTGAGATTTTTAAAAAAAAAATTATAGTTCATATTTGATTGCAGTTTTCTTGCATGCCAACATAGGTATGTTGCATGTTGACATAACTATATTGCATACCAACATATTTATCTTGCATATCGACATAATAAATAGAAAAATAACTTGTACACAAGGAGCAGAGATATGCCACCGTACCAAATACATATATATGGTGTAAAATTTTAAAATTCTAAAACGTCACCGTGAAATAATTTTGATTATAACGCACATAAATATTGACATTTGACTAATACCACCTTAAATCAGTAATTGTATCTTCTGTCCTGGCAGTTCTGCATTAAAATTTATTCCGCAATATAATAATGTCATTTATTTTGCACTGTTTACAATCTTCTTTTTAGCAACTACATATACAGGCTTTTGCTGTTATCAACATATTCTGATGTTTATTTATCTATGAGGAGTGTGGAAGGGTGGGGGGGTGTTTCAGAGTAATACTTGAAACTGTGTTTGCAGGGGGGATTGGAGTCCGAGATGTACTTTTGGTAATTTTACAATTTAATACGAGGGTCAATCAAAAAATACGATTGACCCTCGTATAAATCAGGGAGGAGGGTCTGGGCCCCTCACTCCCACCCTTTCTCTAAATCCATGCACACGATGATTTTGACATACAGAAGCAAATCTAAAGCCGGCAACCACCAAGGAAATGGGGCATAATTTAATTCTGTTTGTAATAATTATAAAGACCATACTTTCTATGACATGAAATGTTAACATTATTGATTAACTTAAAATTCACATGCAAACAGATCAACCTTAAATTGTACATAATGGACCGTTCATGTGTATTATGGGTTGGGATCTCATCCTTTATGAAAATTCTAATTTTTAGAAATTACTGGAAATTGCATGTGGCCTTCATTTTTACTAAAACTGGTACAAAACAGTGTTATTTAGGGACAAACACTTGGTTCAGGTATTACTGTCTAATAGAGCATCGATCTAGTTTTGAATGTAAAAGACACCACACAATGTCTCTGGAAGCCCGCCATATGTTTTCTTTGTGTTTCAAACTTGAAACATGTATACATTTGAGCAAGTTGTAATTGAAAAAAAAATAATAAGTTCTTTTACCTTGACGGGGTTCGACAAAAAGTCCGACAATGGATAATAAGTTATATGGAACATTTTTAATTCCTACAATAATAAACAAATATATTCCATTCGAATTCATATACTGTATTTCAAATAAATGAAACGTTCTCTTGAAATGTATGCATTCTTTGATTTAAGCGTTATCTCTAATTTTGGTGTTTTTTTTAAATGCAAATTTAATTAAAATATTTAAAAATTAAAATTAGATCGAACGTAAGTATGATTAACTTGATAGATAGTTTCATTTCATCTGAATGTGATGCTGTGTAATGGTTCGTAATTCGTAGTTTATATATATTACACTTTGATTTATATTAAAAAAAAACTATCAATACACTTTGCTTTATATAAAAATACTTATCAAAATTGATTAATAATTAAGCAAATAGCAATTCAAGATAATCGCAAGATTTTAAATATGATTACTTACACATGCACTTCATTTAATTTTTTTTATGTAAGTTTTTGTGTAATCAGGTAACGTTGGTTAGCTTTGATTTCAAGGAAAATGTTAATTTGATTAAAGTTAAGACATTGAGTTTGACTCGGAAAACATAACAATGGACTTCCCAATAAAAAAATAAAAATGCAAAACGGCAAAAAAAACCCCAAAATGATATTGTGAGTAGTAATGATTTTCGTGTAACTGAACTTTATATACAAGACAATTGCAAGGCAGTATCACATGGCTGGGCATTTAGCAACAAATGGATGATTAAACACTACTAATTAATTCAGAAAACGTTAAAGCAGACCTCACAGTTTGGTACGATGAAAAATAATCTAATAAAAACTTATAGTTATTTTGAAAGTCATTTGTTACTAACAATAGAATAAATGGTTTAACTTATAGTACAAATGAACAAAATAGGGGTTTTCGCATTTACATTACTGGAAATGAACACCTAGTCCTTGCCAATCTTTTTTGCATAGCTTGGAATCATCATGTTCGATTTAAGAAAACACGGATGGTTCTGGAGATTTTAGACTATATTAATCCCCTTCAGAAGAGTAACAAATAAAATTAAAATGCTAAAACTGAATTTGTTGGAATTTTAAAAAATGATATAATAGTTTATGGTTAAAACAATCATCTCTTAAAGTTTATGATAGATCTGAACGGTATTCTGTTGACTTCCAAACCTCCCAAATATTCAGTGTATGGATTTAATATGATTGAATTGAAAATGTGTAATATTCGCACAGCTTGTGATGTTCTGTTGAAAATAAATCCGGTACTATAAAGACATCTGTTGTTAATCTCTGGGTATTACTGCCGGTTACTAGGTCTGTGAGTAAAATAAGATTTTCGGTGTAGGACAACTGTACGTACCGTTGATACACAAGAATATACTGTATTGGATAATTGTTCATAATTCAAAATTTTTTTATTAAAAAAAAGATAGATAAATATTAGAATCGCCATGTATTTTTCAGAGCACTTATCGGAAAATTTATATTAGGAAGTGGACACTTTTCCTTTAAAGTTAGGGAGTATACTACTTGAAATTTTGGATTGAGTGATAAATTGATTGATCTTAAACTCTTTACTCGTGTTAAAGAAAATATTTTTTAGCAAATAAAAATATATCTAAGGTAGTTTCTTTACGCATGCCTTTCGCATCTTGTAAAACATTATGTTCCATCCTTTCAGAAACTGTTTAAATGCAATAAATAAATAATGACTGCACCTAGCGCCGGGTTTTGGGCCCTTTTCGGTCGCTTCGGTTGCGTTTATTTCTTAACCTAATATCACTTATTTTATTTTTTAAAGAGTCAAGTCGATTCCCAACATGAATTAAGATTTTAGACTGTGACACAATACGTTCATTATATATTTTTCTCCTTACAACTTTCGGAAAAAGGAGAATTTTCGCTAATATGACCTTGATCAAACATAAGATTGATATTAACATGCATGAGAGGTGGAGCTAATATTATCAGAAGGGTACTTGAATTAGACTAGCATGAAGAAAATGCCATGTATAATAATTTATTTGATCACTCTTTCAACATAGCCCTATCTATTCAATATGATACAAGTATACTATTAACTATGGTTTCAACAATAAGACAAGTGCAAGTACAGAAGACTTTAGATTAATGCTTGACAACTTAACGTGTTCGAAAACATTGTCCTTGTTAGAACATGATACCTTACATGTCACGTGATAGAGTTTTGTATTCACAAAGTTACCTGAGGTGAGAAATCACGTGGTGAATTATAATAATCAACATGCATCAACCCTTGGTTACAACAGGGAAAGCGAAAGTAAGAAGAAGCAGGTTTTATCTCATGTAATCTTTGAGCGCACGTTTGTCTATTAATCTCCCTTTGACATAACTTTGATAATGCAAATATACAACTAATGTTAAACGGAGAACAATAGAAAAACATGCTGACTATGTATGAAGTCAGTATAAAAGTGGGCGTCCTCATTATCGTATGGAGATTCAAGAAATCGTGATGAACCCCGCATATGAAAACAAATTCGTACTTGGTAACAACATACTTTTATTTAACGCAATTGGGTAAAGTTGCAGTTTAGATGTTGATCATTTCTGCAATTAAAAGAAAAAATCTTCATTTGAAAGTTTATTTTCTCCCAAGTATCGCATGTCCTTAAGTGCAGTAATCCTTTAATTTCCGCTTTCGTACATAGCTTCAGAAGACAAAGAGAATTCCTAAACCAACAACAAAACTAAAATCCTGAAAGAATAATTGCTTTTGAAGAAAGAACAAATTTAATCATCAAAACTTAAAGTTTTAAAAATTGGTTTCATATTTCCTTTTAAACTACGGTAAATATTTCCTTAGTGAATTCGGGTAACAGAAATCAAGAGGGGAATTGAATTATTCAATTGTTTCCTTCAAAATACACGAATATTGTTTCATAGTGGTATTATACTGCTGATGTTCTAAGCTACCTATCATACAGTCATATACATATTCATATTGGTCATTTTAGAAATTAAAAAAAATGAAAAGAAAAAAAAATTCCAAATATTTCACCTCAGATCGTGTCTAAGTCCCTTTAAACGTTTACATTAGCAATCATTTATCTATCCATGAAGGAATTTTAAAATCGGTTAAAGAAATTCAAATATCTTTGATATATGGAAACCAGCAGTCATCTTCAGCTCTACATTATTTTGATTGCCATTTATGAGCTTCTGTTTGTTTATGACTACTAATGTATCATTTTATAAAGCACTGGGTGCTCGTTAAAATGAAATATATCTGCTAGTGACACAAACTAGTTTTAATAATGACAAAGTTTTACATTTAGTTTGATTTTCTATCAACAAATATAGTAATATCACTTAAGAAACATTGGTCATAAAGAAAACGATTAGATGAAAATGAATGTTCAGAGTTAATTTTGATTTGTGGTTTGGTAGAGTTCATACATTTCCATTGCTGCCAGAAATATGTAAAACACGTTGACAGGAAATAAGGTGTATCCAATAGTATCCAGTAGAAATCTCCATAAAATTGCCTCTGAGTAAAGGATGTGTTAGTTGTATGTTTCACAACAGTACTGTCTACAAGCCATCTTAAAATATTCATAACAAATATGCACAAAAATATGCGGTTGGCTCTGAAGTATTTCACATGAACATGTCTTTGTCGAAAAGTAATATTCTTCATGTGGAGAATAACCTCAGTCTGTATGATAATGGCTGCTATTTGAAGAATTTTATTGAAGAATAATAAGAAATGGAGAACACTCCCTGCTTTCATGAGTCCAGCTATTGCACCAAATGTTTTGTAAGACACGGCTCCAGAAGTTATGCATACAAGTAGAACACGATATGTAGAAGACTTTGTAGTTTCAATTAACGTTTCATCAAACTGAGATTTGAATTTCCATTTTCCAAAAAGCAGAAGTGCTAAAACCTCTACTTCGTATATGGTACTAATGACCCGAAATAAATCAACTGAATTATCTGTTTTAAAATAAGTTATAAGAAATGATATAAAGAATGGCAATGAAAGTATGACTCCACATGTAATGGCAGCATTTGCTGAGGTCCGCCTTGTAAGCATTTCAGATGAGTCTAATTCTTCGTTTGATGTTGACGTCGCATCGGACATTCCTTGAATGTTTTCCGCGAAATGCCTTGGAATAGATTCACATTTAAAAGTATTAACACACATTCCGATCACTAAAACGACGGATAGCAAACTGAATTCGATAACCATCGGGCTAATATAAGGATTCATTATATAGTGAATAATAGCAATGCTGGACAAATGATAACAATCTTCATGCGATATTTTCGAATTCGGAGTTGCGCTCATTATGGAGTCGAAAAGAAACCTAAACCAGCGAAGAAGATGAGCAGATATTATAAGAGATATGCCATAATTAATAAGAAGTGAAGGTCTAAAACTTTATTTCCCATACACACTTAAAAATCCTAATTGTCCAACACAGAACAAAATCTCCGTTAAATGTGTTAAAATACTTAGGTTTTGTACACTGAGAAATGGATGACGTCCACCGTTGAGAAAGCAGTCAATATTGGATCCAATATTTAAAGCAGAGTTGAAGATATTTGCAAGCCCAAAAGCCCAAAAGAAGACGAGCTTTAAGTTAAAGGTAACCTTTCTTCGTTGTTTGTCGAATAAAAATTTGTGCGTGTTTCGTTTGACCAACAACCATATTACAAATGTTACTATCATACATAGAAGAGTCATGGTGGCTTCTGTTCCCCATACCACGAGCCTTGGCTTAGCAGTTGGTTTGGTGGTGGAAAATACTATCATTATTGTAATACATATAAATGAAATACAAGTTGGTCCCACCGTAGAATTTAAAAAATAGAAATGTGACAAGTTGCCATTCTCTTCTACACTCGCCATGTCTGAAATCGAAATATTTTATGCTAAAAATAAGTGCCATACTAATTAAACAAAATTGGTTTATTTTGGCGAGATCTTTTCTAGCTTACTAATGTTAAAAATTATTTTAGAAAATGTTTGAATGAAAATGCAAACATAGATTACCATGACTTACTTTTTTGATTACAGGAAGTAGATACGTTCAAGGTGTTTTCAAAAAATGACTTCTTCCTGACTAATTCAGACGAATATATGTTGATATCAAAACACGGAAAGAACAACCCATGATTTATAATATTGATGATAAGCAAGTCACGAAATAGTAATAACACATGTAATAAATTCACAATATCAATATCTTATTTCTGATAACTACCATATGTACTTATTGAGTAATTATATATGTAAATCTTCATTGAATACATTAAAAAATTTAGATTGTAAATTGAAGATTATTTCTGATAATAATATAAATAATATATTGGATAGTGCAACTTTTGATATTTAAG
This sequence comes from Magallana ariakensis, assembly GCA_020458035.1. Classification (NCBI taxonomy): domain Eukaryota; kingdom Metazoa; phylum Mollusca; class Bivalvia; order Ostreida; family Ostreidae; genus Magallana; species Magallana ariakensis. Next base: position 39,853,767 of record CM035819.1, on the reverse strand, counting down.
GACTTAACATTTATTGATGCATTATATCTGAGCATTAAATTTCAAATGCTGGAGACGGTTAAATGTTTTGGAACAGGTTAAAGTTTTAAAGCAGTTGACCTTTGATAGTCTTATCTAAAACATCACTGGTTCCGTATTCTATAAACTTAGATGGATAATGCATCTTGTGATACTTATGAACTTGACATGCTCTACTGAAAAGGTTTTGGAAGCTGGAGTATTGAACGATGTTTAGGTCAGACAGGCTCTACTTAAGTATTTCTGTATCGGGGTTTAGGCGTTAGCGCAGGGCCATATAATGAGAATGTATAACATCTCAGAAAATCGTCTTATCTACATCCACAACAGGGGAAGATAAAGTGAATGCATGGTTATGCAATTCATGACGCCCTCTACCTAAATTGTTCAGGACCCTTGGGTAAGGCCAATACGGACACATTGTAAAAATGTATTCAATATTATTATTATTTTCTTCTGTTCTTTCAGTCGTTTTCTTTGTACAGATATACATTTGAAGTTTTTTCATAACTTTCATTTTGATTTAACTGCCCACAATTTTTATAAATATCACGTCATTAAGTTTACCCTTTCCCGCCATTTTCGCATTTTTAGGATAAAACGGCTTGTATTAAAGAAGTTTTTCTTTGAGGTAACATTCAGCGATTGCTTGAACAACCAAAATATTTTCACCAAAGATGTATTTATCCAGTGACAAAAAGTTCGTTCTTGTTCAAAGCGTCGCTCTATATTTCTTATTCGAAAAAAGACTAGAAAAACGTCAAATTTTCACTGATTTTCATTGAGTTATAAAAATAGCGTCACTTTTGATGTCTAAGATTGAACATTGGTAAATTGTTGAAAGGTCCTGCCATGCGAACAAGACTTATTTCCTTATTGATAATAGCAAACAGTTCAGCGATATGAACCTGGGCTGATTTCATATTCTTGGGTTTCAGAGGAAGCCTTAAACCAGTGTAATTTAAATCAAAAAACCAGTACGGAAACCAAGTGATAAGTATTCAGCAGTATCTTTGTCAGGGTAATTATCCAAATAACTTTGCATAATTTTAATCTTACCTGGAGTTGAACCTAGATCCCATAAACATTTGCCTGGCTTGAAATGTTTGGCGTGGGCGGAGGGGTAGCTGGTGCAAGTTGGGACGAAAAGGAGAGTTGTTCGGTTGGTTTATTTGAGTGGGGGTATGTCTTGTGCTAGATGATTGCGATTACATTTACCACAACCCCCACAAATGTATGAGAGTTAAAACACAAATTGCAAATAATGTTTGACTTATTTGTTCCACCATTGAGCATTTTCATAGTTTTTATCGACTTTTTCCCGAGTTAGATCTATACTGCTTATACTCTTCGTTGCTCCGTGACGTCCGGCGACGTCAATGTTTTAGTCAATTTTACAGAGGAATAAATGTCTTTCGTTACTGATATCTGTTCAACAAATCTATATATCCCGTCATTATCGGGTACACAGAACATCATAACAATTATTAATTTTAGGTTTCAATATTACATAAATTACATTTTACAGACTGATCAATTTTCTCCAAAATTCAAGAACGGTTTTGGGGGGAAGCAAGTCTATGTATTTTGTAAGATGTTTTTTAAACTTAGAAATTTTATATAATTCTCTATCTATCTATCTATCTATCTATCTATCTATCTATCTATCTATCTATCTATCTATCTATCTATCCAAATATAATTCTCTCTCTCGCTCTATCTATCTATCTATCTATCTATCTATCTATCTATCTATCTATCTATCTATCTATCAAAAAAAATTGATGTTAGTTGATAGCTGTCAAAATATCACAAAATTGTGACAATGATGCAAGGTATGTGTTATTCTTGCTGCGCTCGCCACAACGGTAGCGCCGTAGAACATATTAAGATATAAAAACAATAACAGAGTATCTTGAGTCTGTCTAGAAGAAAACTGTACGTCATCATATCTTATGTCTAAAATAATCGGAATTGCTTCTTTTCATGCTGTCATTCCTATTTTAAATAAATCTTCACCTGCCATATATAAATACAAAGCTGCAGTTAATCATTTATTTGGGATTTTTTTCTTATGATACCATGAATTATGTTAAGGAAATATTTCACAATCAGAATGAAACAAATACATTGTGTAGTAAAATTAAATGCCTGAAGTCAGTTATTGTTGTAATTGCACAAGACTACTATGTAGTAAATAATTTAAGGTACTACACGTATATTTAAACAATTTTCCTGTTCAATGAAGAATTCATTAATAATGGTAAAATTATTGTAAAACGGAAAAATAAAAACTTTTTTTGCGAAAGGTCTGTAAAATCATATCCATCATTCATATAGTTAAATAATATACATTGAAACAAAATTTAAACCATTGAAGATTTTCTGCAAACTTTATATGTAATTAATATCAGCATTATTTTAATGTCTTCTTTATGTAGGGGGTCAATTTTTAAAACCTTTTAAATTATTTTCAAAACAGGTGAAAATATTATTTATTTCGTTCCAAAAACTAAATAGGTTGGAACTGTCGCTTTAATTTGTTGTCATTTTAAACTCTGCTTTAGCCTTAGAGAAAACCGTGAACTTCTGTTGATCCTTTAAATTGAAAATTAACCTATAATCTGTTCATTTCTTTCTGTTACTGACCAATATATAGTCACCACCCCCGCCCCTAAAAAATAAGGTAATAATTTAGAAATTCATAGGTGAATTTTGAAATCAATTTGGGCATCCGTTGCATTTTTTTATCATTCAGCAGCGGGTTTTTTTTTCCTGGGTGAAATCCATTATGGTATTATTTCTTGCTGCTCAATGACGTTCTGTAATACTACATGTAGTATGATATTATTTTATAAGTCATTTAGATGAGGTACATTTGTCGTTTTTAAACTTTATAAATAATTCACGTCAAAATATGCTAAAAAGAAGGTCAAAACAATACAAAACGTCAGGATATTAATATTCTTCGGTCACCTTTCTTCCTGATGAACGCATTAGCCTAAACATTGGATTAAGTTATATTCCAAAATAATCAACCTCTAAGAAATTACTCAAATCTTTGTTTCAATAAAATGATTACTGCATCAAAGATGATGAACAAAACAAACATTCTTATCTTATTTAGGCAGAAGGCTTTCAGGTAAATTCTAAAGAGTGGGTTTGGAAGACCTTAAAAGGAGAAGCCATTCTATTCCATGTGCTTTCTATAGCTAGATTTTGCTAGACTTCTATAAAGGCTTATCCATGATATCAAAAACGATTTGCCTTGCCTTTGGACTGAATCTTGGACTAACAAAATAAATATTAAATGTAAATTCAAATAAAAAATAAATAGAATTGGAGCTAGTCACACTTAAAGCGATATAAATCTAATTCCAGTCACGACTGAATGTACTTGATACAAAATAAGGCATGGTTATACAGGGTGGTGTCTTGCTTACATTTGACCGAGGTGGTATTTGAGTCGAAGAGTCGGAGATTTGGATCAAAAACCCATCATTTGATACCTCTGTATGTGAATTTACATGGTATATGGTTCGACATTGTAGGATATCTCCTTATAAAAGACAAAAAAGTTGAAATATAACTCTGATACTTAACTGATGTTTTCTTTTGTCTACAAACTTTATTTCAAGGTATTATGGGTACTAGTGTTTTATGGGTATAATATAAAATTGAATAAATGATTGTATTTTTGTATCGTTCTTGTGATATAAACTAAACTCACAAATCATCATTATACCTGAAGCATTAAAATGACCCTATCTATTAACAGTTTATGACATGGTGTGCATGTATTGTTACAGGTACATTTCCTAACTTATCTAATGGACTGTTCTGAGTATATGTACTTGAATATTATGAATACAGTTGTCGGAGTGTGTTTGTTGTTCCTTAATTTCAATACTGTTTATTATCAATCGCTCTACTGATTAAATGAGTGTTGGTTTTCTGAGAATTTAACGTAAAGGGCTTTGAAGATCATCGAACAATTATAATCCGTGTTAAGTCATCGTCTATTATACATGTAACATATGGGATCTCCTTTTGGGTGTCTGACCAGAAAGTGTTCACTCAAAATGCTGAGCGCTTGCATTTGGCTAGAAAAGATCAGAACGTATTCTGAATACATCAGTTTTTATGACACGTCCGCTGATTGAAACAAAGATTGCTTGTAATTTTATCACAACGCCATCGAAATAGATAATGCTAACTCAGTTGATAAAGTTTATATAGAAACTTTACTTAATAGGAAGTACATTTACAGTTATATTTTTACTAAATATGTTAATAAATTTACTTGTACATGAATTTACTACATTTAATATTTCACACACAAATTCTACAAAATAAAATTTGTTTGATATCATATGCATTTGTTCAATTTTTAAGTTCAAGTTCTAATATCTTATAAATCTAATTGTCATATCAAATAGAATTTGATATGTTATAATGATGTTCTCTTTTTAAGAATCAAGGCAATGAAATGATTTTTGGTAAAGTTCATACATTTCTATTGCTGATAAAAATCTGTAGAAGACATGGACAGGAAATATAGTGTGTACAATGGTTTTCCAGTAGGTGTCTCCATAAAATTGTCGTTGTATAGCTGTCGCGTGTTCGGCATGTCCCATAAATAGGCTGTCGATCACCCATCTAAAAATATTCATGACAAAGATACACAGAAATATTCGACTAACTTTGCAATACTTCACCTGAACGTGCCGTGGTTTTAAAGAAACATTCTTCGTGTAAAGAATCATATCCGTCTGAATAATAATTGTTACCGTTTGAAGAATTTTATTCAAAAATAGCATGTAACAAATAAAATGTCCTCCTCTCATTAGTCCAGCTATTCCCTCAAATGTTTCGAAGGCAACAGCTCCTGAGGTAACACATATGAGTACTATTTGATAACTATTAGATGGTAATTCTTTCTTGAAAATTTCATAGAATTGAGATCTGAATTTCCATTTGCTGAAAAGCAGAAGACTTAACACTTCTATCTCGAATATGGTACTAATTATCCGATATACTTCCGCCGAGTCTACTGTTCCTAAAAAGGAACAAATAAAAGCAATCAAGAATGGCAATGAAAGTACAAATCCGCTTGTACAAGAAGCGAACGTAGATATGTTCATAGCGGGAATTTCAGGGGAATTGACTTCCTTACTTAGTGTTCCGTTTTCTCCATCAATAGACAAATCATGTATGTCCGACAATGATGAATGTAAGTTTTCATTAAATATATTTACATACATTCTGACAGCTATGGCGACAGATAGCAGACTGTATTCGGTAATCAATGGGTTAAGGTATGATTCCAAATCTTTACTTATAGCTGTAATGTTAGACGAACGAAAACAATCATTCAGCCGAGTTACATTCGATGGTATCCAATTCGTGGCAATCATAACAGAGTCAAAAAACATCCTAAACCAACGCAGGAGATGAGCAATAATCATAAGAGAGATACCATTGTTAATCAACGACGAAGGTCTGAAACAACACTGTCCATACAAGCTTAAGAATCCTAGTTGTCCAACACAGAAACAAATCTCGATTAAATGAGCAAAAATACTGAATTCATTAGCAATTGAATACGCCTGACGTCCATCCTTGAGCAAGCAGTCAGTATCTGCAGCAATATTTAAAGCAGAGTTGAAGATATTTGCAAACCCAAAGGCCCAAAAGAAGATGAGCTTGATGTTTGAGGTGGCATCTATCCGCTGTTTTTCAATTAAATTTTTTCTGGTGTTGCGTCTGACTATAAGCCATATGACAAAGGTAACAATCATACTTAGAAAAGTAATGGTGGCTTCTGTTGCCCAAACCACGAGGCGGGGTATAGCTAGTGGCTTCGTAGTGGTAAACACTATTATTACCACAAAGCACATAAACAAAACACATGTTGGTCCTACTGTAGAGTTTATGTAAAGACAATGTGAAATGTCTTCATTCTGTTCTAGATTTGCCATATCTGAAATTAAATAATAAATATTCCCTGCATAAAAACGTCCTTTTAGCAAGTGTACACAATTTAAACGTTTCCCTGATCGATACAAAAGTCTTTCAAATTCTTATTTCAATAGCAAAATTCTTTACCTTTCAAATGTACAATTTATCAAATGAATCAAAGATGGCTCCTACCAAGAGCTCTAGAATGTATAAAGTTATCATTCACTAATAATTAAATTTCTTGTCAAGTCTTGTATTAAAATTTTTATCAATTCACCGTTTATTTATTTATTGGTAAGATTTTTAATAACATATATAAGGCATTCGTATAATATACCTTGCAAAACTCAACTATCTTGGTTTAATTCGGTTTTCGCATTTTGTGTAGACAATATTATTTGTTGTTATCACTATGTAATATTCAAGCAGCTGAATACCTCAAAGTTTAATATAATGTGCATTACTTTGCAGTCTCTAAAGTAGTTCTTGCTCCATAGGTACCCCTTTGTATCTATAATTTAATATGACATATCCATTTAGATGCTAAATAGAATATTGATTATTATTGGCCAAGAAATATCTAAATCATTTAATGAACCAAGAATGCAAAAAAGAATATCATACGCGATTGACTTACGTTATTATTGAAAATTATTTTATGAAATAGCTGTAAATTAACTTCATTTGAGTTCTTATATTTAGGTGCCATAACTAAATTACATTTTTCTAAGAAAGTTTGAGCCTATATGAATATTTGTGTTAAATGAAAAATTAAGACTTACTTGATTTTAAATGAAAGATTTCTGAAGCTGCTCTAACGAGTACAGTTCTTGATCTGGAGAATATAAACTGGTAATTTTATTATCCCAGTATAAACAAGGAAATAGTTATACATGTTTATTTTATTAAGCTACAGTTCCGTAACGATAGTAAATTCACGGAAATAATTTATTGTATATATTTGCTTCTATATGAATTAAAATTTGGTCTAATTAACAATATGCTGTTGGGTATTACAAAGCATAATTTATAAATATATCAAATAAAGTGAGAATAAATTCAATTCATGGAAAAAGTTTTATTTAAATATATATATATATATTACAAATATTACATGGCTTCGAGGGCGAAATACCAGAACATATGACCCAAGGTGACAGCAAAGCACTGGATTGTTATGTTGCCCTATTCAGAACATTTAAAAAAACTAAAATCAGTTCATTAACCTTATTAACAAGACATCTTCATATCTTACAAATCAATGTAAGATGTTTTGTAAAATGTTGATCTGTGCTTTCAATAAAAATGATAATTTTTCATGTTAAAAAAATTTATGTTAGTTCCTCTGATTAGCAGACGCTGTCCTGACATTTTGATTTTCGAGGAACTGTTTACGTTTGCTTAAGTTATTTACAAACCCGACGGGCTCGTTACTATTAATATGCAAATTTATTGCACGCGAGAGGCATATAACAATTTCGGGAGGGCAATATAACTATTTTCTGTGAAATATAACTGTTTCCGGGAGGACAATATAACTGTTTCCGGTGTGAATCGGCGATATTCAGGACATAGGAATATTTTCATCTCATATATGACCTAACGAAAGACTTTTTTAAACTAAAATTTATCATATTTTTTTAAGTTCGAAATTTACATCGATTGGTCAGTTTAATTAAAAGAAAAGATTATGTTAACAATCTTAATATTGAATTAAATACACCACATTGACTGTAATGTTTCTTCATTTGCCACAGTGACTACTGTAGTCGAATATTAAACCTTGCCCCCCTTACTCGCTCACATTAGTACAGATAAAAAATCATACACGACAAAACAAATAATAAATATTATATGGGACATTTTATCATAGAAATAGTATTAAAACTCTTTAGAAAGATAATACACGTATTTAAGGAATAAGGAATCATCCCTGATGATTTATGGTAGATTTGACCACGCTCCGCTTTTTTTTGTTTTGTTGTTGTTGTTGTTGTTGTTGTTTTGGGGTTTTTTTGCTTTGAATTTGCTTTATTTCACATGAATTATTAGTAGCTATAGTGAACAAAAAAAGTATCAGAAGAAGCCACCTTGTCACTTTTTTTAAGGTGGCAGTTACTCCAAAAACCCTGCCGTGTGTTAAAAGCTAAAGCTGAGCACAGTTCGGAAACATTAATTTTAATCTAGTGTTAGTTTAAATATCCCAACCATGAATTTGTGAGTGTACTTAAAACACAAGCTTTACTAGATATAGAATCACAGCCAGCGTTAATTTTTTTCGGAAGGGGTGGGTATGTTTGGTTTTTCTTTCTTTTGTCTAAAGAAAAAAATTAAATATTTTGAAAACAAAAATAGAGAAAAAGAAAAACAGAACATACATAAAACATACCAACGATTGAAGAAAATGCATCCCCAAAAAAAAACTTTAAAAAAAAAGTTTTATATGAGGCAACCATGACTGACAATACGGTAAAAGTGTGACTTTTGACTAGAGGTTTTTAATGACTAGATACAATATTTTTCAAGCAATTATATACCTGGTATTTGTCTAATAAAAAAATAAAAGTAGTAATTTATGGTTACCATATGATACAAGGTACTTATTGCCCGTTCTGAAATTTTAAAGTATTGTCAGTGGCAATTTACTTTTCACTTTACTTAAACTGTGCTTTAAAAAAGCAGCATTGCTTCTTTTCATTGTGATAAGAATTGAAACTCTGGGTCGATTGTAATGAAATACAAATTTGTTTATTCTTACTAATTATAAATGGATCTCGATCTTTAATTACGACTCGGTCAATATTTGAAAAAGTGTATCACTATAAGAACAAGTTCAAGATGCCTCAGCAAAAGTTTCGGCGCAATAGCAATAAAGTTGTTTGTATTGGGATAAAAAATACAAAAGTTCTTAAAAAATTGAGATTAAAAAAATTGTAAGCACTTGCTTACAGTGGTTCAATGAAGCTATTTCAAAATTTGTGAAAATGTCATCATAATTTTAATTGCAGATATGAGTCTGTCAGTCAAATACGTCAACCAACTTTATTCACAAAAAGGAATTGAGGGGGGGGGGTTGATACGTTTGAGGTGATGAAAGAACATCATATTGGAAGTACCACCTGATGTGATTAAATCTACTCTCATCTCACCCAATCAGCATGATGTTCCACAGAAGGGATACATATCCAGATTAAGAAAATAGTAAATGTATATTAGAAAACGCAACAACTAACTTAAAGTTGAATATCTAATCATACACTGTGTATTATTTGACTTTGTTGATTTATTAGTCAATAAATGGGCGACTTTCAATAAATACACATTTGTTTAAAAAAAAAATTATTTATCTCCCTCCCTTGTAGGTTTAAAATTCTGATGTTACGTTAAACTTGAACAGTCTTACACTCATCCAGTAATTCAAGATTTATAGATTTTGTTGTTCTTCCTAATCCTTTGTAAACAACATATGAGCGATAATTAGCATAATATACCGTACGGTTATTTATCGAAGTTTTTACTAAATAATAAAAATGCTCAGTCGAACACACTTCCATGTCGGAGACACGACACCGTACATATTTGAACAGCTCAATAGTGTACAGTTTCATATAGCTGCAATAATATAGCCCTCTCCGATTTTTTATATCTGATGTTTACTGGAGAGGGCTACAATTCCATAGGATCTCCGTAATGGTGCAAAATTATTTTTTTAATTCGACTGACTTCGGTCTAAAAAGATCGTTTTTATGTTAGACTTCTTTTAGATAAAATGATTTATTAATTCAGGTTGAACAAACTAACCGTATATAAATCAAAACCAGATAAAACACACCAGCATGTTTACCAGACGTCTTCTTCAGCAACCATGACAGTTCTCGCGTGAATTTATGGGATTTACGCTTGGGGTTTTGATGGGCTTGATAACGTGAATGTCAGTGTAAATAAGCGGTCTTACCTCGTTCTATCACTAAAACATCATTTAAGGAAAGGATATATGATGGAAAATTCATATTTACCGCGTTATTTACGTTTAAAATGGGGGAATTCCTATATTCAGTTCAAGATCCGCTCCTAAATTTTCATTGGCTGTCCAAAAATAAAACCGATCAAGGTCAGTAAACATGGCGGACAAATTTAACTTGCGTTGTTGACATACACGAAAAATAACCGATATATGGACTATACTTGATAATTTTGGATTAATTTATGCCATACACAACTACAATATTTGAGTTCAGGTAAGAAATGCAAATGTTGTTGTCATTTATATACGATTTGAGCCAAAAACGATGCGGGAGTGAATCACTCCCGCACTTGCACCATTACGGAGATCCTATGGAGTTGTAGCCCTCTCCCCCCCCCCAAACAAAAATCGGGAGAGGTCTACATTATTGCAGCTAAGTTTCATAGAGCTGTCTAAACCCCATATGACATAGATGCTATCATCCAACATAGTAAAACAAACTCCTATATGCAAACTCGTAGCAAACAACTTACGAGGGTTGTTTGGAAATTATTGAGACAATTTCTCTTATTCTTTTAGGAAAAAAGATAAACCCATTAAATTTTACCAAAACGTAAATCAGGATCACAGCGTAGGAACGGATTTAAGTGTACAGTTTTGGGCAGCGCTGTTCGTCGAAGCGAGTAAACAAATTAAACACGTAGCTCTGCGTACAGTCGAAGACAGTTTCAATGTAATTCTAATCAAATGAATTGATCATTGAATTTAAAAAAACGTATGGAACAATTCAATATGTAACGGTAATAAACTGACAAAAGTATAAAAGTTGTATATATTCTTTATGCAATACGTTTTTCAAGTGAACATTTTAATAATCAATATCCAGGGTCACATATCAAGATTGAAATCATCATTATGTACAAAATACAATCATTACAACTAAATTGAGGACATGTAAAGTTAGATATATCTCAAGAGAACAGCCTGACCTTGCTATTGATGCTTTTGCAAATAAAAGTAAAAAAAACCCACCAGAATATCACGATCTGTGATTATTTCATACTGTAGGCGTAGCGCAAAAGCATTATAATTTTACTGTACGAGTAGTGTTGTTAAAAGCACTGTGAAGTTTTTTTTGGAGAAGTTAGGTTTCGGATAGTAAGTTAACTAAACAGAATGACAATGGTATGAATGGACTATTTTAAAATAATTTTTCAATGATGAAAAACAAATATTGTTGTTCCATTCCCCCTAAATAAGCAAAATCACCCAATACATGTAATCGACACAAATAATTTGAGAAAAATTATAAGGCGCAAAGAGTGTTAGGAGTGAAAAGAATACCTACAGAGTTCCTCTGCGACGACCACGCAAACAAGTGTTTATTGCAGAAAAATTGGTGAAATGTACAGTATTATGCTCCAGAAAAAAAAAATTCTAGGCATATAGCACACGCACCTGACGTTATATATTTTTCTCATAATAAAAAATAAAAACCGTCCACCTAATAATATAATACACAAGGTACACATCGCTGCCATCTTTTATTTATCTAAATCTGGAAGTTTTACTTGAAATTCATCGGTAAAAATTATTTTGCAATCTTTTCCGTCTCCTGATTAGTCCTTACAACCCCGTCATTAATAAAAATCATCAGTGCGATTCTGTCTTAGCTTCAGTGTGCATGTACATGTAATTAGTGTTGAGTGTTAACTAGTGAACTTTGGATTTATTCTATATTAACATGACTACTGGCCATGATTCTGAAGATATCCTACTGGGACTCGATGAGTCTTTAGACTCTACAAACCAAACCGATACTGTTGGTATATGTGGAACACTTGACAAACTGCAGTCAACAATGGACTGTGTAAGTGCTGGAATTAACAATATAGGGAATGCTTTTGCTGCATTAGCAGCAGAATCCCGAGAAACTCATGAAGCTGAAAAGCGAAAATTAATAGAAACAGAGGTGGGGAGTGATGATGAAAGTTATGATGATGATGAAGATGATGTAAAAAGTTTACTAAACGCATCGTCAAGTTAGAAGAGTGAAAATGCTTCCAAAAGGGAATTTGACCCTGGTAGTTCGGTGTTAGATGACATTGAACTATCAATTGATGACGATGATGATGTTGGAGATGCAGTTTCAGAGAAACTTGTGGCGATTACTAACAAAGCGATCTCCAAACAATTTAGCTTTGAAAATGACTATGAATATTTTGATAACAACGAAAATCTGTACATGTAGTTCAGTGCGTTATAATTAAAATTCTTTCATAATGACGTTTTATAATTTTAAATTTTTACAATACATGTATTTGGCAAAAAAAAATAAGTTTTTTAAATTTTTGGAATCTTAAGTAAAAAATAGCAGCAGCATTTGAACTCTCTACAGACACATAATTAACACTCTAACCCATTGCACTTCACTGTTAGGTAACATTATTTTTGGGAAAATATTATATTTATACTTTATTGTTTATTTCAATAGGGAGAACATCACAATATGCAGGTGTCCTGTACCACCTTAAAGCTGAAATGTGTGCTTTACATAGTTATTTACCTAATAAAGTAGTGTAAGGGCTTTTAAAGAATAAGTCGTGAAAATACATGCATGTTACAAGTAAAAAATCTTTGTCCGAAATTATGTACACAACACAGGTCTAAAGGTCGCATTTGTGGGTACTAGTTTTACCCAGCTCTTCGGTTAGATGGGTTTCACGTGGTGTACATACTGGTATGTGTTTTCCATATGCACAATAGGATTAATTAAACGTTTCTTTTGTGATGATAAGCTAAAGAGATTCATATTGTGCTCTAATTTGATTATCATTATGATGTTGACCAATATAGGTAAGCATAATACATGTAGTAGCACAATATTATGAGACACTGGTATACATAAGTATTAATTTCATTTTCTAAATAAGTGATCTCCCTTTGCCAGCATACTGTATCATCATCTTTTAATATTTATCGATAAATTAGCTCATCATTGTTACCTATCCTATCACATTTGTACAGTTTCCGTCATTTTAATTGCAAAAGATATTTTTTCATTTGTCAGACTTACACTATTAAGTTGACTCCATATTGACCCTGTGACATATTGTATTAAATTTGTGTATTACATGTAAATAAGTGTAGAGACTTATCATTTCTATATGAGTTACAATAGGGAGGAAGGGATTTTTTTCTTAATGTATTATGATGCATCAAATAAAATGTAGGTTATGACCCTATGGGATAGTTGTCTTTAAACCACCACCACCCACCAACACCCACTCCCCTCTGAAATAGGAAATGGATGATATACTTTGATAATTTTTAACTTTCGAGATCCCCCATCCCTAAACCATATTTATTCTTGCTCTTTGTGCGCATCAAATTGTATATAGGTTATGCCCCCTTGGAGACACCCTGGCTTTCCAGAACTGGACATAATAAAGTATTTTATCTTATTCATATGTAATGTTTGATCCATATGGATAATTCCTAGCTTAATGATGATCCTGCTTTGTTTAGGAGATTAATTTACAATTGCCCCGAATACATATAACATTTTGTTTATCTTATCGATAAAAATTAAAAACCAATTTCCAAAATCTTTGTGTGCATCTAGAGAAAAATACCAATCAAGAAATGATTTAAAATTTGCTACTGTACACTTGTAAGAATGTAAAAAGACTCTGAATCTGATGGGGTGTGTGAAGGATAAACATTTAATTTTAATCATTTATTGTTATTAATTTTAACTTGAATGTTAGGCAGAAAATAAGACTTTGATCATATATCAATAGATCATTTGTCAAATGTGATTTTTTAAAAACAAAAACATTATATAACAGTTTATAAAACTTTTTAGACCCATATTATATTTCGATTTTAATAGATCATTCGACATTTAAGAAGAGTGTTAATGTAAGGTTTTTTTTAATTTTAAGCAAAATTGAATGCAAGGGGTTTTTTTATATTTAAAGAGAATAAAACCGTCATTTTATTTACAGTCTAAGGAGGGATAAGTTTATGTGTCGATCCAGAATTTTTTTCCAGGGGAAAGGGGTGGGGTTGGGGCAACAGTTATTTGAGTTGAGGGGGGGGGGGTCCGAGGCATATTTTTTTTTTATAAATTAAATGTAATTCAAAGAAATTTGAATTTTTAAGGAGGGATCTGGACCCCTGACCCCCCTCTAGATGCGCGCATGGGATAAATGTTAATTTCATGCTACTATTTGTCTACCAGGATTAAATTAAATTTTTCAAAATCTTATTGCACATCTATTGGACTGCCCTATCATATCCCAAGATATGATGTGTCTATTTATTAAATCACAAGAGGAGTTCTGAAACTAGGTTTTTTTTAGGAGTTATAAACATTAATTTTCTGCAACTATTTGTCTACCAGGATTAAATTTAATTTTTCATTACCTTATTGCATATCTATAGGACAGTTCCTATCATATCCCAAGATATGATGTGTCTATTCATTAAATCATAAAAGGAGTTCTGGGATCTAGGTTTTGTTTAGGAGTGATAAACGTCAATTTTCTGCTACTATTTGACTCTCTGGATGAAATTTAAATGTTCAAAACCTTATTGCACATCTAGAGGACAGCCCCTATCACATCCCAAGATATGATGTGTCTATTCATTTAATCATTAGAGGAGTTCTAGGATATAGGTTATGTTTAGTAGTGATTAACATCAATTGTCTGCTATTATTTGACTCCCTGGATGAAATTTCAATTTTTAAAACCTTACTGCACATCTATAAGAAAGCCCCTATCATATCCCAAGATATGATGTGTCTATTAATTAAATCATAAGAGGAGTTCTGGGATCTAGGTTTTGTTTAGGAGTGATAAACGTCAATTTTCTGCTACTATTTGACTCTCTGGATGAAATTTAAATGTTCAAAACCTTACTGCACATCTAGAGGACAGCCCCTATCACATCCCAAGATATGATGTGTCTATTCATTTAATCATTAGAGGAGTTCTAGGATATAGGTTATGTTTAGTAGTGATTAACGTCAATTTTCTGCTATTATTTGACTCCCTGGATGAAATTTCAATTTTTAAAACCTTACTGCACATCTATAAGAAAGCCCCTATCATATCCCAAGATATGATGTGTCTATTAATTAAATCATAAGAGGAGTTCTGGGATCTAGGTTATGTTTAGGAGTGATAAAAGTCAATTTTCTGCTACTATTTGACTCTCTGGATGAAATTTAAATGTTTAAAATCTTATTGCACATCTATAGGACTGCCCAATCATATCCCAAGAGATGACATAGCTACTCCAAAAGTTGTAAGAGGAGTTATGGGAACCATACTTTTTTTGCAAAAAAACGTCATTTTTTGTTACCCACCAATCCCTGTGTTAAAACAAAAATTCTGAAACCCGATCACACTTTGAAATGACACCCCAATTATATTCTAGAAGATCATTTGGCTACTGCAAAAAATGTTGACGTTTTTGAAACCAGATTTTTTGTAAAAAAAAAAACAAAAAAAAAAAAAAACCGTTATTTTTCAGCCACAAAATAACCCCAGGACAAAATTGAAATTTCCAAAACCTTATTGCGCATCTATAGTATACCACAACACATATTCCAAAAGATGATTTGTCTATTGTTGAAAATGTAGGAGGAGTTCGAGGAAGAAGGTTTTTTGTGAAAAAACGTCATTTTTTACCAATTATTTGACCCAAAGGACTACCAGAGAATATTTGAAACCTTTATACAAAACAACATGATACCCCAAATAAAACTCCAAAAGTTCAGTTTGCTGGTTTATAAGAAGGAAGAGCAGTTTGAGAAAGTAAAACATGACAGACGGACGGACGGACAGACGGAACAGGGTAACAACAATATACCCGAACTTTCTTTAGAAAGTGCGAGTATAATGAAGAGAAAAAGCTTTTCATTCAAATGTGGGCAATTTTATCGAAACGTATTTTATTATATCTAAACTGGCAATGAGATCGTGACAGATTGCATCACCTGAAATATATCTATTTGGACCATAACGTTTCAAAGCTCAATAAATCGCATAAGGACGTATCGACTCGCATCACATCGCACCTAAGTCTAAATTATACAGACGTTCCACGATTAGTCTGATTTGTTAATCGTAGTGTAAGTTATCGCACGACAGTGATAACCTAGAATAGCTCATGTTCGTAATGTTCGGAGCTACGCGTACAGTTGTTTAACTGCGATTCAGAGCTACCCGTACAGACAAGTAAGGTGCACGGGACATTTTCTTTGATACAATTCATTGTAGCCAGGGGATATGTGTCTTCGGAACTCTGTAACTAGAATTTCCTTAGTTCACATTTAGCACAAATACCGTTAATTCATTTGTTATAGGGTCAATCACTAATTTCTGAAGAAAATTACTAGTCAAAACCTGTAAAATTTTCTACATACTGGATTTTATGAGATTTTGACCCTTTCATATTTTGCTAGTTTTTCATTATTTTTCAGCTTTTAGACCTCCCCCAGCTAATTCCCTGCAAAGGGTTGACCTTCCGTACCGTGTGCATGTTGCACCATCACATGTCAGAAACTTACCGGTGTATAGTTTACAATGTCCCATCCACCTACTTTTCGTGTTATTTTACCTCCCGTCTGTCACTTGCAATTTCAATGTGTAAAGTCAACACAAAAGTCATAGCCGCGGTTTCGCATTTTACTTCTGATTCTCATGTACCTAACATATGGGGCCTACATACTGCATGTCAATTTCAACAAGAGACATCCCTCTAACTAATGATAATCATTAAAAATAATTTCATGAATTTTAGCAACACTCATAAGCCTTCAAGTACAGCAACTCTCAATTTTACAAAAATATTGACGGCTACTTTATCCGAAACTGTCCCTTGCTACCTTCGCGTACAGTAAATAATATCGAGGTATGGTCAGAAAAACTTCAGTTTCAAAGAATTTTTTGTTTTCTTCATATTTGTAACTTTTTTTGTTTCAAAGTTAACATATTTGGAAAATATTTTAACAACAAGAAACATTATTTTTTGTCAAAGAAAATCAGAAACACTTCTCTAGATATTGTGATTCAATTTCTTATTGAGGTTTTGTACTGTTTTGATCCAATAAGATTTTTCCAAAGAGAAATTTTATGATTTTGGGATGCAAATGAAGAGTATCAACTTATTCTAGCTTACTACCGTATAAAAACCGAGACACTATCCGTCTAGATATTAGTTATTTACATATTTTCAATCTACGATGCAAATACTGTACGCAACGCTATTTGTTCTCTCGCTTCGACGAACAGCGCTACCCAGAACTGTACACTTCCGTTCCTAAACTTTGAGGATAATGTTTATCAATGCGCAAAGTTTCTTGTCCATGAATAGATCATTCCTGGTAAGCAGATCAACGTGCCTTCGTCCAGTGACCCGGTGCAACCACAAACTTTTCGCAACGTCATTTTAACGCTTCTCATTGCTTCTGTCTTTTAAACGCCTTACAAATGAACGAAAATAAGAATTAATCTTTATTTCTCATTTCAAGATGTCATCATTTATATTTTCTCTCATTCTTGATTTTTTTGGGAAAAAAATTCGATTTATATTTACCCGAACGTGAAATTACTGTGAATGTTTCCTGACATTTTGTACATATTTTAGAACTGGGACAACAGTTAGTGTGTAAAAAGTGCTTGATATTTAGTCACTTTGTCTTAATTCTAGTTAAACAATAAGCGAAAAAAAATCTGAAGCTTTTTATCCCATGTCATCGTAATGTTTTTGTTTAAGCAATTGCGGGGCCTTAAAAGGTCTTCTTCTGAGATTTCCACCATATTCGCTGCGCCGCCTTGACGTCAAAATTCAATGTAAAGTCGTTGTCAGATATATATTGCTTTGGGAATATATTTGTAACATATCCGTATTAAAACTCGAACATTTGTGAAACTTGATCGAAAGTTAGTCGCAAAAATTAGCAAAATGAACGTATTTAATTTGATTTCGTTTATCATTAACTGTATTTCTACAGACACTAAATTATTAAATATTCGTTTAATATTACTTTGTTTAATTATTTGTTGCGTTTCTTCAATGTTTATGCCAATTTTGATCGAAATTTGTCACTTAGAAAGGGAAATAATCGAGTTGTCTCAATAATTTCCGAACAACCCTCGTACATGTTACAATCTGGCAAAGCAAGGACTGAATAGTTAACTATACTCCTAAATACGAACTAATAAATCCATCCCAGTCCACCACCCCCACCCACCCCGAAATTACCGGGATATGTTACACACTTAATGACAGATAACTACCACATAGTTCACTGTAAATAAAATCTGATTTTATTTTTTGTAATTATACAACATAACCATGACGACATACTCCATATAACTCGGTTCAATTTCAATTTTACGAACCAATCATTGCTACTAAATAAGTTGACAAAATGTCTTCCAAACCACTTTTTCACTTTTGTTATATCTTTTTCATTAAGTGTCAAAAACACCACTGGTCAAAACAAGAAACGTATGTAATTCACCAACATGCAAAACAAGTTAAGCAAACGAATAAATACAACAATTTAAAAAAGTGTGATGGAAAGTGCGAAACTATGTTACCCATGTAGAATCAAGCTTTTAAAAACCGGGAATACAAGTTTTTATAACTTTTTGTTTTCAACATATTCGGTGTGACATTATTAAGCCGAAGACCTGCAAATCCTGAACTCTTTAATACACTACATGTTGAAGATAAATGTTAATTGAATAACAAAAGTAAACACAATAGATATGTCAAATAAACATGTAACTTGTAACAGAGTTTATTACATCGAATTCCCGTATAAAAAAACACAGTTTAGCTGTATGTACCGACAAAAACAATTGACAAATTTGTTAAATGGTTACAACAAATTAACATTAATAACCAGGTAAATTTGTATCATTAAAGCTGACATGAATTCAAAAAGTCATTTGGTCGCCATATTAGTTTCGATCGCTCCTCAACTGCCACTGGGGTATACATGTATATACCGGCAGAGAAAGTTACGGTCGGTTGCTTTCCGAACGATTCATTCAGGTTGCACGAACTTCTAAATAACAGAATTAAACAATGTAGTAATATGTTTGTAAAAATGAATAAAGGAAACTACTATCAATAAAAATACAAGATAGTTTATTTTTAGATAGAATTTTCAATGTCTCCGCAATATCTTGCACAGACAGTCCTGTGTTGTCTTACTTTGCATGCACATTGAACACGTGTGTCGTTTATACAGAGTGCATAACGTCTGCATCTTATTGTAAACAACGGCCGCACTACATCCAACTTAGATAAGTGAAAGTAAATCCAAGAATGTATTAACAACGTAACATCGTTTTTATCAATTTCTAAAAAAAAAAAACCACTTCGTTTTCTTAAGTCCATGGTCTGCTACAGAGTGTGGTTTGCGCATGTACAATATTATAATAGTAAGACACAGGAGAACGTTCTACAATGATCGAGGATTTTTGAAATGAGAGTACTTTGATTTCAGTCTGTTTTGTTTCGTCTTTCATTGGATATTCCTTACCAATGCAGAGGTTGTCATATTATTTTTGTTAAAGGCGTGTTTATTCAAATCTTAACATCCTGTGCAACGTGTTCGGGTGAATGAAATACCTGAACGCAGTGAAGCATGAATAATGCTCTGGCCTTATATAGGGGGTGTGTAGCAGAACATTTTTATAGAAATAGACAACTAATATGGCGGTAGTCGAAGATAAAAGGGAAATAATGCGTATTTATCAATTCATGTCAGCTTTAATTTTATTATGGGTCAGTATTTGTGTGTCGGTAAAGTTCATACATTTCTATTGCTGTCAGAAGTCTGTAGAAGACATTAACAGGAAATATAGCAGATGAAATAGTTCTCCAGTAGACTTCTCCATAGAACTGTAGCTGAATTGATACAATGTCGAAGGTCTGTCCAACGATAATGCTGTCAAACAGCCATCTCGAAATATTCATGACAAAGACGCACAGAAAAATTCGACTAACTCTGAAAAATTGAACTCGCACCTGTCGTGGTTTATAAGAGATGTTTTTCATCTGAAGAATAAACTCGGTCTGTATCATAATAACAGCAATTCTAAGACTTTTATTGAAAAATAACAAGAAACAAAAGAGGTTGTCTGCTTCCATGAGTCCGGCTATTGCACCAAATGTTTCGTAACCAACAGCCACAGATGTAATCAATAAAAGTGTAATCTGATATCCACTAGAAGGAGAAGGAGTTTCTTTTTTCAAAATTTCATTGAATTGAACTTGGAATTGCCTTTTTCCGAATAATAAAAGGGCTAAGAATTCCATTTCGAATATGTTACTGATAATCCGAAATACTTTTGACAAGTTTGCTGTTTTTAAAAAGGCAAAAGTTAATGTCATCAAATAGGGCAGTGAAAGAACTATTCCACTCGATATCGCAATGATAGTAGAGATGCGTCTTTTCAGATGTTCAGATGAGTTCGATTCATTGTTTGTTGTTGTTTGGTCTTCCGTTTCAGTGGAAATTTCTGGAAGGTCGATGTGTAAAGATGTTTGAACAGAATTGTTACGGAAAATATTTGCAAACATGCTGACAGCTATGGCAACAGAAAGCAAGCTATATTCGGTAATCAATGGGTTAATGTATAATTCCAAATTATAACGAATGGCGGTAATGTTAGACGAACGAAAGCAATCGTCCATCCGAGTTACATTCGATGGCATCCAATTCCTGGCATGCATTACAGAGTCAAATAACATCCTAAACCAACGAAGGAGATGTGTGATAATCATAAGAGAGATACCGTAGTTAATCAATGACGAATGTCTGAAACAAAATTGTCCATACAAGCTCAAGAATCCTAGTTGTCCAACACAGAAACAAATCTCTATTAAATGCGTTACAATACTTAAATGATATGCAATTAAATACGGTTGACGTTCATCCTTGAGCAAGCAGTCAATATCTGCACCCATATTTAGAGCAAAATTGAATATACTTGCAAACCCAAACGCGCATAGGAAAAGGAGTTTTATGTTCAAGGTGACGTCCTGTTGTTTTTCAATTAAAAATTTGTGTGTGTTGCGTTTGACTAAAAACCATATGACGAAGGTAACGATCACGCTTAGGAGAGTTATGATGGCTTCTGTCCCCCATACCACGGGGCGGGGTATTGCTAATGGCTCCGTAGTGGTGAACACAATCATTACTACAATGCACATAAACAGAACACATGTTGGTCCTACCGTAGAGTTAATGAAAAAGAAATGGGAAACGTCTTCATTCTGTTCTAGACTTGCCATATCTGAAATTAGATAATAAATATTTCCTGCATAAAGACGTCCTTTTAGCAGGTGGACACAATTTAAAGGTTTCCATGATCAATACACATGTCTTTCAAATTCCTAATTCAATATCAAACTTCTTTACTTTTCAAATGTTCAGTGTATCACATGAATCAAATATGGCACTTATCAAGAGTTCTAGAGTGTATAGAGTTATCATTGACTATTCATAATTTTCCATTTCTTGTCAGGCATTGTATCAAATTTTTAAACATTCACCGTTTTGTCATTTTTGGGGGGTAAGATTAATAATAACATAAAGCACTTTTATAATATACTTTGCATGGCTCAACTCTTTATGTTTAATTGAAGGTTTTTCGCAGTTTGGGTATAAAACATATTTTTTTTTGTTATCACTATGTTCTATTTAAGCAGTTGACTGGCTCAAAGTTTAATATAATTTGCTTTTAATTGCAGACTTTAAAGTAGTTCTTGCTCCATAGGTACTCTATAATTTGACATGATATATCCATTTAGATCTTAAATGGAATATTGATCAAAATTGGCCAAGAAATATCGAAATCATTTAATGAACCAAAAATGCGAAAGAAGAATATGATACGCGATTGACTCACGTTTATATTGAAAATGATTTTATAAAATAGCTGTAAATTAACTTCATTTCAGTTCTCATATTCAGGTGCCATAACTAATTACCTTTTTCCTAAGAAATTTGAGCCTTTATGAATATTTGTGTTTAATGAAAAAAATAGACTTACTTGATTGTAAATTAAAGAACCTCTGAAGTGCACTAACAAGTTCAGTTCTTGATCTGGAGGAAATAAACTGGCAATTTTATTATCCCAGTCTAAACAGGGAAATAATTATATTTATTATACCTCTGTCAATATTTTCTCAGGGGACAATAAACTTGCTATAGTTCTCATAGCCAGTAAATATGTACAATTATGCTGTTAATCTTAAGTTAATGTTCCTAAACGATATAAAATGCACGGAAGCAATGAATTGCATGTATATATTTGCTTCTATATTTAATAAACTTTGGTCAAATTAACAATATGCCTTTGGGTATTCCAAAACATAATGCTTACATATCTCATATTATGTGATAATAAATTCAATTCATAGATAAAAAATTATTTGTAAATATATACTAGCGGAAAAAAGAAACTGTGCATTATTTAATATATGAAAAAAAACATTAAAAAATTACAATGAACAAATTTTATTTTTTGTAATACTGTTAACACATGTATTCGTAACAACATCTCATTAATGTCAACGTCGAATAACGTCAATTTCAGCACACTCGAAAGTCACTGTTATTTGAAATTGAATTAACAAAATTAATAACGCGTGTGACCACCATTTGCGTTCACGCATGCTTGACAGCGACGCCTCATTGATGCCACTAAAGTGTTCAGAAATGCTTGAGGGATGTTGTTCCAGATGTTGGTTAAAGTCTGGCCTAAATCAGCCAATGTCACTGGCTGATTTGGTAACCGACGTAAACGTTTTTCCATTTCATCCCAGACGTGCTCGATCGGCGACAAATCGGGGAAAACAGCTGGCCAAGGCAAGACATCGACATTCTGTTGAACAAACAAGTCCCTGACTACACGTGCAACGTATGGCCTTGCGTTGTCTTGCTGCAGAGTGATGTGATTTTGATGTATCGGTATGAAGGGTATCACATGACGCTGAATAATTTCATCTCGATAGCGTACGCCGGTGAGATTTCCATTGACAATTTGTAGAGGGGTCCTTCCACGTGCTGATATTCCACCCCACACCATAACGCTACCTCCACCAAATTGTCGACGTTGCACAACACAAGCGTCCTGGTAACGCTCTCCAACGCGACGATACACCCTACAACGGCCGTCACTGGTATCCAAATGAAATCTGGATTCATCAGTGAACAGGATATTGGCCCAGTCCTGTATTCTGAATCGCAGATGTCGTGTGCACCACGCTAGTCTGGCGATACGATGACGTTAAAGCAGTACTGGGCGCACCGCTGAACGTCTTGGTCTGATGTTTTGCTCGCGCAGACGATTACGCACAGTTCTTGGACTAATTGGTCGAAGCCCTGGAATGCTACGGGCAGTCAAACTTGCTGTCTGGAAACGATTTCTCAGATGCACAAGTCTAATGTGGTTGTCCTGTTGACGTGACGTCACACGAGGTCGCCCAGAGCGCGGTCGATCCTGGGTGTTGCCAGATTGTTGAAAACGTCTCCATAATGACTGGATGGTGTTCCGATGAACTCCAAAGTGTCTTGCTACAGCATTTTGTGCCATTCCAGCTTGCAGCATCCCAACGGTTTTCGTTGAGTCGTGGCATGACATAGTGGTAAATTTTGTTGAAACTAAAGTGATTTCCTTAACAAAAAAAGTTTAAGCAAATCCTTTACAGTTCTTATTCCAAACAGTATTGGCCCGTAAAACTCGTGCGTACAAATTCTTCAATAAACAACAGGTGCTCACTAACCATAAAAAAGTCCGTGCACCCGGACGGTTACCATCCGATATTGTCAAAAACAGTACCATTATCGATTGTTTAAATATTATAAATACAAACATAAGATATAGAAAAATTATACTAAATTTGATAATGCACAGTTTCTTTTTTCCGCTAGTATATATACTAGTTTTACATTAATATATGGGCCGTCTGATAAGAGAGACAATTCTTTTTCAATTGAATTTTATCACATTTCTTTTTTTCATTGAGTTCAAAAATTACATCGATGGGTCAGGTTTTTTTTAAAGAAATAACCAGTCTGAATATTGAATTAAGGATTACGTTTACTCAGGGTTTGAGATTTCAAAATATATTTTTACAAAATTCAATACTTTAAGTCAAAAATTGTTTTAAAAACACAAAATAACAATGCTAAAAAAATTATCGATATTATTATACATGTTTTGTTTATTTGAGGAAGATATGCTTTGACAAATTTAGGTAGACATAAGAAATTCGGACTAATTTTTTTCATTTCCTTTTTTTCTCTAAATACTTTATGTAGCAATGTAATTGTTTAGTAAAGTTTCTATGTGGTTCTTTTTCATATCATTTTATGTAATTTATGGTTGTATTATCTCGTTTATAATTGTATATCACTGGCTGGCACGCGATGGGAAAAAATTTTAAAATACATAAAATTAATTCCAGATAGAATATCTCGAAAATTTGATCATTGACCTTATATAATGTTAATGTCACCAGAATACAGGCAATAAATATAGTTTAAGGCAATTAATGGTTTGGGGCTCCATTTAGTCAGTTTTTTGTAATGCTCGATCAAAATTTGGTAAAATTTTGAAAATTGATAGAGGAAATTCGGGTTAAAAAAATTCAAATATGAGCCTAAAACAATTTATTGAAATATAAGACTAGTAAAGCTATTCCTATTTTATCATTTTCTAACCAACAAATTGTTTTATCATTTCTAAAAATTTCAAAATAAAGAAAAACCTTGGAAAGGGCCGGGGTACAATTTTGACAAATTTTTCAACAAACATTCAGAGGTCACTAGCGTAAAAAGTAGTCATTGATCTATTTACTTTTAAAGCGAAAACTGACACCACTGTGAGGATGTGTGGTTATGCATCCTGATGAGCTTACATAAAACAAAAGAACAAGTATAAAATTTTTAACAAAATATTTAATAACAAATTAAATAAAAATTAAACAGAAAATTCAACAACAAAAAAAAAACAACAAACACACAGAAATATACAAATGAAATAATTGAATGAAGTAAAAGTCTATTTTCGAAGCCCGGTTCCGGCGCACGTGGTTTTGAAGAACCCTGAGGTGAGCACGTGGTTACAGTCAGGTACAGGTATATCGGCAACAGTCAGAACTGAGTTGTAGAAGAATATTCACATGCTGCACGGGTCTATCGAGGCTGCATTAAACGAAGGTTTTCCTTGGTGATGTAAATGATCCATGGTCTGGTTCACGCCGATGGGAAATGACCTTCAATAGACTCAATATTCAGAGTATAAGTTTTCAAATGACACAAATTATATAATCATGAATATCAAACTTTCACAATGTTAAGTTATAACATACATCTGCATTGACGATAATAAACTGATAAAACTGCGAGGATCACAGTCAGGTATAAATTCACAAGTACAGGTAATTTTAGAGATGTGTCGAAAGGGCCGCCATAGTTCACTCACTCACTGAAGATCAGCGGTCTCTAAAAAACTCTCCCATGAATATAGAAACGGCTATACTCATAAATACAGGAGCCGGAAATAATTCAGCACCCATGAACCCTCCTTCCCTGACAGCTATTGACGTTCTGTAGGGACGTGAAATTTTACAGCAAAACAAGGCAAAATAGACCCTGATAAAAAAAATTAGCAAAAGAAAAACATACTACCGGAAAACTATTCAAACACGTATTAAAAACGTACAAAAATGGGTTGTTTAGATACCTGATGTTTTTCTAAAGACAGGCCCCTGATAGCACTAGACGGGATGACGACCACCTCTACCGGGTGGTTTTCCCGGGTACTATCCCGTGAAGGCTTTTACCTAACTATTTAAGGTATAAACAAGGGGCTCCCCAAAGGATTGATATGTAACCATAGGAAACAAGGGTTAAAGTGTTAAAACAAGGTGCTCCCCAAAGGATTATGTTCAAACCGGAAGGTGAACCAAGGGGAAAATAAAAAACAATAACACAAAGAATTTCAGTTTGTTACAACTACAATAGTAGGGCCAGAATGTACAATAAAAAGTTTTTCATTCCTATTAGTGGATTTTTTTTCGCCCCTGAGTAAACACTTAAATACATCACGTAGACTAAAATATCGCTTCGTCCGCCACCACTGTAGTCGAATATAAAAAATTGGCCCCTCACTCACTCTCATCATTACAAATAAAAATCTTTGTGGCACATGTTTATCAATATAATATATTATATTGTTTAGTTTTTATTTTTCTAAGACTGGTGGTCTTGTTTTCATTTTTAACATTGTTATGCTAGCTTATAAACCACATTCAATAAGGTAATTTGTCGTCAGTTTTAAAAAAATTGTTTAGGTTTCCCTGGGGGGGGGGGTTGTGTGTGTATGTGTGTGTGGGTTTTTTTTTTCTTTTTAATAAAAGTAGTCATGCTTAGTTTATAAAGCTTTGAGTATTGATTCATTAGTATATAGCTGTTGTGAGCAATTAAAATCTAAAAAGAATCCACCTTGTCACTATTTTTAGGGGGCAGTTACTCCAAGAACCCTGCCTTGTGTTTGTAGAAGAAAATGTACAATGGTCTTACACTAACACGGCATAAATTCAAGTTCGGCAACAGCTAAATTATTCAAGTATGGTGACATACTTCCGCCCCTTGTGGGCAAGTAATTTTTCTATTAAAAATGTCGACATGCAACATTACTATGTTGAGATACAAGAAAATTGATTTCAGATAAGAATTATAAAAAATCTCAAAAAAATATCAAAAATCTCCAACACGTGACTTCCAACATGCTAGGTGCTACTTAGTTATGTCGACATGCAACTTACGTATGTTGACATGCGAGATAAATATGTTGAAATGCAACTTATTTATACCAACATGCAACTTATTTATGTTGACATGCATCTTATTTATGTTAACATGCAACTTAGTAATGTTGACATGCGAGAAAAATATGTTGACATGAAACTTATTTCTTTCAAAAAGATGGACGTGTAAATACTGGACTCGCATGTTAATATAATATAGTTGCTGTCAACATTAATAAGTTACATGTCAACATATCTATCTCGCATGTCGACACATTTGATAGAAAAATAACTTGCACACAAGAGGCTGAAGTATGCCACCATATTATGGCGTTAGATTAAATATTTTATTAACTTGTAATAGTACTTACAACACAAGCTCTACTAGATATAGAATCACAGCCACTTTTTATTTTTTCGGGGGGGGTTTATGTTTGTTTTTTTTTCTTTTGTCTACATAAAATTAAAATATTTCAAAACATAAAATAAAGAAATTAAAAAACAGAACACACACTTAAGTCTCACAGATACCAAAGAATAAAGAAAATACATGAAAAAAACCTTAAAAACAAAGAGCGCAACGGGGCAACCATGATTGGCAATATGGTGAAAGTGGGACTTTTAACTAGATGTTTTTATGACTAGCTGTATTATTTCTCAAGCAACTTCATACCTGGTATTTGTCTATTAAGGGAATAAAAGTTGTAATTTACGGTTACCATATGATGCAAACGTACTTATTGGCCGTTCTGAAATTTCAAAGTATTGTGGCAATTTAGATTCCCCTTTGCCCAAACTGTGCTCTAAAAAACCAATGTTGTTTCTTTTCATCAAGATAAGGAATAATGCACTGATTCGATTGTAATGAAATACAAAGGATGATTGCACTTAGCGCCGGGTTTTGGGCCTTTTTCGGTCGCTTCTGTTGCGTTTATTTCTTAACCTAGTATCACTTTCGTTTATTTTATGAAAAAGTCTTGTCAATTTCCAGCATAGATTAAGATTTTAGACTGTGATACAATAAACTCATTTTATGTCTTTCTCCTTACAACTTTCTAAAATAAAATAATTTTCGATTATCTGCCCTTGATCGAACATAAGACTAGACTAGCATGAATAACAATGAAATGTATAAAAAAAAATATGATCACTCTTTCGATTCACCATAGCCTTTTCTATTCTATATGGTACAAGAATACCATTTACTAGTATGTTTTCAACAATAATACCACGCCCATGTAAGTACATAATACTTTTAATCAATGCTTGACAACTTAACGTGTTCGAAAACATTGTCCTAGTTAGCACATAACATGCTACCTTACACGTCACGTGATAGAATTTTGTATTCAACAAAGTTACATGAGGTGATAAATCACGTTGAGAGTTATAATATTCAACACGTATCAACTTTTGCACCCCTGCGAATGTGTTCGGAATGTTTTCTTTATCGTTGCTAAGTATGTAAAAAATCCAGAGGTGCTCGATTGAAAGTTCACGAGACCTCGCCGAGATTTGTTCAGTTCCTGTGAAAATTCGAGCGGAAGTATAAGTGACATCATTTCTATCGGTTTCTACAAAAAAAAAAAAGTCCCGTTTCTAAAATCCATGCGATCATTGACATTGACATTGCTCGATCAGCCACAGTGTGTGGTTTTGCGCATGTGCGATGTTATAACATCCACAGGAAAACGGCCTACAATTATCGAGGATTTTTGAAATATGTGCCTGGATTTCAGTCTGTTTTGCTTCGTCGTTCATTGAATATTCCTTGCCAGTGCAGTGATTGTCATATTAATTTTGTTCAAAACGCGTTTCTACAAGTCTTTTCGTCCGATGTAACGTGTTCGGGTGTATGAAATACCTTAATGCGGTGAAGCATGAATAGTGCTATCGGCCTTACACGGAAGCGTATCGGGGCCTACACTTGTTGTGTTTTAACTTATAAATTGTCCTTCTTTTTATTGTATTGTCAACATATAAAGTACCTCTTATTTATGTTAATGAATTGAATTGTATCTTGTGATATCTATATAATTGAAATCACCTTATTGAATTTTACCAGTTTTATTGCTATCTGCGATCTCGACTTTAAAAAAGATGAAGTTTTGAAATGCTGATTTTTGAATGTGAACTAATTATATTGAGATAGAAAATTAGACAAAGAACAATAAAATAAATGCTTTATAGCCATGTCGATATCAATATGCTTTCATTTTTAGGGAACATATTGCGAAAATATTATCGAATAAACTTCGCGGGGGCGGGAGTTCTGAAGGTGACGTCACTGAATTCTGAATATAGCTGTAGACGGCACATGTAGACTGACATTGACATTTTGATATATAAACCAAAAACAAAGAACAGAAATTACTTTACAATAATTGCAATTAGTAATGTTTTATTTACCAAAGCGTCAAAACAAAATATACAATAATTGTATTTGCTCTTAAATAAAATTATGCATGAACTGAAAGCATGAGCGTTGCGTTTTCTCATCATTATGATTTGATGCGAGTCTTTTTACCACGCGAATAAAGACAACACTCACATCAAATCATGGTAATGAGAAAATGCAACGCTCATGCAGTTAGTTCATGCATGATAGTATTTGGTATCGTAATTACATGTAGATTACATTGTAGTTGAGAGGGTGGATGATTCATCCAATAAAATTGCTTTGAGATTGTGTATTATCCATTTGAAGACGAAGACAGATGGGTGAAACATTGTTTAGCCTCATGGATGGGAGACCGTTGTAATAACGTGATTATTTGAATCATGATCATAATTTGGGGGTAGGACTGCTCATGTCTACCACCCCTAACTACGATTACAAATGCAGGTATTTGACATTAAAAGAAACATCTGAATTATAGTGTTTAAATTCCTTTATTGTGGATTGAATTTCATGGAGCCAATATTCGTAGATTTGTATTTTTTTTAAACAGGTTAATGGTAACATTTCGTGGAAATACTTGTATTATAAATAATACATATACGTATTTATACTATTCTTCATAATTCGTGGTGGATTTAAATTCATGTATGACGAAAATTAGCATTAACGAAATCCATGAAATTAAGCATACACGAATTCCATTGATTCCACAAATGTCAGTCTACATGTGTATCCTACAGCTAGTGACGCACCAGCAGAACTCCCGCCACCGCGAAATTCATTCGATAACAATATTTTCGCATTATGTTCCTAAAAAAACATATTTATGTCGATATACCTAAAATGTATACATTTTCATTGTTCTATGTCAACTTTTCTTTCTCGTTATGACTAAAACCCATTTTTAAATTATTATTTTTAACTCCGTATTTTGTTAAGTCGATATATATAGCAGATAGCAATAAAACTGATCAAATTATGTTAACTCACCTCAATACAATGCAAAATGTTTGCATAAATAAAACGACATAGTAGTTAATATGTTGATAAGACGATAAAAAGTATGACAATGTATAAGTTATAACACAACAAGTGTAGGCACCGATACGCTTCCGTATATATAGGGGGTGTGTAGCGATGACAGAACAATAGAAATCGACAACTAATATGGCAGTATTCGGAGATAAAAGGGAAATAATGCGTATTTATGAATTCATGTCAGCTTTAACTGTCGCTGGGGTACATGTATCTGTGTTGTCTTACTTTGCATGCACATCGAATACGTGTGTCGTATGAACAGAGTGCATAACATCTGAGTCCTATTGTAAACCATGGCCGCACTACACACACACAGTAGATAAGTGATCCAAGAATGTATAAACAACGTAACATCGCTTTTATCAATTTCTGGAAAAAAACCCATTCCTTTTACTAAAATCCACGCTGTCATTGAACGATCTGCTACAGCGTGTGGTATGCGCATGTGCGATATTATAATAGTAAAACATAGGAGAACGTTCTACAATGATCGAGGATTTTTAAAATATGTGTCCCTGGATTTCAGTCTGTTCTGTTTCGTCTTTCATTAGATATTCCTTACTATTGCAGTGGTTGTATCATTTTTGTTCAAGGCGCGTTATTTTTCTATCAATTATGTCGACATGCAAGATAAATATGTTGACATGCAAGATAGTTATGACAACATGCAACATAACTATGTTGACATGCAAGAAAATTGCAATCAAATAAAAATTATAAAAAATCTCAAATATTGCCCACATGTGACATCCTTGAATGCTAAATGCTTCCTACATATATTTAATTTGTCGACATGCAACTTATTTATGTTAGCATGCAAGATAAATATATTGACATGCAACATATTTATGTCGACATGCAACTTAGCTATGTTGACAAACATCTTATAAGTTGCATATCAACATATTTATCTCGCATGTGAACATAACTACATGTAAGTTGCATGTCAACATATTTATCTCGCTTGTCAACATAACTTAGTTGCATGTCGACATAAATAGGTAGCATGTGAACATAATTAAGTTGCATGTTGACATAAATAAGTTGCATGTCAGCATATACATCTTGCATGTTAACATAAATAAGTTGCATGTCGACATAAATAGGTAGCATCTAGCATCTTGGATGTCACATGTGGGCGATATTTGAGATTTGTTTGAGATTTTGTATAATTCTTATTTGATTGCAATTTTCTTGCATGTCAACATAGTTATGTTGCATGTTGACATAATTATCTTGCATTGCAACATATTGATCTTGCATGTAGACATATTTGATAGAAAAATTAACTTGCACTTAAGCGGCAGAGATATATACCACCATAGATAAGGTTTGTACGGAAACGTATAACCGCCTCGTGTTATTGCGTAAGAACGCGATATATTCACATAAATATATTGTCGTATATGATTGTTTCAAAGTTTAGCAAATTAATTATGACAATAAACACTATTTAGTAACACTTTTTTGACATGATTTTGACGACTTAATCACTTTAATCTATTAAAGTCGAATTCCGCAAAGTCGCACTAAAATAAAGCATATAAACTATGCCGCCAAAATTAAATGTCGCCGAACTTATTGCAACATATTGTGTATGGAGAATTCACGTAGACGACTTATCTAAATCAGAGAGGATTATTCACAAAAAATTTGAACTAGAATAATTAGTTTACTTAAAGAATGCTATGATATGGAGAGGGGAGGGTAAACTTCCCATATGCTTTGGGGCTAAAGCGATTTGTGGGGGGGGGGGGGAGGAAGGGGGAGGAATACCCTTAAATTGAGTGAACAATCAAAGGTCAGGTTAAGACCATCTATACCGACTGAAATTAACTTAATTTAATTAAAAAAATAACATTATATGTTTCAGGTACTATTCATTTAACATTTCAGTAACTGTATTCTTTGTGATTTCTTTTACACTGGTTCGTTGCCATAAAATAATCGAAGTAAAAATTGTTCCTTACCCAAAGGTTCAGTCTTTCTTTTTTACTTTTAAATTGAAGTTTCAATTCAGGAATGTATATTTCTCTCAGAAATTTAATTAAACTAGTATCATATATTATTTAAAGTATATACTGAAATAATCAAAAACTGTTTAAATCTTGGTTGTATCATATTTGTTTCATATTTGCATTCGTTTATTTCCATTTTAAAGTTTGTTTGTTGTTATTTTTTTTTTGGGGGGGGGGGGGGGTCTGTTTGTTTTGGGGTTTTTTGTTTTTTGTTTTTACAAAACAATGTGCTACGCCCATGTCTCTTACGCTCTGGAGCTTTGCAAGTAGCTACTACAGTATGTGTACAGCTTTATATTATTGTGATTTATAATTGGATTAAATTGTTGCTCAAATTTTAGACGAAAAACTTAAGTTGACATTCCTTGTTAACAGACAAAAGGTCACCAAAATATGGACGCAAAAGCGTAACAAATTATACTATTTCAACATAATTAATTTTCATTATAAAAGACTGCGAGAAAATTTCTACGAATTTATATAAATGCGACAAATTTATAACGCAAAATAATATTATGACTTGATCAAAGTCAACAAAGCTTAAACTGAGCGGTTAAATCATCCAAAATATATCGACTTGTATTTATCTCTTTGTACAAGTCGACATAATTTTGACAATATATACATTTTATAACAAGATAACGCTAATTTTTATTTGCTATTTAGAGTTTTAACACAACATCAAGAGGCGGTTATACGTTTCCGTAGGTTTGAAGCGCTGAGTCGATTGTAATATTAATGAAATACAAATTTGTTAATTCGTACTAAATGTATCTAAATCTTGAATTTTGAGTTCAGGATGATTCAGGAAAAGTTCCGTCACAATTCAAAAAGTTGTCGGGATTTGCAATGAAAAAAATAGCAATGTACTAAAAAAACTGAGATTCAGAAAAAAAACAAGTTTGTAAGCACGTGCTTACAGTGCTTTAATAAATTATTGAAGCTATTTTAAATTTTTGAAAATTTCATCATTTTGATTGCAGATAACCTGAGTCATGAATTTCAAGCAACTATATTCACAAACGGAAAAGTTTGAACTAACTGCATGAGAGTTGTATTTTCTCATTACCATGATTTGATGTGAGCTTTTGCTTTATTCGCGTGGTAAAAAGACTCGCATGAGATGATGATGAGAAAACGCAACGCTCATGCTATCAGTTCAAGCATAATACTTATTAAAAGCAAATACAATTATTGTATATTTTGTTTCGATGCTTTTGTAAATGCTTTTTGGTGGTAGTGATGGGGGATGGGGTAATATAATACGTATAAGTAAAGGGGGTCATGTAGTTTATATGTTCAATGACATGTATCTGTCTCAAAACTCATATCACATGTTTATTGGAGAGTAACCCAAACAGACATGTAGAAGATCATACAGAACTGCTTAAAAACAGATCATACAGCAGTCCTCTAACTACAATCACAAATACTTGAACTGCTCTCTGTTTCTGATTTATATTAAACTGTTAATGACAGTCTACATGTGCCGTCTACACCTATATTCAAAATTCAGTAACGTCACCTTCAGAACTCCCACGCCCGCGAAGGTCATTCGATAATTTTATTTTCGCAATATGTTCCCTAAAAATGAAAGCATATTGATATCGACATGGCTATATAGCATTTATTTTGTTGTTCTTTGTCTAATTTTCTATCTCAATATAATTTGTTCACATTCATAAATCAACATTTCAAACTTCATATTTTTAAAGTCGATAACACAGATAGCAATAAAACTGGTAAAAATCAACAAGGTGATTTAAATTATGTAGAAATCACAAGATACAATTCAATTCATTTGCATATTAAATAAGAGGTCACAATACTTTATATGCTGACAATTCAAAAAAAAGAAAGACAATTTATAAGTTGAAACACAATAAGTGTAGGCCCCGATACGCTTCCGTAGTGTACCACCCCATGGTGACAAAAACCACTCTCTTCTCACCCAATCTGCATGTTGTGCCCGCATAAGGGATACATGTATATACCCAGATGAAGAAAAAAGTGTCTTCTTGGAAAACGCAACAGCTGACTTGGAGTTGTATGTCAAATCCTACAATGTGTATTATTTGATATTGGTAATTTGATGGTCAGTGAAAAGGCGACTTTCAATAAATACACATTTGTTAAGTTTTCTTAATTATTTTTCTCCCTCCCTCGTAGGTTTAAAATTATGATGTTAAGTTAAACTTGAACAGTCTTACACCTATCCTTTATAAGCAACAGATGAGCGATAATTAGCATAATTTACTTTTATTCATAGGAGTTTTAACTACATAAAAAGCCGTCCAAAGCCCATATGGCATACATGTAGTCATCCAAAATAGTAAAACATACTTCTATATGCAAATTTGTAGCAAACAAAAAAAAATAATCTTACAAAGCAAGCCCTGAATAGTAAAATATACTCCTATGTACGGACTAATAGAGGCATCCAAGCCCCTGAAGTACCGGGATATGTTACACACTTTTTAATGACAGAAAACTAACACAAAGTTCACTGTAAATAAAATCTGATTTTATTTTTTGTAATAATACAACATAACCATGACGACATACTCCATATAACTCGGTTCAATTTCAATTTTATGAACCAATTATTGCTTCTAAATAAGTTAAACGCATAAATATGAATAAAATCCTGTGTTAACAAAGTGTCTTGCAAATCATTTTTTTCACTTTTGTTATATCTTAATTATAAAGTGTCAAAAACACCATTGGCCAAAACAAGAAACTCCCCAACAAGCAAAACCAAGTTAAGCAAATGAAAAAATACAAACATTAAAGGAATGTGATGGACAGACAAACTCTGTTACCCCTTTTGAATAAAGCTTTTAAAGACAGAGAATATAAGCTTTCTGTTTTCAACAAATGAATACCCAGTACATAGTTTTTCTGCAGTAGCAGGTACCTAGAAATTATCTTATTAGATTGGTTCAGTCAATTGTTTTGAAAATATGATTAACAAATATAAACAGACTGCCAGAATGCAAGGATAATAAAAGTCGAACATTCAATCAAAATGATTTCCTTAACTCACACTTCCAAATTCTTTGGGATTATCTTTTGTGAGCATTCAAATTTCAATTAAAAATGAAAGAAAAACATGCTTCAAATTTATTTTTCACTGGACAAAGGAAGACAACAAAAAGAAATTTTATGCAGGCCTAAATATTTTTGTCGAGTGAATTTTCCCAGACCTTTTTTTAATTTCATTATACATTGAACATGTTAAACTACTGTGGAAACACAAAATTCATGATATAGTACCCTAAATAATAATGATGGAATAACTTTTTTACATTATCATGCACATCCCAAGGTTACAATAGCAAATCCCTGAATATGAATCTTTAGTTTTGTATGCACCTTGTTTCATTTTTTGCAAAGCACATTTCTATATGGAAAATTCCACATAAAAATTTGTAAATATAAACTGAAGCATACCAAGCCCCTTAGAATAATTTTACAGAGAAACTTTAAACATGAATACATGAGCATAAACTTTCTAATAAAAGTTTTTATTCTTTCCACATACATAACTTCAATTTTAGGAATACAAAGTTTTTTCAACAATGAACATATCTCACTAACCATACTTTTTCTTGGGTTTCATCCACTAAAATTTATTTCAAAAACTAAAATAAAAATATCAATACATTAGTATCTATCCAGAATACAGTACATTGCAAATGGTGTGTATTAGATCGCCTAATTCCTGGTCTGGGTTTTAAACAAATTTTATTCATTTATCCATGCAGGCACTTTATAGCAAACAAAAGTATCAAAATCTACACTAAACAAGGATTTTGACTAGCACTGTTTAATTATCAATCAATATTATAAAGAGAAATGTTTGGTGAGCCATGCCCAACACTACATACAGTGGAATTCACATACAGGATCAGTAGTTAGCCGTTCAACATCTCGAACAGCATGTGTGATTGTTCCTCATAAGAACAGTCTCGACAGTGCTAACAGATTGTCAAATGAATAATTAACAACAAAATACATGTAATCAAACCCAAGCCGACAACATTGTCACTGTCTCAGAGACTTATTATGAGAAAGTGTACCTCGCAACTTGACTTGTTTTTATTAATCATCTTTTTTACATAAAATAAAGCCTGACTAATGATATTAGTATTGTTATGGTGACCAGTAGTGAATACCAAACACTTCAGATACTTTCCATCCTTTAACAGAATACAGATACACCCCTCTCTAGATCCGTTCCACACTCGTGGTAATCCCTCTCAAGCCCCCACTGACAGATTACACAAGCACATGGCACCACGTCTTTGTTCAACAGAAAATCAACTTTGGTTCAAATGACATTTGAGATGTGTTCACTCAAAATTAATGTGTTTTTAAAAGCTAAAACAAAGCTATGCCGGTCCATCACAAGAAAGGGTTGGTGGAACCACTTTTTGGAGCCATCGATTGGGCAGCTGTAGACTGAAAAAAGAAAAAGAAACAATAAAATTTATTCATATTAACTCAAGAAAACTTGTAATTTACAATTACCTTACATTGCATTTATCACAACAAATGAACTTCATTTTGTAAACTATTCAAATGGGTCATTGTTTTAAATTCATATTTTATTTTTCTGGCTGTTAATAACTTTAAACACAAGACCAATCATGTAAATCAGGTAGTTATTCGTTCACTGTGCCAATTTTGTACTTACATGTATTATGTAATGATATGCTAAGTAAAGGATCTTGCTAAATTTGGTATTACACAGGACAGAAACTTTACAAAAGTGAGTATAACACATACCATAAATGGATTGACTGTGTGTGAGTTTGTGGCCACTGGCTGACCTCCCCACCCCGTGGGAAATCCCTGGGAACCTCCTATTTTGTTATCGAACTGTCCGGGCATTGAATGTCCAAACTGATTCGGCACTGTCTGGGCTTGTGAGAAAGCCCCAAATCCAGCACTTGTACTTGTTGGCCCTACTGAACTGAATGCTCCATTCTGATTATGAAACTGATTTGTCATTCCTGCACCCCCAAAACCTCCCCCTGGCTGGCCAAAGCCTCCTGCTTGAGAGGTCTGTCCAAAACCTCCCATGTTAAAAGATCCAGCATTTGAAGCTGGTTGTCCAAAACCTCCTGCCATAGACGTTGGGGCACCAAATCCTCCTGCCATACTTGTCTGGGTTCCACCAAATCCCCCAACTGTAGATGTGGGAGTTCCGAACCCTCCGACCATAGATGTTTGTACTCCAAATCCTGCAGCGCTTGTTGGTTGATTTCCGAATCCACCAGGCTGTTGAGCGAAGCCCGCACTTGGCTGGTTCCCAAATAAAGATGGCTGCCCTCCTGCTCCACCGAATGGATTGCTTGGTTGGGTGGAAGCTGATGTTCCTCCAAATGGATTCACTCCTGTTAAATAAGAATACAATGAAAACGTGTTTTGAACATTAAAAAAAAAATCCAACAATTTTTAATAAAATGTTAATCTCACACAATAATTTCTTGATATACAAGAATTTTGCGTGTTAAGGTGTGTATGTGTCTTTCTTTGATCACAATTTTATTGCAGCAGAAAATTAGCAAGTACATGTATATGTTGTAAAGCTTTGTTACAAATATTACATGCTATGAGTACTGTTTAAAGCATGAAATGACATGCCATTTCATAGACTTGGGAATTCAACATACACAAATACATTTATCATCGATGGTCATGCTTTATATGCATCATAAAGCACATGTATTATGGAGTAATGATCACTGTTAGTAAACTGTTGTCACATATCAATATAGTAATACAAATTACAAAATATATGATGAAAAACTATAAACTTTACTTGGCATAACCTTTTGTTAAAACTTCACTTTTTTAACACTATCTAAAACTAGGATCAAATCTTGCCAACAAACATTACCTACAAACATCATTCTTTTCTGTCACCTCTCATAGAGGAATACCAGAGGTTAAAACTTTATGTAGGCAGATTACATTAAAATCAAGAAATAAGAGAGTCCAAACCCAATCTTCATGTACAACTCCTGAGAATAATCAGGGCTACTAAAGTAAACACACCCTCCCCATTTGTTTAATTTGTACGCAGAGCTATAGACAATTGTAATATACAGCTTCTATCCTATAGAAGAGCATTTCACATACAGAGTTCCTTCTCTTTCATGCTTCACAAAATATCAAACACAGATTTTTTTTTCCCCCAAAGGTAATGGATCCCCAAGTAAAGTTCCTGAATCTGCCCTAATCCTGGCTGAGGTTCGTTCAGCTCAGCTTGATATATTTGGACTGAGACCTTACAAATAACAAACAATTACAGTAGAAATGACATTTAGGCCCATTATGTATTTTAAAATAATTGCAAAAATAGAAGGACTTTTTTCAATGGCATTATGTAATAAAAAAAAAACTGCCATTCAAGGCCCTCTGGAAAACTTTTTTTATTCAATTCTAAAGGAGAAAGATGGGTCTAATATTTAATCTTGTTCATTTTATATTTCATACAATACAGAGTTTTACCAACACAGATGGATTGGACGATTATGTTACGGCTTCAAACCAAAAGGCTAAGCTACCAATAAAGTCAATCCATGCCCTGATGCTACGACCTTTGACCTTCTGACTTCATAATGAAAAAGGACATTCTAAGGGGAGGGAACATGCAAACTTCTGGGATTGTAAATCCCTTAAAAAGCAAAAAAAAAAACTTTTTGCTTTTAAAACTGGTCAGACAGACATGGCTATTCCTAAATATATGTGCCCTTCTCCCCAAAACTTTGTAAAAAAAAAATTAGTTACAGAAATATGCACAAGATAAACAGTAACAAACAGGAATTATATAAAACCAACAGAGCTGAATATGTACAATGTATATGCAGCTACCATATGATCTCAAAGGAACTGAACTCAGTCAATGCAACATTCAACAGAGAAAAAGTATAGAACCATGGAGATCATGCCAGATTTACCCCCAGAGTCTGAGAAGAATGGATTCCCACTCCTACCCATCTGGGTGTAAGAGTATGCACTGGGTGGAATACAGAAGGCTGCAACAGATGCATTTATACACACAACTGGAATGTCACAGTAAATCTTATTTTTTCATTATCTTCCAATCTTAAATTTCATAAAATTATCAAAAATTCAACTGGAATAATTTTTTTTTAAAATCATATTAACTGTATTTGAATACAGTGTATTACCATGTTTAAAATATCCAGCTGTGTCTTTAAGAAAGGTTTGGAAATAAAATATAATTTCTTTATCATAATGGTCTTTTCAAGCAGAGT
Source organism: Magallana ariakensis (assembly GCA_020458035.1). Classification (NCBI taxonomy): domain Eukaryota; kingdom Metazoa; phylum Mollusca; class Bivalvia; order Ostreida; family Ostreidae; genus Magallana; species Magallana ariakensis. Next base: position 39,814,218 of record CM035819.1, on the reverse strand, counting down.
AATCTTTCAGATTCACAAACCTGAGTTGGATGGGGCCATGGAATTATTAGCACCTGATGAAGAGTTCCAGTTGGAGGTCATTCCCATGGTACTACTTGTACCTCCACTAGTCCAGTTCATTCCAGATCCACTACTTCCTGTGCTATTCCAGTCAATCCCCCCTGCGCTGGTACTGGTTCCTCCCCCTCCACTCCAGTTAACTGCCGAGTTGGAGCTGGATCCTCCCCAACTTAGAGCAGTGGTGTTGGATTCTGTTGTCACAGGAGTGCTGAACAAGTCTCCCAGTGATGAGTATTTGTCTCCCCCTGTTTGTGAGGGCTCTGTGCTGGCAGGTGGCACTGCTGACTGGGCAGGGGTAAAACTGGCAAACCCACCATTCACTGCAGGGGCTGCACTGGCTGGTGTGTTGGACATTGGAAAAAAGGAACCTGTGAAATTATTCTCTGTGTTTCAATAATAACTTCATAAAATTGTTTCAAAGACACATACTGCAGAAAAAGATAAATAGAATAATCTTTCTGTTCAGCAACTTTGCATTGGTGGCTGATTTCTCACTGTGCAGATCTAAGATGTTTATGGTATGGCATGCAGGTTTAGACAGTTTGTAATTCTACATGGGTTTTTATCGATAATTGTGGAATTGATGAGTTTCAATGAAGGTTCTACATAAATCAGTCTGAAGATAATATATGACTTTGATAGAATTGTTTATTCAAACAGATTTAATCACAGAGAGGCCAGTTTGTGACATCTTTGCTTTTATCAAGTTTTAATTTACCAGTACTCTAACATCCCTACGAAAATGTGCTCGAACGATTTTTCCTTCATACATGTACAAACCGTATAACCGGTAATTTCCGCGATTATCTAATTTTCACTTTTTCACGATCTCTTTGAAATCACAAAATATTGAATACGCAGAAATTATATCCTGAATTATTTTCTATAAGAAACATCTAAAATCGCAAAAAATGACTGACACAAATTAAAAATGCTACACTTTTCCTCATTTTCGCAAAAAAAACATGGTTATACTGTATGCATCCAATGTAACCTCAAAAATTCGAAATTTGATTATTCTCCTATTCAAACAAGATATCTGTGAGCCAATGCTCACTAGTGATACCCCCGATTTAATGTGAATATGCAAAATAAGCAAAGTCAACATTTAACAGAAAGTTGGCATCTGATCGGTACAAAAATATATCACACAATATGGCATGCTTAAACAAATAGTGTGTTAAAATTTCTAGCATCTGTGATAAAAAGTTGCTGAGAAATCTTTGACGAAAATTTTTTTTTGAAAATTTTGGCTAAAAATAAACAAAGTCTTCATTTAACAGGAAGTTGACATCCGATTAGTACAAAAATATATCCCATGATATGGCATGCCTTAACAAATAGTGTGTTAAAATTTCAAGCATCTGCGATAAAAAGTTGCTGAGAAATCTTTGACGAAAATTTGTTTGAAAATCTTAGCTAAAAATAAACAAAGTCGTCATTTAACAGGAAGTTGACGTCTGACAATATGGCATGCCTAGACAAAAAGTGTGTTAAAATTTCAAGCATCTGCGATAAATAGTTGCTGAGAAAAATGCGACAGAAATTTTTGTTACGGACGGACAGACAGACAGATGGACAGACAGACACACAAGGGTAAAACAGTATACCCCTTCTCCTTTGGAGCGGGGGTATATTAATTGCTGCCTTATTAACATCTAAAACCATCCCATTAATGATGCCTTTAATCAACTTCATGTGGAAAGAAAAATAATAATCAGACAATGAGATTTCAAATATGCATTTTTTAAACTCTTGTTTTTATTCTTCTTGTGGGTTTTTCTCCCGTTTGATCCTTTCATACTGAATTTTAAAAAGCTATACAAAATTCAGACAGAATTATAAATAGGATTTGCTGGTTTTTGACATGCCTTTTAACAAGATATGTTAGAAGATAAAAGGACAGTAATAGATTTGTAACAACTATTTCAGTCCGACTGCTTAAACAAATATGTTCCAAAAAGTGAATATAAAAACTCTGAAATGAAATATCACAACAAAAGTTTGACAAATGATGACTTCTACACACATTTCGTTCACAAAGTGACAACCTGGAGTGCAGATACTAGCAAACTAAGGGGAGGGAACTTACTGCTGGAACTCTGGAATGCTGGGAAGGGTTGAGAAGCAGGTTGTGCAGTGAACTGGCTGCCAAACTGGCTAAAGTCGGCAAAACCTCCTGAAACAATTCATGATGTAAAGGTTTTACTGTGCTACAGTGTGTAGTATCACTTTATCCAAACTTTAAGCTGACAGCTGTTACTTTATATGATGCACAAGGAGAGCAATTTTGTTTTTAACTACCGTAAAACCAGTAAGAGTTATCATATTTCGGTTGTATAATTTTTGCTGCTTGTTACATGTAAAACCTGTTTCAAAAACTACATATACTGCTATTACTCCCAAATACTTCCAACCTTGTGGGCTGAAACTCAATAGTGGTGATCTCAACTTTTTTCAAAATATTCGTCAGAGTGAACAGACAATATAGGCCAACCTTCTTATCTAAGACCAAACAAACATAATTTTTTTCCTCAAATTGAACTTAATTTTTTTTGTTAAACAAATTATTGTCCCCTATTAACAGAACAAACCTTCCCCCCCTCCACCGCCTATCGGTTGGGTCTGAGCTGGAGGGGCCGAGGAAGCAAACGGGTCACCCCCCAAATCTCCAAGGAGATCCATGGTGGTGGATCCAGAGGACTGGGAGGACTGGCTGTGCTGCCCCGGGGAGGAGAAACTCTGTGTGGTGGGGGGCTGGGCCACTGGAGGAGGCTGCTGGGCGGCTTGGTTCTTTGGAGTTGTCTGGGGGGACTGTGAACAAGAAATGAGGTCATGTAATCAACATATCATTAAATGAGGTCATGTAACTTATCTAAAAAAAAAATGAGGTCATGTAACCTAATTATCATTATAACTTAATATTAGTTATTCAGAAATGAGGTCATGTAATCAACTTATCATTACACCTTTGTTATCTGAAAAATGATGTACATTCTTTTTATCAGCAGATAATTTTCATTCATTCTTTAAAAAATGCTTATGTAACATGCATATTTTTAATAAATTCTTTTTAAGCTACCCAATAAAATGTTTTAATATTGTTATTGTTAATATTGAATAATGTTTTCATTATTCATTTTATATTAATATGATTTGTGTAACAAAAAACTACAATATCTACCAGGGTATATAATTTTGATCTTTTGATAAAAAAAAAAAAATTCAAGACATTACTTGTAGAAACAGAAATTTTTGTGGGGATAAAATTCTGCTGATCTGTGACATAAAACACTAAAAACAGTCTTTACTTCTAAAATAATACTAAAGCCACAATCATACATACATTTCATTGAGTTAATAATTCATGATAAATTTTATCAATGAAATACAATTTACAATACACATCTGCTTTAACATGTTTAAGACTAAAAACTGGAACTACAAACAGGACTTGAACTGGCTTCAAAATCTTAAATCTAAACAGGTATGTACAAAAACAATTAAACTGGTCAGACAAATGTCAGTCAGTATTGATTCAATGTTTACTGTACATTGCATGACAACAATCCCATTAAAGCCTAAAATAATTAAACCTTACAGCCTGTCTATATCCTATTTGCTGTTTACATAACATGAATTGTTTATTCAGCAGTGATAAACTTTGTCAACAAACTAGGGAAATATCCAGAACACCATAAACAATAAAATAACTCTCACGCATGGAAAATCATATCACAAGACCCCTGATTGATACTTTTGTACCATGTCTTTACTTTGTACGGGTTTTGTTAAAAACAAATAATAAAGCTCTTCATGACCTTTGACCTTTACCTGATTCCTTATCACAAGCTGTGGAGGGTTTTTTGCCTAGAAGTGTCTTTAGTTGTCAAGTTTTGTTTTATACAAATAATAAAGTTTTTCTTGACCTTTGACCCTTACCTGATTCTTCACTACAAGGTGTGGAGTTTTTTTTCCCCCTACAAGTGTTTCCATTTGTCAAGTTTTGTTTTAAACAAAAAATAAAGCTTTTCTAGACCTTTGACCTTTACCTGATTTTTCACCAAAAGCTGTGGAGTTTTATCCCCTAGAAGTGTCTTTAGTTGCCGCGTGGGTGGCTGTCGGTTTGTGGCCGACTCATTGATTTGTCTGGCTTCCTCCTTCATGGAGTCTGTGGGGGCTTGATGCCAACGCTTCCTCTCGTACTTCTGGGCCATGAAGTCCTTGATCTTTTGCTCATCTCTAGAATCGGGTTCTGCCTGGTCTTTCTTACTGTCATAGAGCCCCAGCCATTCTTTTCTACAGAACTGTTCAGCAATAATATACATTAATAAGTTTCATATCAGATTTGTTTCTCAAAATCCAAAGAAAATAATAAGCTTATTATTCTAAATTTAAATTTTACTTTAGAAACGTGCTAATTCCCATGTTTTACTGCTCTACAAAAGCAAAATCTCTTGAAGTAATTTGCTTTTATAAAGACTAAAGCTCTCTCTGTCCCCAGCCACCACTCCTTTCCCCATCCCACCCCCCAAAAAAATAATTGTTGGAAAATAAATTTTGATGATTCTTGTAAAAAAATTCAAATAAAATATCAAATGCATGTCTTATTCAAATAGATAAGCAGAAGTATCCTGCCAACACTTCAGTCACTTTAGACTTGTCGGCGAGATTAACTAATTTGATTTATAACAGGGTTGGGTGGCCAGGGGTGTGAAAAACTTCTTATTAATAACAGACAACACATAGAAAGAAATATGATTTCTTTCGTTTGAGGGACGAATTAGACAGAAATCAATTTCTACTTGGTGTGATAATGAATTAATTGTCCGGAAATATAAGGTTTTCATTCGAATACCTGTTTGTGTCATCTGGTTCTTAAGAACCGGTTTATTAGCAAGGCTATATAAAGAATTGCTTAGGTGTTAAATACCAGTTTAGGACGACACGTACAGCGGAAAGTTTAAATTTTAAGAATTGTTTTATTAAAGTAAATAAATCATGTGATCCAACTTTATGTCATAATTATGTATTTGTACATTTAATATGCCAAATATTAAATAGCTGCAGCGTGTCGTTGCTAATTCCACACAGTGTGTTGTTATTTACTAGTATTATAGTATTCAGCTTTCATTTGGAAAGTAATGAATGGATTTAAAGGAGAACAAAGAAACATGATAGATCTTCTAAACTTACTTCATTTCCATGACATTTTATGAAATCAATTTCTTCTGGAGTAAAACTTGCCATGGATATTGATTTCACTCGATGCGGGGGATTAATTCCTCGTCTGTTTAAAAAGAATTAACTATGATTCAAATTATTTTATTTTTTCTTCATCTTTTATGTAATAAAGTTATAGTACATGTTATTCATACATCATTACATGTCGAATACTAGATAGAATGTTCTATCGTTAAAATGACAGATGTCCTACGGACCCGGTTTAACGATAGAATTCGTCCCATATACTCGCTTTGTAGCAAATAAAAAAATATATATCACGCTGTATCTCGCCTAAATTTTCATATGAGTGGTCTCAAATACATTCAATGTTTCTCTTTTATAATCCCATCACTCCTACTATGTATAGTCTGTCATATTTCTCCAATCCCAGCACATAACGTTACGTATCAGTAATTCGTACATAACTAATTGATAATCACAAATTATAAAACAATTACCCACTTCTGTTATGTAATATCATAAAATTGTCATTCACTGTGTAAGAATACGTTTTCGAAAATCTCTGAATTTACCGACTCGTCGCTCTCTGATACTGAAACCATTGACAAATATATGGAATGAGCTAATTAACCGAAGTTACAGTGAGGCAATTCGAGTTAATGGATGTAAAAGGTATAATTTCTTAGTGATTTCTCTTTTATTGTTGAGGTCATAATAAAATTGATACAATTTCCTTTGCTATATTCCAAGATCTTGTTTAAATACCATTAAATTATTTAGACGACTACAACAATCTGAAGTTGTATTTTACGAGAATAAGACAACTTACAGTATCCCGCTGCAAGCTGTGCACACAAATGACCCAATTGTCATATTTAGGTATGTTGGTCCTCTTTGGTGACAATCAAAACACTGTCTGTTGTGGGGTAATGCCGCCATATCCCGTAACATTTTGAGGTGTTTCTCATCTTGCTTTCTTTTGGCCGCCATTTTAATTTTTAGAGGAAGATGTCAAATAACCGGAAGTAGGAGCAATTTTTTTTCAAAGAGTAACTCGAGGGCGGATCAATTGAGAATGTAATTAGGCACACGTCTCATATCATCAGAATAATCCCAGTATCACTGGTTTGTCGTCTATGTTCTACTTGAATTTAGCATCCTTCACGAAGTCCGTTACAACGATGCTAAAAATATTTTATTTTCATCACCAACATATAACGTTATTAATCCAATATGCCATTAAACAAATTATACATGTACATGTATAATTAACAACTCTAAACTATAATTAACGAATGTAAATTATAGTTTACAGATGTGAATCTATATTTATCAGCAAAATCTATCGTTAACGTTATTTGCAGACAGATAAACTTTGATTATCATTCTTAAAATATGGTTTTGCAGGTCTATTAAAACTATATATGGTTAGTTAACGGATCGTTAATTATAGTTAACGAATCGTTAACTATAGTTTACGGTTCGTATCTTATAGTTAACAATAAACTATTGTTAACTATAGTTTAACGTCCGTAAACTATAGTTAACAGTCGATAAACCTAGTTTATCATCTGTGAAACTATATTTAACGCCGTTAATCTAATCTGTAAACCATAGTTAACGCGATCATCTATGTTTCAGAATTAACACTGAAAACAAACATTTGCGATTGCAAAACATAATTTATTTGATAAATATAGTTTCACGATTGTGAAACTATGATTAACAACTCTAAACTATAGTTAACGAAAGTAAATTATAGTTTATATTTATCAGCAAAATCTATTGTTAACGTTATTTGCAGACAGATAAACTTAGATTATCATTCGTAAACTATACTGGTAGTTTACAACCGTTAAATAAAGTTTTACAGATGATAACTATAGTTAACGAATCGTTAACTATAGTTTGCGGTTCGTAAACTATAGTTAACAGTCGATAAACTTAATTTATCAAATATGAAACTATGTTTAGCTCAATTTTGTGAATTTGGCGTGCCATATAAATATAGTTTCACGATCATGCGCGGATCTAGAGGGGGACGGGGGTCGGGGGGGTCCCGACCCCCCCCCCCCCTGAAAAATGAAAATTTATTAAATTTACATATTAAAATTATCGAAAATATGCCTCGGACCCCCCACCCCCCCCCCCTGGCAAACACAATTATCCTTCGGACCCCCCCCCCCTGGAAAAATTTTCTGGATCCGCGCAAGACGATTGTGAAGATGTGATTAACAACTCTAAACTATAGTTAACGAAAGTAAATTATAGTTTACAGTTGTGTATCTATTTTTATCAGCAAAATCTATTGTTAACGTTATTTGCAGACAGATAAACTTAGATTATCATTCGTAAACTATAGTTTACAACCGTTAAATAAAGTTTTACAGATGAAAACTATAGTTAACGAATCGTCAACTATAGTTTGCGGTTCGTAAACAATAGTTAACAGTCGATAAACCTAATTTATCAAATGTGAAACTATGTTTAGCTCAATTTTGTGAATTTGGCGTGCCATATGTATTTCAAAACTTGATTGCGTAATAGATAAATTGGTGTTGAAATTTTGACGCTTCCAATAGACGTAGGTATCATATATTTGTTAATTAACGTTAGGCCTACCTATTTTTATTGTTATGAAAAAAAAAAAATTCAAAGTTAAACGGTGAAATTTGATGTTCTCTCATCCTCATTGTAATTACCCCAGGTGCTTATAGATAGTTTTGAGTTACAAAACTTTATTGTAATATTGCTACTGATTTTTTTTAAGTAAACCATGCTGTTCTCAAAAGAAGAGCAAAATAAAATGTATGACATTAACCCGGTGTCCCTTTTAAATTAACAAGTGACACAGTGTGTTTGTGTACAAAATTAAATCAGTCAATAATCCAAACCTGGCATTTTTAAAAATAAATTATGCCCCAAAAAAACATCAAAACGGGATGGGGGGTAGGAGGGGAGGGGGAGGTGCACTAGTTCAGCCTTTGGCTACGCTCCTTTCATATTATTGACGCTGTATTTCACCTCTGTCTGTAAAACCATGTAGTGTTTGAAAGCGTGTCTCAATCTCTGAAGTTTCGCCACCGACAGTTACAGCAAATTTATTTAAGGAATTAATTCAATATTTATTAGTTTTATACGATATAAAATGGTTTGGGGCAGTTTACGCTTTATAAACCGCGAAGCGGTTTATAAAATGCGTAAACTGTTCCAAACCATTTTATATCGTATATACATGTAACTAATAAATATTTGAATTCATTGCTTATAATTAAATTTTTTGCTATTAACTGTAGATAAAAACGATCATTTGACCCTTGAAATGACATCAAATTGTACAACTGAAATTTAAACGTAACGTCAGGCGGATTGATACGTTTTTTGACGTTAGTCTTACTATGACGTAGACAACATTCTTTATTTTTTTAGCCAATCAGAAAGCGCGTTACAACCAAAATTATATTATTGATGGCCAAATGGTATATGTGCGCTGGATGCGCGCAGCTAGACCGAGTGGTACTTGTACATGAATCAAGAGGTTCTTGGGCCATATTGCCCATATATTAGTCTGAACAAATCTTTCTAAGGATTCTCTATACAATAATGAAATGTATTTAAAGAAAATCGTATGGCAAAAAGCTGAATATTTTTAGTTTATCTAGCTCTATTTCAATGTAGGATACCTGCCAAGTTTTAACCCACGAAAAAATCTTCCAGATATAGAAGTGAGACCAAAACATTTGCTATAGATTTTTCTTTCAATTCTTTCCAGCTTGCAAAACGGAGACACACAGTAATACAAACAATATACAATGTACATGTAGGTACTTGATTGTTACATCTACCTCATTTTTGCGCGCAACCCTCCCCCCTCCCAGCTTTTAGATCCGATTCAGCCATGAAGGTTTCTTGAGGGACACTTCCCTTAATTCCTATTTCTTTAAATTGAAATAAAATAGGAAATATAGATGCCCTAGTATTTTTAATTACCTGTCGTTGCATCAGATTCATAATAAGGGGTGCAAAGCAGACCACTTGTGAGGTTAGAATAACGTATGGAAAACTGAACGCAAACATAAAACTTTTGCAGGGTTGAGTATTCTTCTAGAGAACATTTTTCATGTTTTCATCAGAGCTAACCGTCTGTTTCTTTAAGAAATTAAGAAAAGAAATATATTTTGATAAATTAATTATAATATATATATTAAGGAACTTAAACATTACCTAACTAACCAAGGTTATCCCGAAGGTCTCATAGACGACGGAATTCGTAAAGCCAAGAAATATGATAGATCGGAATTATTAGCCAGTAAACATCAGGACAAAACCAATAATATTATCCCATTTGTGCATACCTGTAATCCAAGAAATCAGAACTAAAATTATCACCTTATAATAGTCAAAGAATGATTCCTTATTCCTTAAATACTACAAAACGGAATGAAATTCACAAGATTTATTTCATATTTGTTGAATTTTTAGGTGTTATTGACATCTTCTTTACCTAACGGTCATGTAACACTGTTTATACAGCACTTTGTTACAAACAACTGTAAATTGCAGCAAATGAGCACTTTATCAATTGATATTCACTCACTTCTTTTTGGCAGAGTATAAAATACAGAGCCTATAGTATATTATCATCAACCAATATTTAGACTAACAGATTAAAATACATCTTCCTTCTCTTTCATACTTTGTTCAGTACAATGATTTGCCAATTGTTCAATCGTTTAGCACAATTTCTTTTGTGGTCTTGAAAAGTCTGTAATTTCAAAGCAATTGGCACACTGGTACAGTATCATTGATACAATCTTGAATTTATCTGAGAACATCTCGTACATGTACCTTTCTTAACAAACTTAACCGCTACATCTTAGAATAGACAATCAGGATTGATTGATCTCAGTCTGAGTCATGAAAATGTTTGACTTCACAGTACTGTGGAGAGTTTAGGGAAAGCATTCTGTTTGCTCACTACCAACTTCTGGTGTTGATGGGAAATGTAGCCCTTGATTTTGTTCTGTAAGATAAAAAGGTGTCATGGGATAAAAACACATGTACTTACTACTGGTCATAAAACATCAGTTTTCAAGTAACATTTAATATTTACCTCATATATAAGGTTGGCAATTATACATGTTGTTTCATCATTGTCAATATCTTCCACCTGAGGAATAAATGAAAGGTAATCATTATTATTATACTTTCATGTTAAATACTGCAATCTGATTGGTTTAGACGCAGTTGACAATCCGTTCTCTCTCCCTCGCACGCTTAGCAACGGGCCGATAGAACGAATTGTTGCATGCGCGTTAATTATGCGCGTACGGTTCGCCGTAGAATTCACGTCTTTTCTATATAAAAGCAGTAAAATTTGCTATAAAAATTATGACATTCAGTATAATAAAATAAATAGTGCCTGTTTGGGAGGGTACCAGTTGAAATTGACACCCCTCGAAAACCATTGTCAACCTCCGCTTCGCGTCGGTTGACAATGGTTTTCTCGGGGTGTCAATTTCAACTGGTACCCTCCCAAACAGGCACTATTTATATAATACTACATAGTACATTATAAGTATATGATTTAAATTTCTTTTTTAAAAATGAATCTACAAGCCTATTTATTAAACAATTGAGACAACAGCAGAGACATACTACAATACACTTGCCTTCATCATTCTGAGTGCTGCAGTGAATGCTTCGATGGGGAGCTGATGAGTGTTGAGGATGAGATGACTGAAAAATTAGGTATTTTTGATAAATCTATAATTCATACTGTATATACATGTATATGTCATATATATACTACATGTAGTTACCTACACTTGTCATGTTTGATAGTGAAGAAAATTCCACAAGCCTTAAAGTTATTTGTATTTTTCTTTACAATATTAAGGTATCAAACTTATTACCGTATACATGCAGTTTTAAATCATGTATTATTCTCTTCAGTTCAGCAAAAAAACAAATTGGATACTGCTTAAGGGGTTGATACAGCACAGCTTTGTTACTTACACTTTCTTAAAGAGATTGCGGTAGGTTATGATCTTTAGCTTCTCAAGAATCAGGTAAATTCCACATTTAATGAAGAATGCTTCATTTTTCTCTAATGCATTGTTCAACGATAAGAGGTTTCCTGAACTGAAATTAAATAAAAGTATATGAAAACAAACCTATTCAACACAGTTGTAGAGTAAAATTTAAATGAAGACTGGAAATTGAAACTTTAATTCAAAATAAAAATGCATAACTGTTTAATAATGAAATGAGTTGAAGAATTTAATCAAACCTAACAGCCTGGGCAACTTCAGCAAACTGCAAGAGATCATATTTCTTCAGCATTCTCTGGGAAGGCATGTATCCCTGAAACAGAAGATTTTATCACCAAAATCAGAATAACTTTCACAATTTTTTGGACTTATTGCCAACATAGCAAAAGTTCTAATAATGCTTTCATATGACCATGAAGGTCCTATGATAGAGAATTTGATAATGACTCACCAGTACTCGTTTGATAAAGTGTATAAAAATTTTCAGTAATAAAAACTTACATGTACTTTTGCCATTTTCATATAAACTTAACCGTTTCAGTTTGATATTGACTTTGTCTGACTTACCAATAACATTTTGACAGGGAGAAGGTAGATAAGAGTCATTCTTTTGTTCTTTGTACTTGATCTGTGACATCTTGTGAATGCAAACGTCAGAAATTCATCAGCTAAAAATCATCAATTACAGCTTTACAACATTATAAAATAGAAGTGATACTTTTCTTGAAAGTTGATTATGTAGACTGTACTTGTGAAATATATTTGACAATAATAATAAATATCTCCATGTAGGTCTGGCCAGCATTAGATGTTTTAGATAAGGATGTGATCCTTAACTGAGAGCATAACTTTATGACTAGAAGGTTTGAAAAATAACAAATGGTACATGTACATAATATGGTACATGTATCTAATACATTGTATGAACAGAGAAATAGTAACTACACGGAGCACTGCCACAATCAATATGTGAAACGTTGAAATACAAACCACTTTTGAAGTCACTGTCAAACATGGCTTTTCTTCCCACATAATATCTGAAATAAAATCAAAATAGACTGTAGTTTGTTGAGCTTAATTAGAATATTTTCTCTAAGCAGCCACACAATACTGCATGGTAATTAAAGATGACTGAATGGTCTTTCAGTCAGCATTACAAAATCTAATCACGTGCAATTACATCTACATCTTGAGCTCGAATGAGTTTAATTCATATATAATGTATTCACTAGAAGAACTGTTCTTCATTTCCTCAGGAAGATACAAAATGCCATGATGTAAGGTAATGAATGTACCTGAATGTCACCTGCTGAGCTAAAGGGAACCTGTCCTTTAGAGGTAAACTGTCAATGGCACGGATCAAAGGTTTACAGAGATGTAACTTGTTTATCTACATTACAAGATGTTAAATCAGCAGGTTAATTCACAATCCTTCCTCAAAAATAAACTCTCTAAGAAATGTTCAAAGCAATGTTTTGAAGCATAAGATAAAATAACTAAAATTATTGAAAGCCATCTGCTGTAGATTAAGATGATCCAAGCCCACTCACCTTGAAGTAAATTTTAAAGAGCTGATTAACAAGATTCAACATCCCCCATTTCTTTGTGTCTTCTACAGAGGCACGACTGGGAAACAATGCAAAATTCATCACTGTATAAAACTATATGGAAATATGCTCAGTATACAATCAGATATATATTTTTTAAAAGCTCATACTTGTCTGAGGCACACACTCTGAAGCACCCCATCAACAACTCTGCTGCCTTCTCCAGTCGCTCCCCAGCCTTGCCTTTTCCTTTTTTCTGAGCCTGCACATCTGCCTACATGTCATATAAAAAGTCATAAGATTTAAACAATTACATATAAGCAAAATTACATTCATGGAAGAAAAAAATTATAAATACATGTAAAATGTACCAATTTTAATATGTAATCTTAGGCATTTAAACGATGCAGGTACAGCTGCTGCTAAAGACATAATCTTAAATGAAAATACACTATTTTTTTAAATATATTTTTGTAAAGAAATTTTAATATATACTGTAGAGTGGAAGAATTTTTACAACGAACTATATACTGGTATACTGTTTTACTTACTGAATTAGCAAATAACCTCAGATCAAGGCATACAGCAAACATCACTGTAAGTGACCAATTTTCATCTTTTTGGCTTTGAAAAAGCTTTGTGAAAGCTGTACATCAATGTTAAGGGCTAGGTATAATAGTTAATTATTTTTACTGATTCAAGGCTAGTATAATAGTTATTCATTCAAATCTGACATAGAAAATGAAATGACAAAGCTAAATGGATGGCAATTACTATGAATCATTTCAAAAAGGATATTGAACTGCGACTGCTTGGCATCCATAAGCTTCTATAAAGTCATGTTTAGATACTGCCCAGCAACATCTGCAAACATAAACATAGGTAATCACAGATTACAAAGCTCACCGAGACGAGGCATCACCCTTATGAGGAATCACCTTTATGAGACCACCTTTATCATATTATTTGAAAATCATAGTTAATAATGATCTTGGATATACATGGACACTGTTTTGACACAATATCGTATAACAATATCATATGTTTAAAATTTGTATAATAATCATATGTTCATTTCATAGGGTATTTATATGATACAATGTTTATCAATACAATAATATGAAATATGATATTGCATCCTATGATACCTACAATATATATCATATAATACAATAAAATACTGTAATAAATAATGATGAAATATGATATTGTAACATATGATATGACATTGTATCTTGTTATACATTATTGTATTTGATCACATAATACAATATCATAATATATCATATGTTAAAAAATTGTATAATAATCATATGTTCATTTCATAGGGTATTATATGATACAATGTTTATCAAAACAATAATATGAAATACGATATTGCATCCTATGATATAATATATAATATATTCAAGAAAAAAGTGATAACCTTTAGTTAATTATTATAGCTAAGATGACTATTATTTATATGCAATGGTACTGATCATAAAAATTCATGTTCTGTTGAATATTTGACATAAAACTGGCCAGTTGCCAACATTTCATCTACATTTGTGTTGGTGTCAGTAAGTATTGTAACAGGATGGGAGAAATAGTAGCAGAACAGACCAGACTTTAAACCCAGATCCCCTGAATCTCTGGTCAGAAGTTCTACAACTGAGCTATCTGGTGCCAGCTAGCAATCAGGTCTGTGTTTTACAAAGGAACTTACCACAAACTCATTAATATTGTTAGTCTCATGGAATGCTCTTTGATGAACACAATTTTTATAAAATCATTAATTTACAACTATTTTGATTTCTATAGTTATATTTTACAGCCATTAAAGTGAAACATTGATTAGTTTGCATGTGATTAATAAGCATTCTTTAGTTTGATCCTAAATCATAAGTTGTTCTGTAAAACGCAGCCCAGTTCTGACTGTCACAGTACATTTATATAATGTCTCTATAAAGCCACATGTACTGATACCATTTAATATACCTGATGTGAGCAGCCACTAGCTCGTCTACTGGAGAATCAAAAACTCTCTGAACTGCTGGTTCTGGTCTCTCTATTTGCAGACGGGGATTCGCCACATGTGGATGATCAAAGGAAAATAATGCCTAAGTAGTGAAAATAAGAATTTAACTGGTAAAAAAATTATCACAGATTAACAAGAATTCTTGTCAAATGATTTTTACTTACTCCAGCTGTAACTCCATCCTTGTCGTCAATAGCATCATAAAGCTGCAGAGTATAAAATGATAATTAATACTACACAGGTATGAAGATCAATCATGTTTGATTTCAAAGATAGTCACTTTATATTTTTTATTATTTAAGATATATATGTTGTACATGTAAAAACTCAGGATTAAAATCCTAGATGTTAATCAGATAAATTTTAACCCTTCTGCATTTGATTAGTGATTCTTTCAGTCTTGTGTCCTGAATAAATTACCCATTTTTTTATTTATTTATTTTTTTTTGCCCATGATGTAAAATTTTAAATAAACATGCACCTAAATGCAACAATGTAAGGAATTAAAACAGACATCTGCATTGTGTTCATTTTTGTTCTGCAACTTATACGAAATTGAAAATCTGAAACATGAAGTACATGACTGTAGAGGCATTCCAAGTCAAATAACACTTCAAATAAAAAAAATCTCATTAGACCAAGTTCACACGCTGGGGGACAGTACATTAACAAATAGGTACAATTATACAATTAATAAAATCAGGCAAATAATTGCTGTCATGGTGCAATAAGAAATCAAATTTTAAAAAAGGTCCCTCTTAAATGTCTAAAATTACACATTTGTCCCTAAAAATAGTTCAAAATTATGTTTACTTTATCATGTTATTTGCGTCAACTTGACGAACATAACATTTTTTCAAGTTGATCGTTTTATAAAGTAGCGAGTATTTGGGTTTAAAATCTTTCAAAATTTCAACTATACATACTTTCTGGAGGTACGTATTTAGAGTCCACTGTGCCATTTTGATTGATTGATTGATATGTATCCGTTTTTTACAAACAAGCTAAATACGAATGTGTAGTACACATTGTGATTGTAATTCTACTTTCTCATTAACCGGAAGTAGCACAAGAGGAGATTAGATAATTCAACCATGGTAGCTTTCGGTTTATAATAATTTTTTTCACTGAAACTTTATAAGTACACTGCATTTCTCGACTTTAAACTAATAAAATATGTCTTTTCTTGTCTTGACTTGTCTTCATTTTCATAATTAAAAACAGAAATATTTTTAATATGAACTGTAAAATGACATTTTCAAAGCTGAATTTTCCAAACAAATAGATGCTTGCATTATAATCTTAAAATTATATAATAAAAAAGAAGCTTTGTTCTTTCTATTATTAATTGAAATTGGCCTTTTTTCATTTTATTTAACGGTATAACAGAGACAATCTATGAAATAACAGGCAGTGAAGTTTAAAATAAACCCAATTATGAAGATTAGATTGTATCACCAACAGTTAGAACGCTATACACAAAGTATTTGTATGTTGTTTGTAATTACAGGATAATCCTCTGCGTCAGAGATAGACCAGGATTTCGCCCGATTTGTGGTTCTTTATACGCATGTGTGGTTTTTTGGGTGTGTGTGGACATCGCACAGCACCCCCCCCCCCCAACACACACACACTTTTTATTGCAAAGTTAGACATAACCATAATCTTTTTTTTTTTTAATTTGCTTGTCAAGAACTCTGAGAAGTCAATCCCCCTTCTTTTAATTTGCTTCCGAAGCCACTGCATCGATCTTCATGGTCGAGGGCTCATAACAATAAAGAGTGATCTTGGAAATGAAGTAACTCATAAATGTTCTCATGATGAATGCAAATTTTTAATTTGTTTTCAGAATTCAGAATAAGTAAAATGAACAACGTTTGTTAAAATATTACCATCAGAAGTTGAATGGTCGAAAAAAATAATAGAAGATGTCCTAAAAGAAGTTGGACAAAAATTATAGCAAATGGAAGGAAGTAACACTGTCGATATTTGTTTGAAAATTACTATTGGAAATATGAACGGCGATAGGATCTCCAATATTATATTTGACCGAATAAAAAAAAATGTGAATTGAAAACAATTTTCAGCGAATTTGATTCTTAACTGGTTTTGTGCACTGAAATAAAAATGTAAGGAGGTTTTAAAATAACCATGAAAAATTAAATATGATTTCATTTTTTATTAATTAAAAGTACATGTATAATGATAACATCACAACATATGGCATTTTAGAGACCACACGTACATGTATATAAACGTCAATATATTTATGATACAAAAACCACATCACAATTTATATATATAAAACATGAACACACAATATATACCATCCAAAATAAGAAAGCTTTCATTTGTTTGGTTCCGTGAACCGGTGTCAATTATGCGTGTATATGCGCATATTGTATCCATTATAATTTCATAACAAATATAAACCATACATATACAACTATAATTATATTCATGTACATATAAAAGGGAAAACCGGTGCGCTATTAAAGAAATTTATCATGGGGAGACCCATTTTCCTTATCATACAAAAATCTATCTTGTACATGTATGTATAAAAATCTAGTTATCGTAAAAAGAAAATAATTATCACTTATCTATACCGTTAATTTGCAAACTGTATAAGTACTCCATAAATAATCATAAAAAATGTTCATCTTTGAATAAAGATATCAACCCTCTTTATTATCTATATAGTTTTTCCTCAATATAATACAACATTTCATTTTTACTGTGTACATCAGTTCTGAGTTTATATATGGATGTTTTATGCCACATGAATCTAACACAGAGATTCGCCTACAGTCACGCCTGCATATGACGGCCTCTTTTGTATGTGCGTATTCATCATCCACGCTACATAAGACATGATGATGTCGTCCATATTATGTCCCTGAAACAAAAAGACACTACTTAGTCAATCTGATAATGATACAGATATCTTCTATACAAATAATATGTTGTTGTTTTTTTTTAAAATTAGATTGATATTCATAGTAATGATAGGAGCAAAGCTGTATTTCGAAAAAAAAATTATTTGTTAACAAAATTTTATTTGACAGTTCCCTGTTAAAATGTATTTATCTGTACATAATACACTAAACGCCAAGAAACCAAAAAAAAAACAAAAAACAAAAAACAAAAACAAAAGCAAACACAAACAAACAAACAAACAAACAAAAAAACAAAAAACAATTAAAGTTTTAAAATCAAGATAATCATTTGAAATAGATATTAACCAGATTAGTTTCCATGTAAATCTTGGTTGCATTGGGGCCGTCTCCTATCACAAGGGTAAAGGACTGTTCATCATACGCCCAGTTAGGAATCTGACTGTACTCGTACTTGGCAAGGACGTTCTGAAATGAAAAAATCACAAATATCATATTTTTACATATTCACATTTTTTTCCTAATTGCCCACTCTCAAGCGTCATGCTGCAATGTTTAAATGCTGTAACCAAGAAAGTAATTAATGAGTCTGGGTGGTCAATAAATTATTCATCATCTACCATAAAAGATAATTATGCTTTTTTTAAGCTATAAACTATTATATAAACCATTATTTTGTTAGAGACAAATTCCATATATTTTGCTTTAAAAATTTATTATTTTCCTATACAGAGCTCTTTTCTCAAGAAGATCAAGAGAGTCAAAAAATGGTCACAACAATCCAGTCCTCCTAAGAAGCTTCTGCGAAATCGTACCTTTGACGTGACGTCTAAGAACATGATCCCGCTGACGTTGACAGCGAACAATACGTGCTTGGGGTAATTTTTCATTGATCTTTGCTGTTAAATAAACATAAGATGGAATAAGTTTTTAAAAACGATCGATCGCCATGGTTTACATCAGTAAACATTAAGTAAAAGAAAATGGGTCACATTTTCAAGTTGTTTTTTTTTTAAGTTTCATACACAAACCTTTACTGTGAAGAAGACCGATCCATAAGTTGGCCATTGGTGAATGATGTTCAGGAAAGCTAATTTTGCTTTGTCGGAGTTAGTTCCCTTTGTTCTACTGATTTCCTCCTTAACCACCTTTTTTTAATAAGTATAAAAAAAATAGGCAAATACGTTTAGTTACCAGATATGTAATTACTAATCATAGTAATGAATAAATTGGTATCTACATCATTGAAAAACAACAAGTGAATCTGTTCATATCCTCAGCAACTATTCACCTGTTTCCATTCATTTGGAGGTTTCTTCTCCAAGATTGGATGAGGAATGAGAGCTTTCATGTTGGCTCTAAAATGAATGCATTATATACATGTAGTTAAATCACATGTTAAAAAAATATACACACAATTAAAATGAAATAGATTGACTACAGTAACGAAAACTGTCAATGCAATTATGATGTATAGACAGAGACTCACTCAAAATCCGACAGTGCGGACATATCGTCTCCAAACTGTGCCCTGTAGATGAAAGCGGCTAGGCGCCCGGCGTCCTTGTCCGAACAGTTGTGGTAGCCTCGAAGGTAATTAGGTACCTCCTGCAAAACATTAGTCAAATGTTTTTTTCTAAGTTTCAAAATCGTTTAATACATATTCCGTCCATTGTTATCTTTTTTTAAAATTTATTTAAGCAATTACCTGTGGGAAATGGAACATTGAATCAGCGTTCTTATTTTTGCCGGGTTCGGAGTTCACCCAGAGCTTCTTCAGGAAGAACACGTGGACAGTTGTGGGAGCCGAGAAATCGGGGGACCCTTTGTTGGATTCCGTCACTGTGATAAAAAAACAACAACGTTATACTGACGTAATTTAACTACGAATAAGAACATATCTTTTACCATCTTCTAAAAAGTACTTAATACTGTAGTATGAATTATATTAATTGCGTTTTCAAAAACACCTTACCACTTGACCGCTGCGACCTCATCTGCTTTGCCCAGAAAAGCTCTACGTTTGTGAGAGAGTCCAAGAAAAACTCGCCATCAGGAGCACTAATCACTGTGAATTAGACAAGCAAACTTTTACTAGAAATTCTAAATATTAAGATGAACTAAGCTGTAAAACGCAAAACGCACAATATTTTACAAGACACCGTTTGATTAGTATTTACTATAGGTTACTTAAGTATCCATTTTAGAAAACTGGTATAGTAATATAGGTGTTGTTGTTTTTTTTAAATCTATACATGTAAATATATGGCGGTTGTTAATTCTAAAATGTACACGTTGTTTCGATATCTATGTCTAACTTTTAAGGTAACGTAACGATACAAAAAGGAACGGCAATTTTAGATAAATTTCAAAAATAAATTTCATCAAAACAAGATTCTAAAACATCACGACATTTCAAATCGGCATTTTTTTGTTTTCTTTAAATTTAGAGTGTAACATTTCAAAGTTACAAAAGCAAGCAATGCAACCAAAGCTGAAGCTTCCTGTTCTTAGGCAGCCTGCAAAAACCACAGCAAGTTTATAACTGATCTGGAAAAAGCTCTGCAGAAAATTTAAAGATGATTTGCAGCAATCCTGGAATTATTCATATTAATAGCATGTTTAGCCCACATGTCTAGCCCATGTTTTTATTTTTTATTTTACTGCAGCTGTCAAAAACCCAAACGGACAAATTCAGTTTTGGTGAGATACTAACATTGTAGAATATTTCAATGAGCATGTCTTTATTTTCTGTTTATTAATCTTTTGCACCCTATCACCAGTTGACCTTGTGCACAATGTGAGTTTCCTTTTTTTTAATTCAAGTGCATATTGATATGACTATACGGTGAACTGTACATTCAGGGAGATCACTAATCTACATACAAAACGGTTTTGTTTTTGAGGAACTTCCTGTGCTTTGGTCTGTCAACAAAACAAGTCACTAATAAGTATATCAACGAAAACCGTTAGCGTGAAAAATAAAAGAAAATATATAAACACTATTGATGTCATTATAGCAACCTTGAAGGTTGTTACAATACGTCTTGCAGCTAAATGCTAATTCTCAAAAGTCTAGTTACTGGAGTGTTTCAGTATTAGAAAAACAATACTCTAAAACACTAATAGAAGTAGTTATATTGAAATATTTCCCAAAATCAAAACATTGATATCATTTCACCTAAAAAGTCACCCAATCAAACCATCGCAAAATGTACACTACGTAAAATGTGTTTTTTTTTTTAATGAATTGCAAACATAACTAGTCTTTTGAGGTCAATCTAAGAAGAAAGTAAAAACATGAGCACACACTAGGCTTAAAAAGGGAAGAACCTCGATCTTTCAATCCAAAACACAGTCCGTATTCGTCGATGCCTTCCAAATCGAACGCATCCATGATGACCCGTTTGATTTCTACTACACGACAGCTGACGTCCACTTCAAAGTCCTGAGATAGAGACAATCATTGGTCAGAAAATTCGATTTTGCTAATTGAATAAAATGAAGTTTAGAAAACATTTGTTCTATAGTTTTCTTTTCACTTTATATATTAAATAAAATGCAATTCTTCAGTTTCTTATTATTCATTTTAATTCTTAGAATCTTGGTCTTTCTTTTTAAAAATATTACAATGTAGATAGCGTTTTTTAGCATTTTTAAAAATGTAATTCAGATATTAAGTAGACTTGCGTTTATTTGATTATTGTGTCAGATATGTTAAGACATTTTCTTCAAACTCTGAATTTGGTGATATTTCATACTCTAAAATAGTTTAGATGGCTTGCATTAATATTATAATAACGTTAAATGAAACTAAAAATAAACCAAAATGTAATTTTAATAACAACTTTTGAAACAAAAGTTACTCTGTAAAATTATCTTCAATTTCACAGAAAAACACATCTCGCTTGTTAAATATCATTCACATCAAAAGTAAAAACCAGGCTAAACTACGAAACAGCAATACATACTGGAGGTGTCTGTGTAGTAAATGGTTAAAAGACGGAATTATTTGTATAATAAAACATATCACGATAATTTAACTTCGTAAAAGGAAATAATGTAATGTATCATCAATTTGAGCAAGAAAAATTGGCATTTCTATGGAGAGGGTACCTGCTGATGCTGGAAAGGAAACCCTATGGTGATGTTTATTGTGTGCTTCTTGCTCTCCATGGCTGCATGCTCCATTGGATGAGGCGGATACTGCCTTGCCCCGTCCCTAAACAAACAAACCAAAATCCATATTTTAATCAGAATATACAATTTTCATAAAAGGTAGGTATATCCTTTACTTGATTCATAAGAAGCAAGATGGCAACAAGTTAGCTTACGATTTGGTGAGGTGAAGCCTTGCAAGGCATTTCTGAGACAACGAGTGTTTACTGCCTCTCAGGAATTGCTCACATTCGTCATAAAGTTCGGTACTTGGCACTGCGCATGTGCAGATGAGGTAGAGGAGTCTCCATCCTCGATCTTCACTCGACCTAAACAATGGTTCAGAAATGACGTATAGAAAAAAAATTCATCAAGTGTTAAGCATTTAATATTCTTTCATAAATTAATCAATTCACTTACTTGTTTGGATTATTTGTCAGCTGTTTAATTATCTGACAATATATTTCATCTCGCATGTGCCTCTGCAAATGATGTTGTGAGTCAAATTAACAGATAATTGTTCTAGATATATTGCAATTTATTTTAAATCATCTAAAACAATGAAAAACAATGAATATTTTAGAGAGAGAGAGAGAGAGAGAGAGAGAGAGAGAGAGAGAGAGAGAAAGAAAGAGAGGAGCAAGCATACGCTTCTCATTCCTGGCTCAATGACGTTTTCATTAGATAATTCCATTTCAGACATCTGGTCAGGTAACGGAGAATCGCCCATGTACTGCTGAATAGGTGAAACTGTTAAGGATATTCAAATAAATGGTTTATACCGTAACTAGTCTATAAAAAGAAACCTTTCACAATAAGTAGTGTTATATCGGTATGTAAATACATGTACCAAAATATAAAATTAAACTTGAGTTGCGTTTGAATTACGGGTATAGTTTACAAATACTCTTTTGATCATAATATGTAGAAGTTGATACTCATTAATCTTCTCGTAGTGAATATTGAGATATTTCAAATTGATGGATAGCCAAATAAACACTTGTTGTTTAGATTATTTAATTTGGAGATTTTATTCAATCTGAATGCGAGTATCAAAGGATATCAAGAAAACTTCTGCAACTGGCTCTTCTAAGTTCCTCCCTGAGATGTGTTCTCTTCAGCAGCGGCTTTTTGATTGGTTCTTTTTGATACTGCCAGTTTGTTTGTGTCTTGTCCTTCTTTGAGGATTTGAATGAAGCTTTGGATAAAAATTTACTAACAGCATTGTCGCTACTCTGTCTGCAATTACCAAATAAATCACATGAAAACAGAAGAAAATATAATTTAAAGAAATAAAAATTTAAGAAAAGTAATTTGCAAAATTCTCCAAAGTTAAAAATTGTTTTATATCGGAAATTAACTTGTTGGTCGGATACAGGTATAACAACCCTATTTTATCTTATAAGAAGAAATTCGCGATAGTTGGTTTTCCTATATTAAACTTTTGATTGTAGATGTAAATCAGTGAATAGTGCCACAATACCTGAAGTGAAGTTTGGCGTACATTTGCAACGTGTGTTCTCGATGAACAATTTGCTGGGTTGGGAAAACACTGGGATCTTTGCGTAACTGAACAGTTAACATGCCCTAGAAATAACATTTATATAAGCAATGTCATTTTTATAAGGCTAAAATATCCTCCAGTCAATTAATTTTGCTGATTAAGTCAAAACCTACTAATGTATCATGAGCTGGTTCCTCTACTGTCGGAATGACGTAGATTAAGTCCCTTGGCATCATGTTAAGTTTCCCTGTTCTTACACAGGTGGCGCTATAAACATCTTCATACATGAACTGTTCATAAGGTTGTTCCAGTTCAACCAGATCTCCTTTGGTAAGGCCAACTCCGATTGCACCCTCTTGAAACCAAAAGAATTTTATACAAAATTAATATATCAAATCAAATCATCTGTACACAGATATCCAGACACCCAAGTACAGCTTGTCATCAATGTACAACTGTTTCACTGTTTAAGAACAATATGAGCTTCTTTTTTTTAAATTAATTGCCAAATATGATATATGATATATCTGTCTGTATGCCTTTATACTCATTAAGATAAAAAAATCGTTATATATACATGTATATCATAATAAATATTTTTGCAATCGAACATCAGTGGACGATGGGACAGGACGACAATATGTTCATGTTAATCTTCTCTTATCAGAGCCCCTAAACAACTTTCCCACAAAAATATGTCTAACAGAAGTGTGTAAACCTTAATTTTGCCAGTCATTAAAAGTAGAAAATAACAAAATGCAATAAACATTTTCGAAAATTGCAGCTTTAATGGATATGCTTTAAGGGACCCTGTTGTTAAAAATGTTTATATCCGTACATTTTACCACGGGTGGTAAATCTGAAAAATTTCGGATAGTTGTTATACTTAGAGTATTTTGACCACTTAATAAGGGGTTCTTTTGTGGCCGACTAAAGAGATGACAAGTACATCAGAAATTGTCTTCAGGCTAATGAGATACTGTTATGACAAGGTACACTTATCTGGTCAATTTAAAACTATGCGCGAATCTCTCCTTTTTCTAGAAGTGACAATGGACACCTATTTGTTTATTATAGTCCATTTATTCTGTGATATTTTGTACAATGCAGTCTCTGCTTGTCACGGAATATGATTTATTTAGAAGGTTAAGTACATAAAAAGATTTACTGTCTTGTGATCACAAATTAATCCGCCGGCGATATTAGTTTTAAATCATCTAAAGAGGATCCCAAATAAGGATACATGACTTAAAACCGTCGCATTTATGGGAAATGATTTTATTTAAAAATGAAGGGAAAAACAATTCACATATTAATCTATGTGTTAATCTATGAATTCCTATGAACATGTAAACTCCATTGATCAGGGCGACCCATTTTTCTTCGGCGAAAATAGTATGTGCGAAATTGCAACAAAAACATACTTGGGGAACACAAAATCCTAATATTTTCTTAACAGACTACAGAACTGTAAAACAAAAATTTGGGACCCGCCAAAAAAAAAAAAACAACGACTATACATGATTTATCAAAATACAAACTTTAAACTTATTGAAGAAGACTCTTACCAATTTGCGTGGAATCCTGGACAGCGATACCATACTTTGACTTACGTCGCAAACCATCCATGAACTTGGTAAGCAGCGAAAACAAGTCATCGGCGTGATTGGAACTGACTACAAAGTCATCAGACCGTAGAGTACTGATAGTGACGGTGTGTCTGTAAGTAGATCACGCAATGAGAAATACAGTCTTTATAATTTCCTACAGTCTACATTTTTTCATGACACAATCACTTGTAAATATGTTATCAATATGAATATCAAGGGGATGAATGATCACGGCTATTTTTAGAAACTTACTTGTTAAAGGCAGTTTCTTTGACAATTTACACCTACCCCCATTTTTTTCAATTCCACAAAAACTAAATCGTCCATGATAAATAGTAAGAAGGCTTTATGGTCATGTCCATTTTTAGAAAATTTA
Source organism: Magallana ariakensis (assembly GCA_020458035.1). Taxonomy (NCBI): domain Eukaryota; kingdom Metazoa; phylum Mollusca; class Bivalvia; order Ostreida; family Ostreidae; genus Magallana; species Magallana ariakensis. The sequence goes on along the minus strand of CM035819.1, from coordinate 39,788,806 downwards.
AACCTCTTGATAAAAAGAACTCCGAATTTTAAAAAAAATGGTTAATACTCATTTTTTTTTTCAATAAAATAACAAACCTTAATCATTTTGGTTTTCTTTACTAGTAAAACCTCTTTTCAGTAATAGTCAATGAATAGAAACAATATTAAAAAGTTTTGTTAAAGTTGATGGGTTACTTTTTGACAACACTGTCTCCTGATTTCTATTATAATGACTTATCTTTTCTTAGCTTTACTGTATACTGCAGCTTACATTATATAAGTTTGTAACTACTTTACCTTCCCTTAGAGACATCAGTGATTTCAATGAACGAAATGGAACTTTTAACATCTTCATTCTCGTCCATGATCTCCAGACCTTTGTTGTTTAATCCCAGAATAACGTCTTGCCAGGTCATTGAAGCGTTCTGTATTTTGTGAGCATCGTAAAATCGAGAAAACACTGCATGCCACTTATCCTTTGCAAAATTCACAACATCACATTTGAGGTCTCGCACTTTATTGCGGTCTTTTGGTATGTCATTTTGAAGCACATTCATAACTTTTGTTGTCCAGTATGTCAGATCTATAGTTTTCTTATTTGTTTCTGGAAGCCAACCCGTCAAAAAGGTCTGTAATTTTGTACTTTCCACTGTGCCTGGGTTTTCGATGAAATAGCGTTGTGCGGCTAATTTTGCCAAATCGTCATCCTTAAATTTTCAAAATAAACAAGGTTAAAACAACAAGACAAATTCATTAAGAAGTAAATAGTTTTGATTATTTTATCTAAATAATTTGCATTTTCATATATTTTTTGTATTAAAACAAGACTATTTTAAATTCAAATTGTTAATGTAGATGTCAGTTGGAAATGTACCGCTTTGCTCTTGTACTCCCCAACAGACACCCCGCGCATGATCTGTTGATAGATGAGGTCAGTGGCTACTGGATCATTTTTGGGATTGTGCCAGGGTAAAAAGTACTCCTTCCGGAAGTAAAGTCGCCAGGAGGAACTACTTTCACGCATGCCGCTTTGCTTCGTGTGCTGCTCACATTCCGCGATGGCGTCCATAACACGATGTGTACCATTCCCGAGACATGAAATCTAGGAGAAGCATTCCACAAACTACCAAAACCATCACTTTAAAATCTTGTATATAATATTTGATTTCGAAATGAAACATAATTAAAGTTATCTTTTCCTTTTCGACACGGGTACCATCATTTGCAAAATATAATTTAGTAGCTATATATATTATGTATAACAATAATCTCGGCTAAGATTCTTGGTACATGTCTTTTAAATAAATTCATGTTTGGAAATAATTCTGTCCCAACTGTTGTTGCTTCTTGCAAATCTCAGCAGAGAAAGTAAAAAAATAAATGAGGTAAATGTCTTACACGTTGCATGAGAGTAATGTATATAGAAAACCCAGAAGAGTCCTGCAGTCCAGCCTTATGACAAATCTGATGGGCGAGTTCTTGGACGGTGGAAGCCGAGTCTGCTTCTACTATCATACGCTGTCCGTTCATCATCGACATCGGTATCAAGATGGGTTTGCAATTCTTCGACGCCTAATGAAACAAAATATAGAAAAAATAGGAAACGTCTCTATAAATAAGAGATTCTATAAAGAGACTTGGATGCAGTGTAAGAAACACTACCATATCTGGATTATTGAAATTGGTATTTAATGATTATTGATGAAACCGCAGTAGTATTTGTGAAAGATGTACAGTGTATATATGTACTAAAAAGAAAATTTAAACTATATTTTATTTTATAAAATCAGTGGATAAGCATATGTGATATTTGTATTTAAGAAACAATAGGATGTCTTATTAAATTCAGTGGATAAGTGTGATTTACAGAAGCAAACTGCATTGTGGCTGTTTTACCTGGAACTCCAGCCAGCTGGGAGGATAGCCCCTCGTCCCTACAATAGCAGTGCGCCGAACTAGACGTTCGACCCTGCAGGCGGAGATTGGAGAGGACTCTTGGAGAAAATGCAGGAAACAAGAGAAAAACTGAAAGTAAACAGAGGTCTTGAATAATAACAGAGCAAATGCATCCATCGGGGTGTTTCTGTTGATTCTCGTCATCTTGTATCAGTTTAATGAAATCAGCATTACTAGTAGATATCTATCCGTACATGTAGGTACATTTAAGGACCACATATTTTGTTTAAATAATATAATTATATACAATAAAAATATTAACACCCCCTTATTTTGTATTAATATGGATCACAAGCTATTTTTATATTGCTATTAGAAATTATTTACATTCAGTGTATATTTCCCCTTGTGTTTGCATTAGAAAATCTGCGAAGTTCAACGTTTAATAACACACGTCAAATCTGATCATGTCATATTGGCACAAGTACACATCGTCATGCGATTTGAATAGATGTATAGATGCATTATAATTGTTAGGTTAAATGAAACTTTGAAACTTACCAAACCAATTTTGATATGTACATTTAAAAATTAATCGTTAAATCATTTCTATCTTATCTCAAAAAATGTTATTGTTTTTTTTTTTGGGGGGGGGGGGGGTTATTTTGCAAAGTTTTTGGCACTTTATATTTAGCCGAAGATGCGTGTTTAATGGTTTTATGGCTGTAATTCATACAAATAAACATCAAAATAAATATAAATATAAGCATTGAATGCTTAAAAAAACTTTAGTGATATTTTTGAAAGTCATAAAATACTAATTCATGTATTATATAGTTTTGTACCTTCATTAAATGTTTGACGATTATTTTATCGAAACGGAGTTCGCATACAAAATACTTACTCTTTCTGTCGGGGCAAAACAACCCGCCATTAAATGTAGAAGCACCCACCCTCGAACTGAACTGTTACGGGAAGGGTTGTTTGTCAACTGTTTGCAGACCTGGCAAAATATCTCGTCCCTGGCAAAACAAAACAAAAAAAATAACCTTCCGACATGAACATTCAGTTCTGATTCAATTTTCCAGTAATGAAAATAAAAAATAAACCCACACTGACATGAAATTTCAATTTTGATTTTCACAATGTTTCACAAAACCTGAACCTCGACTGTTTTGAGAAAAAAAATACTGGATTTCTTAATTGTGAATATGTTTGGTTACAGATATCGTTCACGATTTAGCATTCCTCTGTTTCTATCGCTACCTAAGTTCTGGTTTGTAGATTCCAAGAGCGCAGACATATTGGACTTTCTCCAGGACTGTGCTAATTTTATCGGACAAGAAGGGAATGTTTTTGACATCAGAATGAGATGGGTCCTTAAACTGAAAACATAAATCAAAATTATTGCTTCGGAATAACTAAAAGTGCACTCTTACCAGTACATGTTTTTATGGTAAGATTATTTGCAGTCATATTTAATTAGTATTTTGTCATTTTAACTCTAGCCTTGAAACTTGAGCCTAATTGTCCATGAAAATATGTAGTCTTTTAAACTCTAATTGTATTCAAGCGTCTTCACAAACGTGTTTAAGTGTGTATAGCTTATTTAATGTTCGGATAATAATAAGTTTGTTTACTTTTTCTTCAATTTGATATGGAAAAATAGTTTCTGATTTGTAATGCAGAAAAGCTTTTGATATATTTTTGTCATGTTATTTGTATAAATGCTATTGAAATTGCTTTTGAAAATTTTAGTGAAGTTGCCTAGTTACACAAAAAACATACCAGTTCTGAGTATTTTTTGTAAGCCTCGTCCACGTCTCGCTTTGTGTACTTTTTGTGAAAACTCTGTTTCACTTGACTTATAATTGGTGGCGCACTCTGTCAAATATAGAAAGATATCGTCAACAGATACATGTAGCAATCAAAGGGAATGCTAAGCAGCTATTTACAAGACATTAATCCTAAAAGATGCAGATTTCCCTTTCATGCATAACTTAATGGTTACTTTCAATTATTATAATATATGCACCAAACTTCTATGTCCTTTTTCGCAATTTGAAAAAGAGGTATACCGCACTTAATATATAATTTGGCCTCAAATATAGCATTTTTGCAAACATCAGACATTTTCAATATTTTACAATATTTTAGTTTCAATATATTCAAAGAAACGCAAATTACACAATCACCATGCTCTAAGAGTCTTAATTATCTTACACGACATCATTAAAATAGAGATACATAGGAAAGTAGTTAGTATACGATAAAAAAATGGATATTTGACTATTTGAACCACTTTAAACCAAACATTATGTTCTACAGGTATTGTAGTACACGTTTACATTGAATTTGTTTTGGTTTAACGTGGTCTTCGTACTGAAAATTAGACAAATATTTCAATATGTGTCTTTTCTAATACAATCATGTATATAGCCATACATATTGAAAATGCATCTTTTGGAAAAAGTTAGATGGGTGGCCTAGTGGTAAGGCGGAGGTCTTTTTGATTTTGTGGTCGCTGGATCGAATCCGCCAAATAGTAATTTTTTTTTTCACTTAAAGCGACAGTACAGCTGAAAACACATGTGTGAATAACTTCAGATTTACCCATTGTATCGTTAGGAAATACGAAATAACGTTGATTGTGACAGTTGAAGTACATAAAAATCTCTTTTACATACCTAATTAATGTAATTATTAGCTTCCGGAAATTTAAGGGTCGTACAAACCTGAATAATCTTATATCGTTTATTTGTACCACGTGGATTTTGATTGACAGTAATTGACACGTGCTGAAAACTACAATATCTTCGCCCGACTACGATCATCGTGGTATAAGAGGTAAAAGGGACTCTCTAAACGGAACACATCATCACTTTCTCTATAATTTATTAATGGTTTACCAATTTCAATTCATTTTAAAATTAACAGACATAAATATGTCAAATTATCCCTCAAGGAGCCTCACTTACAAAAATGAATTTAGGTTGTAGCAACTCCTATGATAAACATGCATAATACATGCTTACAAAATAATAACTGTGGTTATTTCAAAAACTTTGAACAATTATTACCTTATTTTCTTTGCCAATTCACTCAAGTAAGCAGGCCTACCCGGTCTCTTACTCGCCATGCTGGTTTGTTTATAGTAAATACGCATGCGTAATGGTATAGAAAGTGGAACCCCGTTACACGTGGCGATGTATATATGTGTAGGTTATACCTAATTATTAATTTTAATGAAATAATTAGATTTATTTCACGGAGAAATTTGTAATTTTCTGAAAGTTTATACATTTATGAGTAGTACAAAAATACCGAACCCGATCGGAAAATTTTTTCAAGTCGGTTTTTTAATAAGATGCGCCGTACTGTCTCTTTAAATTGAAATATGAAAAGAATAGAGAGGTTAAGTTACATGTATCTATTCTTCTCTGGGTTTTTGTTTTAAATTGTCTTGTTTGATTCAGTCTGAGTATGAGCACACCCAATATATATATAGATCTCTTCATTAACACTATACATGTACTCTATTTAGACTTAGATCCATTGCATTTTGCTTGAACTTATCACGGGTCAGAATGTCATCTACTTTTATACACAGAGATTCCTGAATTTATAACAAATCAGTTGTTACAGAAACCATTATAAAATCAGTACAGTGTATCTAGGTTTCGAAAATCATATTGCGACAGCTAGGTACCTGAAGCTCTTTTAGTAACAGGTACCTTCCGTCCAAACACAGGTGTAGGCGAAAGAATGGAAAAAGGCGCTATACCTCTTTACCTTTGCACATTACACTTTGAAATAGATTAGTAGAAAAATTATGCTAACCCCAGCAACATCGAGTGTTTCTCCGTGGTCCGATTCCGGTAGATCTCCCATGATCCTCAAGATGGAAACCCAAGCTGCCAAGGAAGCCTACGAATAACATTTAAACGAAATACAGAAGAATATGTCTAAACCCTTCATTAAGTACATGTATATGTAACATGACAGTAGGAAAATGTTGATGAAAATACCAAAACGTCTGTCTTATCTTTTTGAGGAAAGAAGTTTCAGAAATAAAAGCAAATTTCTTTGCCTTTTTTAAAATGCATGTAATAAATGTCGATGGTCATACCAAAACGTCTCCCTTGTCTTTTTTGGGAAGAAGCGGTTGCTGAAGAGCTGAACATAGATAGGTATGAGCGCCTTTAAACTGAAAAAACGACTGTGCAAAGAGGGTCCAACTGGTGACAGCGCCATGGGGTTCTGGGAACTCAAGCGAGGAACTATGGGAAGACTTCTCGTCCGATGTTGTAGAATCACTGGATGGTGAACTAGCTTCATGGTGGCCGTTGCCATTGGTGAGTTCGTTCAGATCCGGTGGCTGTATCTCGCTGGTCAGACGTTCCCTCTATAGAGAAAGAACGAATTACAAACGAGAAATAAGTTAAGTTTGATGTTAATGCAAATGAGGTCCTTTATTGATGTAAACGAGATCGGTATGTAATAATTTACATGTAAGCAGGATATATAGATATCAAGTATATATTTTTATTTATATCAAAATCCGGAAGGGTAATAAAAGAGTGATGTACCACTATGTCTGCAACCGGAGCAGATTTTGAGAGGGTCGCCTTTCCGAATTCGGGCCCCAGTTCATCCTCAATATTCCCGCCATTAACTGGCTTCTTGACCTCGGTGCTTTCCCCGTTGATCACCGCTAGGTTGAAGTGTCTTTCGTCGCCCCCGAAGGCGGAGGCTGAGGGGACGGACTCCTTCCGGGAGGGGGCGGGTCCACTCACCGCTATCTGACTGACGTGCTTACCAGCCTATGACAAATAAAATAACAAGCAAATCACGTGTCAAACCTATAACTAATACACACATAATTAAGTAACTATTAAACAACATTCCTAACTCAAAATACATATAAAAGCTACTCCTGTTCAAAATCAGTCAAGTTTTATATTTGGGGATGAATTCTTTTATGATTTTTTTTAATTTTAGTCAAATCACGTGGGGCTTTTTTAGCCTTTGATCTTTTTCAAACGAAATTTTCTTTCACTTAAAAAAATACGATTAATCATATAAATTCCATTCCGAAGCATTATGATTGATGGGGTAAGGGGTTGTACTCCAGCTGTATTGTTATTCGTGTATGTTGTCGCTTTCATGGAATATGTAAAATAATTTGAAGATGAAAAACAGTTTAGCACATCATAAATGTTGATCAATATAGTCTACTCTACTCCCGAATATTTCTGTTCTCACTTTCATAAGAAATTCAGGCGAAAGAATCTAGAGACACAACCAGTGTAATAACTTTACCTATATGCTAACGTTTATTTCCTTTATCACCGCGACCAAAGAACATGTACACTAGCCATTGTAACAAAACAATTATAGAAAACACCAATGATCAATTACTGGGAAAAAACACAGACGGCCACCAATGTAGGCTTGTCTGACTATCATTGTCCGTTAGTGTACACGCTAATGTCATTACTTATATAGATCCTTACATGTATTAACACAAGGTCACACCTAATCCATATCGACGTGTTTTCTGATAAACTAATGTTTTTTTGGCATGCTTTTTGTTTTTTTGTTCTGGCCTTTCTCGGTGGTCCTATTCTTGTGGCAGGTTGCGACGCATGTATAGATCTACAGTAATCATTATATAAGCCTTGATAGTCGTGTCAGCGTTCTAATGTTTGTTAATCCGGACTTTATCAAGCATTATAATAGTATATTTTAATGATTTTATGATTATTCTAGTGCCTCCTCTCCTCAACAATAGGGAAACAATACAAACATGCCACGAATGATACAGTAAAACATATTAAAACAGATATATTTAACTCTATCCAACTCGGACTGACTATATCTAATCTTTTTTTATTATATCTTGATTTCAATGTCCATACAAATGCGTATAATTGAAATTTCAAAAGTTTTAATGGCCAATTTATTCAAGCTATGAAAAATTCGATACAATTTGCTACAATCTACAATCATGTGATATACTGGGAACAAGTTTGTCCCATACTTCATATGAATTGACTCAAATCAAATACTCTGCTAGCAAGACAAACATTCCAGAAATTCCCCAATGCAAGTCAGGTTTTTTTTTCTTTTTTCTCTCTGCTTTGTATTGAAGGAAAAATGAAATTCTATTTGTTGTGTGAATGCTTCATTTAAAGGACCATTGTGTTATTACGTTAACAAGAGACGCAATTACAGACAAATCGGGTTCAGAATAGTGTGAGCCTTCAGTTAAAACTTTTGATTGTAGAAATCTCAGACTAGAATCGTAAAAACAAGTAGTCTAAGAAAACTCTTACTAGCTTGTTTGTTCTTTCTCAAGTGGACCTTTCAAACTTGGCTTTTAACTTTTCTATTAAATTCAAGTACTTTTTGGTTTGTAATACTTTCGCATCAATGTCACATTTACCAAAGAAAAAAGACAACCCAAAATTAGATCGTCAATATATATATGGAAGCAATTAAATACTATAATCCAAGTTTACATTTAATGTTAGTCGTTATCTCAATGTAAATAGCGTTTTATGCGAGACCACTTACGAAAGTAGCCATTCGGGTTAAGGATAACATTGTCCACTTTCCCATTTACTTGGCAATCACAGAGATAAGATACGAGGCGGGTGTTCGGTTTCCGAGTAAATACCCAGATTGGCAATTTTCAAGTGTAAAAGTTCATAGTTTAGAATCATTGAAAAATGTTATGCAACCGCATATGGTTTTAAGCAATCCTGAACGAAATGCAAACAGATGAAAGAAGTTATAAAATTTCGCTTGGAATAAACGATTCTTATTCCCGTTGAAAAGGAAAACTTTAAATAATTCAGGTCAACAATGTGTATATGTTTTGGGGGTTTTTTTTAATGATATAAGTTACGTTTTCAGCATAATTCTCTGGCAAACACTAGTGGAAGTTTGGGTTACATTTCACATATTCAACGATGCATGAATACTTTATGGATTTCCTATCTGATTAAAAAATGACTCGCTTTGCAACAAATTATGACATTTTAAAGGTGTGTTTGTGGCAATTTTAGAATGCAGTGAACCTTTGCGTGCTTGTTGGATGCATAAAAAATGGTGCTTGAATATTGATTAATGCCCGGTTGAATTTTGTAAATTTGGTACAATGCAGAACAGATGGTTCAACGAAATGGATTCGAAGACCGGGATATACAGTATGGGTCTTGCATAGAAAATACTGGTTACATGTACATGTTAAAAGACGATAGAAATGCCTCAAATACTCGTGTTAAAATAAACAATATCATTACAAGGGGATAGGTCATTTCAGTAGTGCTGTATAACTTCCGTAATACCTTTTTAAGGTAAACGATTAAAGAATTTTAAGATGGAATTAGTCAAAACCACTATGTGTCACAAGTTGTTTCCGTGTTTAATACCTTAAGGGAGCTCATGACACAACTAAGAGGCTTATAAAGTATTGTGTTACCCTACTGAACATACATTGTATATATACAACTGTCATACCGCATTTAGATTTACTTAAGTATACCCACATTGTCAGCATAACAAAGAAAGGACAAACACTTTTGGAGAACTTGTATAATGAAGACATTTTTCAAAATTATATACCCCTGGTTGGATTTCTAGACTCTTGTGATTGTGCAATATAATCATTTTCAATGCAATTATCCCATGTTTTCTATACACTTTTAAAAGACAATATGGAGTTTTAAAATGCAATATCTTTTCCCCCGATTAGCACGTACACATTCTAATATCGATGATCAACCCATAAAGTCTGAAAAAGCTGTCCGTTTTTCATGTGAAAGTATAGTAAATCAAATTCTTCTACGTTGATACGCGGTGCGGTGATACTGAAAAATGTCCCAACCGGTACAGGTAACATAAGGCGTTAATCTCAACCAAGAAACCATGTCTTCTATTAGAATCGCATTGAATGTCACTACCTAACATAGCAGAGCAACGCAAAATGTTTGAATTGTCTAGATTCTTTGACCAAGGGCAAAAGTTAGTTGCCAAACCAACCTCCTTACATTTTTTTTGTAAGACTAATAGCAAACAAAATTATTTTGGGTGTTCAGTTTTGATTTTGATGCTGCTTTTATAGCGAATACAAGCGGTCAATAGTATAATATCTCAGAACTTGTTTACGTTTAGCTTTGGTAATTAAAACAATTGTTTGCACATCAGAAACCAGGTGATTTCCCTACTTGCGCCCGGCGTTTGATGTGTTGAATTAAATTTCGTGACATTTAAACTGCGATATAGAAAACCCATGCATAAAGCTCTTAATCAACTTGTGATGACAGATTTCACGTTCTATAAATTGCAGACGACAATCTACAGCTAAGAAATCGCGAAAAGCAGCAGAGAAATTCAAAATAAAGATCCAATACATTCCAAAAGCGGACTTCCTTGGTAATGTCACCTGAAGTTATATGAATGTATTAAGAGTAGGTGAGAAAATCTATAATTGTCAACATAAACAATACAAACCTTCGCCCCATTCACTGCTGTAGCCATTAGGGATTAGGTTAATCCATCGGGAAACAATCAAACATACGCTGTGGAATTTCGCACTCTGCAGGGCGTGTAGACCCGTCTGGTAAACCCAGTGTACGGGTAACTAGTCTTAAATTACCCGAATAAAAAAGGTATCCTCAGGTAAACTTAAGGAAGCGTGGACAACATCGGTGTAGAAACACAAAAGATATCTTATCACCGAATTACTTCACCGAATCCAATTATCATCCGTATTTACATAATAATATGAAGTTAATTTTACTAATTAAAACTTATACTGGTCGGCCATCTTTGAATTGAATGCACCCAAGTTCTTTGAGTTGGAACTATACGCAGCGTTTTTCCTGTAATTCAATAGAATAAGGCGCGTATCGACCCAAATTCCTTCTGAATGAACGACAGACATTTAAAAATAAGCAATTGACGAAACAAGTTCATAACATGTTAAAATCAACACAATAGCGACTGGGTTCCCAGTTTCGATCGGACAGGTAAGTGATTAGGACCGTTGGAAGAGAAAGGATATTCTGATAAGGTAGCGACTCGCGGACAAGGAGAGGAAGTTTACATGGTTTTTTTTTAACCGGGCAGAACGCTTGGACACGCCTGATGTCGCACATGTCGCAGTGATAACACAAGGGGCGGATTGCATGGTCTGATGGGTGTGAATTGGAATAGAAACCGAGATAAATATATGTTATACATTTCTTACAAACGAACAAAGAGGGATGTGAATTGGATTAGAAACCGATATACTGTAGATAGAAGAATCCATACAACCGAACAAAGACTTACTTATGTCATATAGATGTGACTTTGAATAGAAATGAATAAAGAAACGTCACTGCGACAATTAAACAAACAAACTTAAGATTCAGTATTTTCATTTTTGATATCATTTTTTATCAAAACATTGGTCTCAGATATAGGGAAAAAGAGCAAAGTAAGATGTTTATTATTTCTTTAATTCCTTCCAAAAAAAAAAGAGAAGGAAACCATGTTTAGAAAGCAGGGGTTTTTTTTTTGTTTTTTGGTTTTTTTTGGAAAAGTTGTAAGATTTTATTTTCTTAGAGTAATAGAGTGGGTAGGAATAAACTTGCGTGCACGTTAAATAACTTTTGAATATGAAATACATATAAAGTACATGATAAATTATTCCACGACAAATTATTAAAGAATGACTTGTCCGGTCCTCATGATAATTTTTCCTGTTTTTTAACTTTTTGAATTATACATGGATATATGCAGTGAAGCCATATTTGGTATGAAAAAAATTATCATATGAGAATTTTACATGCAGATCATTCATATTAAAGACCTATAACGTGAGTTCAAGCTTATTGTATATAATATTACATATAGTCAAATTAAATGCAATTTGTTAAACCAAGTTCGATAACTCTAAGACTTACACTCCAAGAGGCTTTGATCAACTCTTTAAAAAGTGCCATCAGATTTCTTACGGTAACAACACACAAAACGTACAAAAAATTCAAACAAAAATAGCATCATGCGTTTCTCAGCAAATTTCGATAACAAAATTGGCCAAGTAGCTACAATCCTTCGCGAGTGAAGTTTGTAAGTTCGTGTCCGTCACTCTTGAATACTAGTATTACTCTGATCCATTAGAACTCAGATATCATACTTGCTTATCGACCAGACCAGTGTCACTGAATAGAATCGGACATAAGGGGAAATGGTTTTCTCTTATAAATATATATTTTTTATTCACAGGGAATGATTTTGGACGAAAAAATGGAAGTTCTGCAGTAGGGCTCAAATTTTTTATTGAAATACCATGAAAATAATAAGTGGCGGCTACCCCACCTGCATATTGTCGAAGTGTTTGAGGTTTTCCAAAGATATCTCAACTCCCATGTCACTGGAGTAGTTTCGCGATAATCATTGTCTTCCGTGCAATACTTTTGGTCATCAAAATTGATTTTAATTAAACAAAATAAGTCTTTGAATACTCGATGACCTACTTTCACCGCTTCAAAATCAGGGCCCCCGTATGTTTGATTCTACACGGTGAGTGTACCCGGTCTCTTTGAGTTTGTTTCCGACAGGGCTTTTTGATTTTGGTTATTTTCTTATCTGTCCATTTGACTTTATATGTATTTGAACTTAATCGTTGTAAATCTTACCAATATTTATTAATTTGGGAAAAGCATCGCTAAATACAGCAGATATCATTTTTATGACCTGATTAGATTGTATCCTTAAAAAAAACACTTCTTTGATAATATAAACAAAAATCCTGAAAGCATTTTAGTATATTCATTCTTCATAAATGTACAAATCTGCAGATAGGCCATCAAATTTACATCTGATATTATACAGTTAGCGCATTGCCTTCTGAACAAAAATTACTCTTTACTTTTTTTAAAAAAAATATTTAGTATTATCTGACATTTATGCTATTAAATGATGTCTGTGGTCATAAAAGCTATGAGACCCATCACGACAATTCCAGTCTCCAGATCCGCTGTGTACAGCTTGGTAGTCAACGTGGGTTAATGTTGAATGGGTTTGAGACACGATACCAGACCAAGGGCAGAACAGCAAACCATTCCTCCCTCAGCAAACCATTCCTCTCTCAGCAAACCATTCCTCTCTCAGCCAATTTTATTGCTCCATGGCCAGTTGTCTAAAGAGCTTGGAATTTTAAAATCTTATGAAAAGGACCGCAAATGTCTAAAACCTGGCGATAAAGCAATCAGTACTTAATTATTTTTGTTGGAGTTGAGACTCAAATCCCAAACCCGCGTACACGAATCGAACACAACCTTATCTCGCGAGAGATATTCTAATCAAAGTACTGAAATACTGACGGGAGTTGATTTTATCGATTTATATTATTTATTTTAAAATCAACGATATGTTATTTAGCATGACAAGTAATTTCTAATCTGTAATTACGGACATTTTTATAATATGAATTCTCGGACTTTACCGAAAAGATTTTCGAGAAAACCCCATATGAATCATGTTGTGTAATATTTAAAGATATAATTAATTCCATCAAACTATGCATCAGTAATCAAAATATTTCTTAAAATTGTACACATGTCTGGATTCAAGCAATATTGAACTCTAGTATCGTTCAACCAGACGCTCGGCTGTCTCCGTTAATCTCCGACTACCATGAGAGACTCTGCTTGTCGGATATTTACGGAGACAGCCGAGCGTCTGGTTGAACGCTCTTGCGTAGGAATACATACGACTACAAAAAATATCTAAATTGTTCGTACTATTTAAAATCTGACTATTTTCAAGGTATTTATGAATACGTTTTCTTGAAAAACAATGGTTCAGCATACATTACACCGAATTTATCTATTATTTCAAGAACTAACTCTTGTCAGCGGTGATGATTTGTGCTTAGGTCCAAATACTGTTTCACTTCCGGTTTGCCAAAGTAACTGCAATGGAGAGTTGATCAAAATCAACTCCCAAAAAATGAACTTAGAAAACACAATATGAATACATATATTTGGGTAAAAAAGTATTGTATATTTGAAATATCTAAGTTTCATACATGTTTACGTATTAAAGAATGTGTATGTTTCGAACATTTTTGATTGTAAATCCTAGAGATATGGTTTTTCATCGAGGTGACCTAAATAACAAGTCAGGTACATTGTCTCTCTCTGATTCAAGTTTCAAGTCTTTTATTGAAGAGTGTGTAGTTTCGTCCACAAATGCCGATTTTTCATAAATTTCGTCGAAGAAGTAATCGTCGCTCGGAGCGGCACCCCCCAGGCGCGTGTCGATGTCGTCATGGTCACCGATAGAAAACAACTCTCGCTCAGTTCTCGGCGGCGGAAGATCCTCCACGTCGTCTGGATCCAGTGGATGATGGCTACTAGACGTTGATCTTACACGGGTAAATTGTGTTAATCGTAGACATAAGTTGGAGTTTCTATTGGAAACCACAAAAGAAAACGCTTAATCATTATACACGTACATGTACATGATGGAGATGTACCTAATAGTTGAATACGAAGACGATCAGGTACTTGTAACTATAAACAGAGAGGTTGTAAACTCAGTGTCACATTCTATATCAGATATCAGATTTTTTGTATTGATTTTGTTTGTACTTCAATTTGTCTAATATCTTTTTCATTCCTTTTAGGGTGTCAAGTTTTGCTTGAATCTATTAATGTTCATAGTATTAAAGCAAATCGTTGTACTGTTGCAAGAGCATATAGAATCTTAAAGACAGGTGGTTAAAAAGTTAAAAAGTGATACTTTTAATGAAGATTGTATAGATTTATCTATCCAAATATTCTGCAAGTTTTTTGCAAAGCTATAGAATCACTTACTGCCCGCATTAGCATTTAAATTAATTCATGGTTACTGTCTTGAAATAGCAAAACGATATTTGAGCGTATATTTCAAGACAGTTATCATGTGTTTTGTTTATCCTGCAACATAATATCACATTCTACGTCTGAAAAGAGCTATTTTCTATTTTCGACAATTTTTGCTGCATATCTGCAGTTAAAAGAAATCACTCACCTGAATTTCTTGAATATTACATAAATCAGTATGATGAGAGCGATGAGGGCAATGAGACAAATGACAATAATGATAATCTCCAGATCGTCTTCCGGCAGGCCGCCACTGTGTACACGTGTTGTGTTACTGGTTGCCGACGAAACATGCTGCGTGCTCGATGTTGCTGCGTTCGTTATTTCTGTTGCTGTTGTTATTGTTAAAGTTGTTGTCTGTTGACAAATAGGCTGAGGTTAAGGTAGGTGAACTGTGGCCAAGTGCTTAAATTTGATATACAATCCTATCGGGTGCATGTTTTGCAAACAATATATATACCGCCATGATTACTCTTATCGGGTGACATGCAGTTGATTTTGTTCAACCGGACATACTTACATAGAAAATCAATACTATGACTTGGATTTTTTTAATGTAAATCTGTAGATCGACATTTTCACTCACTAATTTGTAGTTTATTTTGAAAAATAAATCATACATGTTTTATCGATTTATTACATTATGAATACATGATCATTAATGAAAACACTGCTATCATTCAATATTCAATAACATATTACCTTGATTGTTGACATTTTGACGACTCATTAGCTCCTTGTAAAAGTAAAGAAAATCATTCGAATTCTATCATATAGAATTCATCCTCAGTGAAATATTCCGTTCCACATATCGAAAATATTCTCGTAAGAAAACACTCACAATACACCACCCCCTAACGCGAAGAAGTAAATAATATTAAAAAAAAAAGCACACGTATTCAAAGGGCGTGATTGTGAATTAGGGGTAATATAAAATTCATACGGCACAAGAACCTTGTACCGTCTGATACAGGTTAATAAATGCTGTTGTGATGTGTACCCCTCCACGCTATTGACTTATCCCCCGATAAGCTACTACTACCCACACTTTACATGTACTGCGCGTTTTACCTGAGAGAAAGACTTCTCGTCTTATCCTAACGCGAGGGAGCGCTGACTTCAGCTATATAAGTAAATATTTCCGCGATATCATTATTTTATCGTTATTTTATTCCATTCGTGTGTAATGGTGTTTTTTTTTTATTGAGATTTTTGTAATCTTATACGTTTCCTTTTTCAGATAACAAAAAAAAAATAATAATAAAATTTTGTTTAAAAAATTAACCCTTATTTAACCAAAGTTTTATTACAACACAGACCGTTATGAGATAATTATGACTAAACCTTATTTATTGAAAATTTACCAAATATGTTATTATAATGATGTTATAATGATTTAAAAAAAAACATAAAATAATTCAAGAATTTGTTTAAGACTGATTTTGTTTATATCTCCAACCTTATGTTTATACACACACACACTCTCTCTCTCTCTCTCTCTCTCTCTCTCTCTCTCTCTCTCTCTCTCTCTCAAAGACAAAGAGAGTAACTCCGATTTTATCATGTGTCCTTATTTTTCTAAACAAAAAATCTATGGAATCGCATTTTTATAAGGACCTAGTAAATATATGCATCGATAATTTAGAAATACGCCTAAGCATGTTAAAAGTAGGTATATATTATCATACAAACTTATTGTTTTAGTTACTTCCTCAATCATATTTTCCCATTATAATTGAAAATGGTTTTAAGTATAAGGGAGATAAATTTAATATATATAACTTGTTTGAAATCCTTTTTTCAATTTTATTAATATTTTCAAAAATATAAGAGTAACAAGTATACAATAAAAAATATAATAATAATAATAATAATAATAATAATAATAATAATATCGTATTCTGATTTTTATTAATACGATATTAAATTCCTTCGATCCTCGGGATCTGATTCGTCCTTTGTATAACGTTATTTAACCCTGGAATTATCTCCTCCTCAACCTGGGGAGTAGCCCTTTCCCTGTACAAAAAGAGGAGGCAGAAAGACAGCTTCCAGATGACTAATCATTTTATTTAGATATAACAATTTAATATGACATTTTAACAATAAATATTAATATTAATTACAATGAAATTTATCAACATTGATATTCATTACAAAAATCTCTGAAAATAAAATATTAGTTGAACCCTCTGAATCTATTAACTTTACTTTTGAGAATGCGCGCAAGTGTTATAATTTATCTTACCTGTATAAAAAGAGGAGGCAGAAAGACAGCTTCCAGATTACTACTGGAGAGCTGTGTTTCCCGCACCCCCATTTTATACGCACGGACACTGCGCTACAACATTCTCCTCCTAATAAGTAAATGCAATCAAGTGCATACTAATGATCTGACGCACCGTGGTCAGTGGTAGCATTTTATTTCTATTTCTGACCCGGCGTCGACAGGCTCATCACTGGACTTAATAACACATTTCTCCATGAACATAAATAAACATACGTTATTTGTATAACGCATGTACTTTTACCAATTTCTATAGAATTTCCGTTATGATACATATATTAACTAAATATAAGCTTTGAAATAGGATATGTGTCATAGGAACAATTTATAAAACATGATTATTGCACAAGTATTTATTACCATACGAATCTACAAGTACTTATTGATATGCAGTTAATGAAATAAAAAATAAATTTGAAATCCTGCAAATTATAGATCAAAATACAAGATTATTTGATAATAAATTAAAGTATTCGGTAGGATTTGCTCCTACATGCCGTTAATCACAGTCACTTTGTCACTACCGCAATGTGTAAAGAGCTAGGACAGGTCATACTTGACATTAATTTGTAGGAATCGGGTGATATACATTTTGGAACTTGTGACCAACTTCATCATAATGTAAATGTATTAAAATATGTCCAAACCAATCCAAATAATACATGTTTTCATTTTTCCACATTTTCCATACGTTCTATAAAACCCGAAAAATCAACCACGGGAACAAAACGAGAACCAGCCCACCCACCTAACCCCACTTCGAACTAAGCGGATTTTTTTTCAATGATCAGTTGTTTAAGAAACAAAACTGACTTTCATAATCACTCCGTGATACTGTGAAATTAATTACGATATACTAAATAAAAAAACAACATAGTATACATTTCTGTGTAATTAATTCCAAACCGGATAAAATTTTATATATATATATATATATATATATATATATATATATATATATATATATATATATATATATATATATATAGGTAAATATCGGTATCTCGAACATGGGATATCTCGAATACCCCGCTTATGTCGAAGTCTTCCGACGGTCCCGGCCGTTTTCTCTATATAAATGATTTAAAAAACTCCTGATATCTCGAACACGGTAATCTCGAATACCCCGCTTATGTCGAAGTGTTTGAAAAGACCGAAGCCCTAATTTTACCTGGTTTATCTCGAAGTGGAGCCATTTTCCCGGTCAGTTGAACATAATTGGTGTCATTACTTCACACATTTCTGCCCGCGGCAATTTTCACACCTTTCAAAACTAGGGGTATATCAAACAGTAACTGCACGATGTAAGTTAATTAGGATGGTAGCTTGGGTGTTTTTACATTTAGTACCTTTTTATAAAATTCAAATCAAAACACAGCCATGATTACCGATAATGTGTTTAATAAAACACACTGTGTACGGAGAATTGATCTAGCATTGATTACTGCCAATTTTATAAAAACGATTAATTACGGAATCGAATTTATTATTATTTTTTTTCGTACTCTCCAATAAAAATGAAGCCTGATTAGAATACGAAGATTTAAAAGAAAACTTATTTAAATCTAACAGAATCAGTCCATGTATTGAACACGCAGGGTTTAAAGTAACTTCCGGTTCATCGTACACGGGTTGTTTCCAATATGAGTACTAAAGCTGTGAGCGTAATGAGTTAATATAAGATACGTTAGTTCACAAACAAAAATGAAAAAAAAATATGTGAATTCTAATTCTAGATTATTGGTGGGTTTTTTTAAATTTTCAAATCCGTATTTTTCGTTTCCTATGTGATAAATTTCAAACGTTACATTGCAAGTGCTTCTTCCAAGTTCTGAACGTCGATAGTGAAGAGGATGTGAAGTCGTATTAGTTACGTAATATTGATTTTATAATTTGATTGCTTTTACAAATATTGATAATATTTCACAAATAAAAACACACAAACTAAAAATATTTAATCAAATGGTTGATTAATCGTTTATGAGTAATAGAAAAGTTCATTATATACCGGTACTAATACACGTGTTGATATAACATCACGGACTTAGAATTGGAAAGCCACATCGGATATCTCGAACCCCCGGATATCTCGAAGTTTTGTAGAGGTCCCCCCAAGTTCGAGATACCGATATTTAACTGTATATATATATATATATATATATATATATATATATATATATATATATATATATATATATATATATATATATATATATACACACCACAGTTGTATGCCATTCTTTAGTTTTGGTATTTGAAAGTAGACTTTATCTCGAGGTTTTGAAAACGTGTTGAGAGCCTCCTGTGATTCTTTACAGAGCTAAAAAAAAACGAATACTAGTACCTTTGAAATTATTAGACTCCTATATACACGGATGAGCGATATAGTCAACTGTATTTTGACTATCTAAATAAATACTTGTGTAACAAATACATATATCTCTGTAGCAGTCGTAAGAACTTGTGTTCGAACCCTTTGCATCTTATATATACAATAAAATATGTTTAAACCAATTTTCATTTAATAAAGACATATCTCCCCTTAAACTATGCAAAATGATTTTCACTCATGAGTATTTAGAACGTTCATCCTCTCTATGTTTTCGTATTTTCATAATTAGTTTTTCTCACAGCATTCAGAGATCCGTGTTTTGTGCTTGGTTTTAGCCAATCAACATGCTCATAATCAGGCACTGGCAGAAAATCATTACAGTATTCCACATGGGCATACTCTAAAACCTGGCCTGGCCTGACCCCATTGGCCTGGCCTGGCCTCAAAGTTGGCCTGGCCTCACTTTTGGCTTCAAATTTGGCCTGGCCCCAAATTTTGGCCTGGCCTCAAATTTTGGCCTCGCCCCAAATTTGGCCTCTAGAAAAAATTTCTTCAAAAAGTAGATAAAATATAGATATTAGAATAATAAAGAAAAAGAAAAGAATCATTTTAAGAGACTGACCTTTTTGAATGATCAATAAATATCTCAGAAATTTGTATGCTGGTTCATAACATCAAATCTCTTTCCCTGTGTAATGCACTTTAAAAATGCCAGTTTGCTTGCGTAACCTGTCAACACTGATCAAGCCCAAATTTCCCTTCCCAGCAGATATTTGATATCGGCCTCCTCTGTCACTAATCTGCTTTATTGGGGTCAGATTCATTGCCTGCACTGCCGTTTAACATTCACACGGTCTAATTTAATTAATGTCATTTGTGAATGACTGCAACATTGCATCCTCCGATAACTTGATTCAGTGATGGTCATTAATCATCACCTCTTAATTAGAGTAGGGTTTCATACATTTGTTGTTTGTATATTTAGGAAACAATTTTTATCCCATGGGGGAACTTCCATATCAGAATTTAAGCAAAGCATACCATTTTGTGACCTTTATTGTTGGTTAGAATAAACAAATTGGTCTCCACCATTATTTTTTTTTTCTCAAATAAGTATTTGATATAGGTATTGTCTAATCCTTAGATCAGTTTGAGCTTAGATCAGTTTGAGCTAAGTACATTGAAAAAAATATGCCATAGTAATACAATGGCAGTAAAACATTCTTAAGTACTTTAGAATTTAAAAACAGTTTGAATCAAAATCTACAAGAATCAATCATTTATACCTGTAGTCATATATATGTTTCAGTAGAACTATCACTATAGGACACATAAAGCCATCTAATGTGATGTTTCATGTGTATTGAATATAAATCAATAAACAATCAATAAAATCATCAAATATGTAAAGAAAATATAAAAATAAAAATTGAGGCCAAAAATTTCTGTAGAGGCCAAATTTGAGGCCAGGCCAATTTTTGAGGCCAGGCCAAAAATTGGGGCCAAGCCAAAAATTGGGGCCAAGCCAAATTTGAGGCCAAAAGTGAGGCCAGGCCAGGCCAGGTCAATGGGGCCAGGCCAGGCCAGGTTTTAGAGTATGCCTTCCACATGGCATGCTTCAAGGTAGCCACCTTCGTCCGCATTTTGTACTGGAAATTTTGAATATCTTTCAGATCTAACCGACGACCCTTTCTGAATGTATTCTCCAATGTCCTTATAATGTTTATGATATAATTGCGGTTTTCCAAACTTTTTCGGTTGGCTGTATACCTCCCCGATTTCCCAATAAACATTTTCGCTGTCCTCGGTCGGTGTGGTGTATGTGCTTAACTGTGAGGTGGAGAGAACGCTTCCACTCACGCTTGGGCAGACGTTTCTGCTTACACTCACGCTTGGGTAAGCATTCCCGCTTACACTCACGTTTGGACAAACGTTTCTGCTTACACTCACGCTTGGGTAAGCATTCCCGCTTACACTCACGTTTGGACAAACGTTTCTGCTTTCACTCACGCTTGGGTAAGCATTCCCGCTTACACTCACGTTTGGACAAACGTTTCTGCTTTCACTCACGCTTGGGTAAGCGTTCCTGCTTACACTCACGTTTGGACAAACGTTTCTGCTTTCACTCACGCTTGGGTAAGCGTTCCTGCTTACACTCAATCTTTTGCAGACGTCCGTGCTTCTACTCACGGTTGGGCAGAGGTTTCTGCTTCCATTTACTACTGATTGGCTCTTTGGATGCTCTCGTTCATATCTTCAAAAGTAATACAAGAATAAAAAATTTTTATAAATAATATAAAATACACCTGTCTTCATATTTACCCACCATTAATAAAAGCAAACATTTCGAACTTTCCTTTAGCAAACGATATAATTACAAAGGTTTTCATTCCAATTAAAAAAAAATTAGCTATCAGGCAAGTATCATCCTTTTAGCTAACCTTATTAACCGAAGGTTCAAGTGAGCTTTTTTTTATCACCAGGTGTTCGTCGTCCGCTCGCTCGTCCGTCCGTCTGTCCGTCTGTACGTCCGTCTGTAATTTGTTTTTGATTTTGACTTCTTTTCTAGAACCACACAATTTAGTCAAACTATATACAAAGCGTCCTTGTTGGAAGAAAATCTTTAATCATAAAAATAAAGAACAAAACCCTTTTTAAAAGAGAGATAATTATGAAACGGTGAAAATAGGATGTGTGTCCTTTAAAATCTTCTCAAGAACCACTGCACGAGAAACGCCAATATTTACACCAAAGCTTGTATATATAGTGAAAATTCTAAATTGTTAAAATCGTGTTCCCCTCTAAGTAGATTTTAAGAGGTGATGTCCAATAAAGTAGCCTATTTATGTATTGTTTATTGTTTTGCCTCGGACTAGAATGTCTCGACGTCATTGGATGAAACGCGTCACGTGATTGCCTTACAAATTTCTTTAAAAGGTGAGCGTCAAAATTTATACGGCAATTAGCAGACGTAACATTATTTGAACTGATTTTTTACACAAACGTTTGTTTACATATCAAACTTTAGGTCCTTGAGAAAACAAAACACTTATTAAATTTGTTACTGACTGTTTAAAGAAATTTGTGGAGTCGGTAAAGTCGACTTTTTGTGGAGTCGGTAAAGTAAAGGCGAGGCGAAGCAAAATAAAAAAAAAATAATCGCCATGTAAGTTTGTTCAATATCCTTTAATTATTTACATGCTCCCAAAAAGTGGGGGAGCAGCTCTTTCAAATTTACAATTATCTACATGTAAATTCAACAAAAAAGTAAAAAAGGGAGGGGGCACACCCTCTCATCCCCTACCCTGATGCTACGTGCCAGGTAATCACAGTTAAACAATTTTATTTAAGTCACACCTTTTTTGCTTCCGGTAAGAACGGATTATCACGATACACAGGAGAGCAATGAATCCTCCCATGAAGGACGCCACCAGTGGTATCGCGTAGGGTTTGTCGTCTTCCAAAGTAATCCATGAAATTTAAGTACTATAGTTATACTTTAAAATAACAGACGCTGTCTCACAAAACAATCTCAAAATTAATTTCATATTCCCCGAGGCACATATTTATGTATCATATTTATGTATTTAAAAATTGATTTAAAAATCGGAATACAAAATTCAAGTTCTTCAAAAAAGGTAATGTGGTTAATAATAATTTGTTTTTTTTTTCCTACTGGTTTCAACATATACCATATTATTATTTCGCAAACTTCCGCTATAATGCAACCAAAGGCAAAATAATTACGCTAGATAAAAAAAAAGGGGGGGGGGGGTATGCATGTAGTCCTCAAGTAGTGCTAATTGACCGACAGCAGTTATGTTATTGTTTTTGTCATAATTAGACAATTTGAAAAATACATATATCCATGAAAGAAGTGCTATTAAAATTGATGAAAGGAAAAGGGGAAAAAATACAAGATTTCTACATTGACACATTATCATTCTTCAGTCTGAACAATTAACATAATTCTTACGGATATTTATAATGTGAAAATTTGACATCTTTATAACCATTCGAATGTCAATCGGAAAACATCACACAATTTTTCAACTTTATCATCTGGGTACTTTCATAGACCCCTTTTTACTTTTTATTTTTAGCTGCTTCCTGAAACCTGACGAGCTATCTAAAGAGTTTGTTTAAAAAAGGAAATCTTTTTTTAATTTTATAATTTTTTAAATAATTTTGAATGAACATCGTTTGAATCCCGATGTATTTATAAAATAATAGAGAACAATTAAGTAAATTCTTCATCGATGCTATCTTGGGACAGAGTATAGAAGAAATCAATATTTGGAATGTAACATTTTTCAGAAATATTATATAGAGAAAAAAATATTTCCAGAACACTAATTCAGGAGGAAATTAAACAGAAACGAACTTCTGCACAGTTGGTCAAAATCTTCACTCCAGGTTCCATTGCTATTGCAGACTACGGATGGCGGGCCCGACTCTATATATCCAGGGATACATCCATATCCACACCTATTATTCACTTCAAAGGTGCAACTGCCGTCCAGGTACGTATAACCATTTTTTGACGACTGGCACTTAATAACTGAATATGGTGTGAACAAGTAACATTATTTCGATTTAAAATGAAATCAAAAGATAGGTTAAGGTAAAAGATTTACAGGTTCTGTTAAAGGTATATGTGGCTTATTTTTAGTGAATAACAATAAAAAGATCTGATTATTTGCTTCATTACTTTATTTAAAGATAGGACTTTCACATGAATTACGCTGTATAAGTCAATCTCATAACAAAGACACAAGAAATCAAAACAAAAACAAAAAATTACGTGCCGTTAAAAAAATACAAAAGATTTGAATAAGCCCGCCTTAAATGAGTCACGTGACATTTATATCGGTCTATTACAACAATGGCGGGGTAGACCGTTAAGTTTGACAGATTTGGCAAAGAAAGAAAAACTATACAAAATATTTTTCACTCATATGAATGTTTAAAACGGGCACCATCCTTGCATTTTGAGTTTTCATGCTGATCATTTATCCTTACGGCATCCAGAGATCCGTTTTGTGGGATTGGTTCTAGCCAATCATCATGCTCATAATCTGGCACTGGCAGAAAATCATTATAATCTCTTACATGGCATGCCTCAAGGTAGCCACCTTCGTCCACATTTTTTTGTGGAAATATGGAATATCTTTCAGATCTAATCGACGAACTTTTCTGATTATCTACGTCCATGTCCTTATAATGTTTATCATGTATTGGTGGTATTTCAACCGTTTTTGGTTGGTCAAACTCTTCCCTGATTTCACTGTAGACACTTTCTCTGTCATCGGTCAGTGTCGTGTAGGTGCTTAACTGAGAGGTGGAGAGAACGCTTCCACTCAGGCTTGGGCAGACGTATGAAACGTTAATGGGTTGGTTTTCTGAGTCCTTTTTCTTCTTTCTTCTACAAAGGAATGCTAATCTCATCTAGATAATTCACCAATTAATGTTTTAACGTACAAGAAAAGTTCGTTTTGCAAAGGTCTGCAAAATCATTTATTGTTTAAAAAAAAACACTTATAAGTTGTTACAATTTTAGCATACAATCTGGTGTTCATCAGTAAGCAAACATTATAAACTCTTACACTTGATACTTTCATCATATTTTGATCATACCTTAATGAAAATGAAGTTAAATATCATAGCATTTATGCAGTCTGAATCCTACCTAATCCGTATGCAGACGACAACGACAATGATGGCAATAATCAAAATGATGCTTGCAGCTGAACCAATCACCCCTCCTATAATGGCACCGGTGTTCCCTTTGTCTTCGACTAAAAGAACCCAAATAAATACAAGTATTACTATCAATATAAAAGATTTTTTTATCATAGAAAATCAAAATTTAGAAAATATATTGAAACTAGTTTAGAAATGTTATAATTTGTATATGAAACCGTCTTCAAAGTTTTCATACACGTAAAATCATGCTGTGAATGTTAAATTTTTTATTTTTTTTTCTAATTCTAGGAACCGTCGTTTTGGTACATATATTACTACAGATGACATTTGAGTACTTAAAAAAGCAATGGTGTGAAAATAATATTTATAGAAATTATATTTATAGAAATTATAAGTATTGGAAATAAACGTTAAACAGACATGAACCTTTGCACAACTGGCTAATCTCTTCGTTCCAAGCTCCATTCTTGTTGCAGACTAAGGCTACCGATCCCGACTTAATATATCCATCGTGACATGTATATCCACATGTAGTATCCACCTCAAGGCTGCAACCAGACGCCATCTTACCATTTTCAAACGAGTCGTTACACTTTTTAACTGTAAATAATATTTAAAAAATTGCAATATCTAGATTTTTAATGAAATTAAAAGACGATATTAAGGCAATATCATTGAACATTCTTTCTTTCTTTGAATATGAAAGTGCGGAATTTTAGTATGTCAGTATCAATAAAATACATGTAAAGACGGCATCTCAAATGTATAAATGAGTAAAAGTTGATTTGTAAAAGTTGAATGAAGAATGCTAGTAATTTGAAATATACAATGCCATGTTTGTGAGATATAATTTTCAGGGATCCTGCAATTGCAACAAATACAGCTAACAATACCTTAAACAGGTATTCTTTTATTTTTATGGACACTAGTACCCTACCTTTACACAGCTCGCTGGTTTGGTTCCACTTCCCATCGGATCCACACAGAAGCATAGTTGTTTCCGGTACACCGAGCTGATAACCTTCGTTACACGTGAACTTACAAACGTCACCGGCCAGTCGTCTGCAAGTCGTTAAGATTCTTCCATGGTCTATAATTAACGGGCACTGTACGTCTGCTCGACAACAAAGAAAATTCAAAAGAGGCTTCTGAACATGCTCTTTTCCCACGAAACAGTTACGACAGAAAATATGCAAGAACTTATTTGTGTAAACGTGTGTTATTCGAATAAACAACTGTGATTTATTTTAAACGAGAAATTTTCAAAGAAATATGATGCCTATATGCCACCGATGTACATACCGCCTGGGCAAAGTCCTTCAGAACTCACACTATCGCCCTCTTCACAAGCGCATATTTTATCATTTTCTCCTCTTTGTAAACAAAATTTGCTGCACGTTCCGTTTTGGTTAGAACACAAGTTATGTACTGAAAAATTGGTTAAAACTGCAGTTTCGCAGTACAATAATGATAGGACAAGTGTAAACTATAAAAACTAGTTCAAAATAAAACTATGTAAGATACGAACAATTTTTACTTTCCTCATAGATGGTTAAATACAGGAGTTTTCCAAATAATGGGGAGGACACTACGTCATCAGGCTTGGATCCCGTTATTTTTGAAATCTTCGTGATTGATCTTTTGAATAAATCGCAATTATTAGGTAATTCATAAAATTTAAACGGGGATCAATTAAGATTTGATGTGCTTGATATTGTAACATGTACCTTCTGTCTCTTGCTATGTAATAAATGAATTCCCCGAGAACTGCAACAGATACAGGATATTCTCCCCTGTTGCTAATTACTGTTCGTGACGTCAGAGTTACCATGCTTACAATGTCGATTTTATCCAAGGTATCATCACACCATACAAGACTGCCATCTAAAAATGATAAAACAAATCAAACCTAGACCGTAACATGTACATTAGAATACTCGATTGGTGTCACATAATACAGCAAAGTACTGAAATGGTGCGTTTTCATTGGTCTTTGGCAGCTAATTAATTTCATTTTCTAAGGATATAATTCTATTTATACCTGAGTTGTCGATAGCTAAATCCATCGGTGTGGTGATAGCATGGGTTGAATTGGAAATCACAGTTTCAACGTTAGTGCCATCCATATAAGACCGTATGATTTTTGGGTTTGGTCGCCCCTCTATCCATACCATGATGCTGTTAAAAGACAAAAAAAGAATAGATTACGTTTAAACTGAAACCTCAAAATTGAATATTGCAATAAACGAAAAATTATCACGTTTTAGTCTTTAAAAAAAGTTTACAGAAAAAATGAATTCAATGTTTCATTTCAGTTTTGGAATACTGAAGAATACATGAAAATTGTTTTACAATTACCCTCGTTTTGAGTCTACTTGAAGAGATCCAATATTGACTCCGCCCGAAAGTTTACGATAAACATTGCCTGAATTGGTTGTAACATATATATTGTCATCAGATGCGTAGAATATGTTTCCTGTCGAATGGTCAATCACTAGTCCCCCAACGTCCCTCACACCACCTATCAATGTAAACATGACACGATAAACGAAATAAAATGCAAAAAAAAAATTAAGCATCCCCTGTTAAATTAAGATTAAATTTACACATTTCAAGAATTTTATATCAATACAAAACGTATGTTTTTACAGGTTAAACAGACCAAAGACAAGAATCCAATCAAAAAGTCATGAATGCTACTACTATTTTATATTTAAAACAAACAAAAAATTAGTTTTCAAAGATTAAATACAAAACTGTGATCTAAACAAACATTTTTCGAATACCCAAGAGTTATCTTTAATTGTTGAGGATCGGGCATTGCCAAATGTGATTTGTATTTTATAAATTCATCACAACGATTCTATAATACCTTTTACAGCTTTTCCATCTGTTCCGTCTAAAGAACTTTTCATAATGGTGTATTTTGATTTATCCCACCAAACAAGTTTTCTTCTGACATTGTCATAATCTGGATTGCTAGGGTTCCCCGCCAAAACGTCCACGGCGCTAATATTTCTATTTTCAAGATTAATCTGGTATATACCGTTGAGTTGGATATCAGTTGTTAACAGAAAGTTTTTGGAAACAGGAGCTAAGAAATGAAGTAACATTGAAACATTCAAGGGAACAACATTTGCCGAAACAACGAGTTCAAAGGTAAGACGTTATCTTGTATTCTTTTTATCAATAAACATAACAAATTCCAAAATCAAATTCTCCAGAACTAAATTGACGCGTATTATTTGAAAATGACCTGATAGTTGAAGGAGACAATCCCCTTTGTAACCTTAATGATATATATTTCACGTATCCATGTTCCTATTTTCTGGGACATGTTGAGGTATAAATATAGAATTATTAATAAATGCTCATCATTTATTTTGAATTACCCGACAAACACGACTTCCGGTCAGATTGGAGAGTGTATCCCACGTGACAAGCACACTGACTTGATTCCCCTTCTACGATACAGATATGTTGACATCCATCGTTGTCAGTGATGCATGGTTCTATAATAAAAATAGAATTAAGTACAAGTTTATATACGCATATCATTCCCTAATAGAATTTTGAATTATTAAGCATTTTTCTTTGTATTATCGTTTACATACCACTATGAAGTCAAATTGATATTTGTTGAATACAATACTTCATTGTTTTCAAGTAGTTAAGGATATATGACAATATATTCTCAAATGAAATATGTAAATGTCTGTCTAATTCGTCTATCAATTTGATGCGATCATCTGAAGAACATGTACCTTTAACAGATGGCTGCAATGCTCTATCAAAAACACGCAAGTCTAAAACTCTTGGAACCATTACAACAAGCGGCATGTTTATAATGGTGTCCGAGCCCAAAGTTGTGTTTTCCTGTACGTTAAGACCATGGTTCGAATGGGTGGTAGATAACCAAAGTAAGTAATCCTGTAACAGAAAGACACATCATGAAATTTGTAGAAAAAAACCATTAAAATAGAAGTTAGTTATAGATTGTATGTACTGAATATCGTGCCAGAAAATTATGCCATTGCCAAGTTGGCAGTTTTGCATCCGTCGAAAAATCCTGAAAAACAATATGTATGCGAAATGATAGAACATTGCCAGGAGAGTATCCTAAAAAAATACTTCTTTAGAGTTTTTTTTTATTTTTTTAAATAAATATTTCATCAGTCACATGAGATACACTAAAACAAATGCGGTAATATACCGGTATTCTCTAGTACTGTTCTATAATATTGCATCCGTGTGTATGGAATTTTTGGAAACTGTACCGTAAACGGGTGCAAGAGTGCCTCTTTGGCAGTAGCAGAACTATCCGGCACCGGATTACTAGTATGCTATTTGTGCATTAACGTTAAGTTCATTCTACCACACGTCTACCTTGTAAACTGTGATTCCGGAAAAAATGGATCCTCCCGGAAGTTGCTTGATTTTTGTATTCAGGCCATTAGCTCTTACCGACCCCAAAGAGGATCTGCCATTATCACTCCAAAATACACTGCAGGATAAAATACAAATTCCAAGTTTTGTTTTCCTCCATTGAATTAGATAAAAAGTAAAGTTGAAGGTGGTTTAATTTTTGATGAAGATGTTTATTAAAATAGAAAACTTTTCGTTTATGTAAAAACATTTATCTTCGCTTGCCAAGGGTTTAAGGTCCACTCCGCTTCTCTACAGGAGTGAATCGTAAACCCTTGACTAGCGAAGATGGCAATATTAGTTCGAGTTATTTATGATAAATTCTTACGTGTCCTTTCGGCGATCGAAATGCAGGTATTCTGGGTTTGATATAACATAGTTTTCTAGAATTTCGATTCTGTTATCCGTCAAATAAATTACTTTTATAGATGGAGTTGTTGAGGAATCAATGTAAAATACTCTCCTGTAAGAAAGGGATTAATATGTGTTTATT
This sequence comes from Magallana ariakensis, assembly GCA_020458035.1. Lineage (NCBI taxonomy): Eukaryota > Metazoa > Mollusca > Bivalvia > Ostreida > Ostreidae > Magallana > Magallana ariakensis. The sequence goes on along the minus strand of CM035819.1, from coordinate 39,758,760 downwards.
ATCCCTTGAAAAAAATGGTTTAACTGTTTGAGTATTGTAAGAAGCGGATTAGTTTTGCATTCAAATTAGTTAAACTATAAATACTTTTACTATATAAGCCGGAACAGGCTAAACAAAACGAAGGAAAATGCAACTCACGATCCAAAGTTATATTTTATATGTCATTTTGATGTGAAACTATAAGACCTTATAATGCTCGAAATAACTCTATATCAATTTAGCATGATACTGTTATCTGAGCATCAGCTTGACTGGAGATGCTTAATTTACGGTTATCTATTCTTTATGAGCAGAAAATCTAATTAACAATAAAATGTACAACATTTTAGTGCAACAGTGTTATACGTTTTCGATGCTTTGGACTTTTAAAATTTCGAATCAACTAAATGCGTGTTAAACTCAGAATAGAATTATTACATTTTGAATGGATCGATTTTCAATGCCTTTGGAATTCCTAAACCCGGGGCCGTTATTTCCCCTGTGATGCTAACACTGTCACTTGAAACGTTCCAATAGAAGATCTTTGCCACAGTTTCTTCACTCCAGTACACGGTATCTCTCACCCAATCATAATCCAAACCTAGGATAGCGTGTCAAAGGAAATCTTGTCAAATATGCTGATAATATCGAGACAGTGCATGTGCAATAAAAATGATTCAAGAATGTGAAAAAAAATTGAAATCAATAAGTTGCTACAATGTACATGTATTGCTATTTTGTGTAGATTTTGTAACATTACATTACAGTTTTAAGTGGATGAATGAGGTAACACAATTTCTTTTTAAATTAAACAACAGATCATTGCTAAATTCTGAAGTTAATAATTATGATAGTACGACGAAGTTACCTGAAATTTTGTTGCGAGTCGAAAAGTTTGAAATGATAACGTTTTCGAACAAATGCTGACTGAAAATGGTATCATCTTTAGCGTAGAATACTTGATTTGAGTGCATAGCAATCGCAAAGTACGAAACATTGCCAGGGGTAGTAGCAATAAGGTCACATATTGTTGAGGTAGTTATATATTTAAAGCTATTTATAACTGTTATAGGTTGATGGCAAATTTGTGGTCCAGCTGCAAAAAGTATGCTTCTTTGTAAGGTATTGTCTGTAACTGTTAAAAGAAAAATATATACAACAGTTGTAATGACGGTGTATCTGTTGATTGGACTCTATATCTAAAGCGGATTGTTAACGGTGTTCATTTAAACAATTTCTAAAAAAACAATATGTATCTACTATTTTATCTATAGTATATGCTTAGAAGATAAAAGCCTTAATTTATCTAATATTTCCAAAGATTAATTTATCTAATATTTCATAAGATTAATTATCTAATATTTCTAAAAATCATTATAACTATTTTTTCCTTCACTGAGAAGGTTATATTTCCATAACAAGTGATAGCGATTCCCGTCCTTACCAGTGCATGTTTTACCGTCTGCCGACAAAGTGTACCCGTCCTCACATAGACACCTAGCCCCCGAGGATTCACTGATGCATATCTGGCTACATCCAAAGATATCACAATCTGAAAGGGTGACATGCATCAATGACTTTACATTAGGATAAAGTTACATTCCGGAAATTTATGTGACCCTGTTTTTCTCTATAATACCAGTATTTGGAATGGTTTAGGTTTCATTGTAGATTAAGTAGGTTTTTATGCCGTGAACGTGACAGTTGATGACACTTGAACTCGGGTGTACAAGTTAAGCATGACATTGTGTTTAAATAAATGTCGTTTAAATATCCTTTGCACTGTCCGAAGACTCCATATTTAAAAAAATTCCTTGTCATATATCGGGTAAAGTATATACAGTATTTTTTCCTGTATACTACAACAAAGATATCATAATGACTGATTGATATAACATTTTAACTCTTCTTTTCTTGTCGTATCATTTCTTTTAAAATCAAAACATATTCTTTATAACTTTGATGAAAATTGTCTCTGATATTTTTCAAATATTTTCAAACAATTTCAGAGTTCACGTACCCGTGGAGCCAATCGGTTGGTTGTCCTGTGAAAACAGGCCTAATGAGAACGGAGTGAAGGGAGCCCTCAATGGGGTCACCATTTTCTGACCAGTTGAATTCGACAGAACGAGAATACGGTCCGATGTCTGGTCGGATACTATTACGTAGTTCTAAAAAGTTGACAGGGTATAGCATTTATTATACATAAATATATTTTTAAAAATTGGTATTTTGTTTTTCAGTCGTGGCTTCAGAGTATAAAGATTGTTAAAAAAAACATACTTATTACATTATAGAAATATATGTCCAATGTTCCACTATGGCACAATCTATGTATTACAATTGATCATACATCTTTGTTTATAAATAAATTTATAGTACCAAAGTAAAAATATCCAAGTCATCTAACACCATATTAGATTATCTGGACATTTTTATCTAAAAATGGAAATTGAATTTTAATATAAATTCAACTTCCTTAATGAAAAAATAATAAATGTAATTCAATAGTGGTGTTAGTGCTCTTTCTGAGTGTTTAATATAGCTTTCTGTTGGTATAAAAAAATCTCTTAAAAACATCTAAAAATATTTGTCTATAGCTTTGAATATACCATAGATGTTCCTTGTCATTAATGGTGGTAAAAAAAAGCTCTTCATAGATTCAAATTTTATAACTTGACCCTTTGCCCCTTAAACTTCCTGCATTTACCGTACATGACTTTAAAATAGTGTGCGTATATACAAGTATCTCATAATAACAATAAAAACTTATTTTTATATCCTAAAATTCAATAATCATCACTGTTTTCAGATTCTTATGGCATGAGAATTGCATAACTATAAAAAAAATTAAAGAGCAAGAGAACTTTGTCCATCTTACAGATTTTTCAGTCTTCAAACACCGATTTATATCCTAATTATTTCTAGAACATCAAAAAGACTAGCGCGATCTATGGTGTTCAGTGCATAATTATTTTTTGTATATGATTGTTCTTATAGTAATAACGTGTAAATAATGAATCTATTGTACCAAGCAGCAATTTTTCTTGCTTTATTTTTTTAATTTGAGATTCTTTTGTAAATAATTTTCAAAGAATACGATTATTGAAAGATTCATATCGATCATTCTTGTATTTTAAACCATTAAATAAACAATAGGAATACCAAACTTGTAAACAATATGCTGAAGTAAAGACATACTAACGAAATTATATTCTTCTTGCAACAGTTTATGAGGAGGTATATATTTATGTAAGAGAGTCGTAAATTAGTTGAATATATTGCAGGTAGGTTGAAACTGCCACATTTAGTGCCTAAATTCAGCCATTTATTCCGCAACGCGGCAAGTGACAAGGATCTCAAGAGTACAGTTACCTGCCAGTGGGACTTTAAAATACCTCAATTGTATTACTTAGAGAAATTTTTTAAATTTTTTTTTCAGCAAACAAATCTGTCGGGATTTAGATAACAACAAAGCAAATACAATGATAACAGTGGTTGTGTGTGTTTTTCATGCAGCTAAAGAATTATAAATTTATTTCGAAACTACTTCTTAATCACTGTTAACCAAAGGAAAACAATATTTAAACAAGATCTGACCTTGAAAGTTTCGATCCCATAGAAGACAGAATTTGTCTCGTAGAACAGAATTCGTCTTGCATTCCCTTCAAGGTCACATGACTCCACTGTTTCGCGCGCTGAGTCGGTGAAGTATATTGTGTTGCTATGGACATCAACAGCAATGGAAACCGGATACAGAATCCCGGACCAAACGAGAACCTTTCTTTTAGAACCATCTATCAGAGAGCGTTCTATCTTTGGTTGGATTCCAGTATCGGTCCAAAACAAGAATCTAGGCGAGAAAAAGAAATAATCTAATTCATTGCTTTTTAAAAAAAATGATAATTGTATGTCATCATATGTACAATATTAACAATATAAAAATGAATCCGTGCTTACTGATACCTAATTTGAGTTTCAAAAACCTATATACTAGTATGTCTTATTTTTTCCAAAAATGTTAGCATTTAAGCTTAATTTATGATGATGCTCTACCTTTTACCGGCGTGCACAGCAAGACCTGAGGGGATGTCTAGGAACTTGTCAACCACTACCTTAAACTTTCTGTTAAATGCTGCACTCTCAATGTTCTTTGGCAGAGCTTGCAGTCCGATCCAGCCAAACAAACTATCGGACCAGTACACATTGGAGCTTATCCAATCCACCGCTACGTGTCCTACCCCAGAGGAAGTCCCGATGTGTGCGTAGGCGCCTTGAAGTCCTCCGCCGGATTTTTCTCCCAGTAATGAAATTGTGTTCGCAGAATTATCACTGAAGAGCAGGTAATTTTTCTCAAAATCATAGGAACATCCTAAGTGTTTGTGTTTGCTGTCCCCGTATGATAAGCTGAATATGTTAGGCGGTTCATTCTGCAGAATCCAATTCTCTGTGTTATTCAGGTAGAATATTTGATTTGTATTGACTGTCCAGAATAGGTATGGAATCTTAGGTGGAAATCCTAAAAACCCAACAACAACGAATTTGCCACGAAAATAAAGAAAGAAAGTATTTTGCAGCCATGGACATCTGAATTGTGAATATAAAGCTAATATGTAATTTTTGCAGTAACTTTTCGCTTTCTTTAAGCAATATATTTGGTTCACTATTCTTTTTATTATTTTTTTTAATCGGTATACAATCTATTATTGGATTTGTTTTCTATCACAGTAAAAATTCTCATACAGATATTTTATACAATATGCACGAGTTTGTTTTCTAGGACTGATACACTTTGGCCAAATAAAAAGAAAAACAAACTGTTTCGTCTTTAGATATATGGATGGTCGTTGCTATTTTTATGCTATTTTAATCTATTAAGACAAAAAGCTCTGTATAAAAAATATACGGAAATATTCAAACTTCAAATTCAAAATCCTTGGATTTCTTTTTTAATTAATCATACAATTCATGGATAAAAATCCATTATAAAGTAGATCTGGTGCCATTGGGTAATTTGTTGAGCATCTAGCCTTCTTGAACCATGTAAAACGACATGGAACTTTTTCAAATTAAACAAACGTATAGAAACTTTTGAATGTAAACTTTCAATGAAATCATTTTCTAAAGGTTTAATATAACCACCAACACCCATAGCTGTGTTATGATAGACCGGTAGCACAACTCTATCTAAAAGATCAAATTGGCAATCAACTATATATTAATTGTCTTATTTTTCTAATTATGTCTTTTTAATGTTGTTGACACACGTTTTTTTCTTTAAAAAAAAAGATCTATACGAGACATTACAACACCTTAGATTTAAATTGATTTAAATTCTTTCACATTTTCTAATATGGGTGACGGGATAGGTGATTAGCTTATTTTTAGTAGATTGATTGATAAATGACGGTAATATATATTAATCAATTTAGTGGTTGACATTATGGCGAAAATATTGACAATGCGATTCAATCCAAATTAAATTCTGCATTATTGAACAACTATTACTCTGAGAGAGAGAGAGAGAGAGAGAGAGAGAGAGAGAGAGAGAGAGAGAGAGAGAGAGAGGGGGGGGTAGGTTTGACCATTGTTTAGTTGAGGGGATGAGCGCCAACCATGACGGTCGTTTTGTATAGGCTTTGAGTGTTCCATCCGATTGACCCATCAATGGGTATAAAATGTATCGTTCAGATTTTTGGTAAAGAAAAAATTATGTACAACATATTATTGTAAAAAAAGATACATTGGACATTTCCATTTTTCTCTAACAATATATTTGTCTAAGAAGAAAAGTAGGCGATGCACAGTTTACTGGTACACAATTTTCACACAATAAATTGTGTATGTGTATAACTAGAAAGTAGTTTAGAAGCTTTGTCTAATAAGATTCATCATTTACTCACCCGCTCCTGAAAAATAAATCCCTAAACCCCAAAACAGTTGAATAATTATCAGAGCTCGCATTCTGAACCTTATTCTTGCGGCTCTGGGTGGCTTGTGATCTCTGAAGACAGCATGTATTTTACTTCCGTGTTCAAGCCGTCTAAAGTAAATATTTTTCTACCCGAGAGATATACAGCAACTCATTTTTCGATTCAAAGTTAATACGTCCCTTCAACAATTTTTAAAACAAGCATTCTCAATCAGACCTGTATGCTATTGCACACACCTGCGCATTTTATCTGAAAAAAAAATATCGGTACATTTTTTTTATCATCCAACAAACGGCATGATAACTTGATACTATGGTGTAGAATTGAATTTCGAGTGACATTTGCTTGCTGTCAGATTAACCTGGTAAGTTGTTGTTGTCGTCCATGGACCTTAACTGCATTTAACAATTCCAAAGATATTATCAGCTGGCGTAGCAACTGTTTTACAAATTGGATCTTTTTTCTTTTAATTTGTGTTGTTCCAAACAAATTTTATGTTTAATTTTTGTTTAAACAAAAAAGAATTTTAATTTATCATTTTAAAAACTGTTTTCTAACAGTAAACGAGTTCATCTTCTATTAAAATGCACATTGAAACAACCTAGAGATTTAGAATATATTTTGTTCACCGGATAGCGCTAAAGGACGTCCAACGGATGGCAAAAGTCTTAATTTTTATGCGTTTCTTCTCTGTTTTTGTTCGGTAAATGCCCAGTATGTCTAGTCTCCAGTTAGATCCGATGAAGTCCGTTCTATCCAGCAGAAAGAGTTGAACATATTCAACGCTCGGAACAGACAGCACTGGACTACTGAGTTCGCTTAAAATACGGTAGTTTTACGTTTGCATGCGTTTTGTACGGAACTCCTGTGGTTCTTTTCTTTATTTGAACGGTCTTTTTTATTGAAGTCCGTTGGTGACCGTTGGAAACGGACAGCGACCGACCGTGAAAAGGTTAAGTTGGACTGGCTTTTACGTAATCGGACAACCGTTAATCTACTGTTTGAAAACAGTTTATTAGGCGTTGATTATTGGTTGTAACAGATGATCATTCGACAATCAAAAGTTGAAGCCCGTTCGTGATCGTTGCTTCAACGGAAGGTGTTCAGTTATCGTTCATTTTATCCGTTCTATAACACAGACATCTGACGTTACATGTTATTTTATTTTTTTTAAAATATACCATCTACTTTAATTATTAGATAGGGGTATATTTTTTATGAGAAAAAATATATAACGTCAGGTGCCTATGTTTTATATGCTTTAATTCATTGGTCTCAAAAGCGGTGGGATCTACATATGCATGCGCGGATCTAAAGGGGGAACGGGGGGGGGGGGTCGGCCCCCCCCCCCCTGAAAAATGAGGAGTTATTAAATCTACATAGTGAAATTATCGCAAATATGACTCGGACCCCCCCTCCTGAAAAACACATATATGTTTTGGAAAGGCGTCTGAAGCGGAAATTTTAAGAGTGATATTGAAAAAAAATTGCAGTTATAGGCATACCCCCCCACGGATTAGGAATTTCATGAATATGGGGGGAAAAAAATTTATGACAGGTACATTTTTTTTTTTCGAGTTACATTTTAAACCCCCCCCCCCCCCCGGATTAGGAATTTCAAGATTTTGGGGAAATTAAGCTTTTTTTTTTTATTTTGCCTGTCAACATTTCTGATGAACAGAGTAGCCCCCCTACTTTCAATTCGGACCCCTCCTGGAAACATTTAAACATTTTCTGGATCCGCGCGTGATATACATGTATCAATAGACAACCAACATATTACGTTTTGTCGCCATGTTTTTTATTCGTTAGGTGTCCGTTAAATTTTATTCGATATGGCCATAAGACTCCATCAGGCTTCCATAATTTGGAATTCATGGGTAACTCTTTACTGTTTGTGTTTTTACATCAATAGAATGTTTTAATGATGAATTTAACACAAGCCTTGTTTATGAGAATATAATTTCGGTTAAACCAGTTCACGCTTTAATGGGTGAGTTTTAAAAGCAACATGGGGAATACATAATTTATGTATAATACTATGCTAGATAAATACGATCTAAACTAAATATATACTTGGGAAATAAAACATCAAACAAATTGCTCTCTCTCTCTCTCTCTCTCTCTCTCTCTCTCTCTCTCTCTCTCTTATTTAAAGTAATTAATTGCTGGGAGTTTATTGTGTTTAGTTTTTGAAGTAATCATTAATATTTTAGGCCATTCAAATAATAAAGGTTGGTTTAAAAAAAAACAAGTTCAGATACATCCAAACCGACAATCTAGCACGTGTTTGATTTTGATTATATCTTACAATAGATACATTTTATATTGTATAGGAAGAAGAATTTCAGATGTGTCTTTGTATGTCTGATTTTACTAAGAAATTGCAATCAAGATACGAATTTCGCAAGTGTTAACAGGTATAAAATAAAAATGTTCAATGATTTCCCTCATGTATTTACTTTGACGAGGAAAACACTTTGCAGCAGTCATTTCATATATTCGACAAAACAGTAATCAAAACCTGTGTACATGTATTTGGCTTTGGCTGTTTGATCAACGCAGTGAATTTTATTAAGTAAATGACCATAAATCAAAGAATGTACCCTCTCTTTTGGTTTACTTTGAGTTAAGTATCATACTCACCTTATCAAATACGCTGTCTTGTAAAATTGACAATACTTGTATTGCTCGCACTGTTTGACTTTTTTCTGAACAAGTTCTCAGCTGTTTTTAATTCATCACTAAAACGAAATCAAATTTGGGCAAATTTGGCTAACATAAACAACATTAATTTTAGTTTAAAAACGTAATTAATTTTATTTCGTTGGTAAGGGGGGACAAGGTCGGAATTATACTCCATGTATAAATATACCACATATAATGGAATTATTTGAAGTATTAATCTCCTGAAAAATAAAAATATTTAATTATGGGGTTTTTATGTCACTAAAACTTACATATTATTGACACCATAATATATTTGCGGGCTGCGAATAGTTCATAGTCTTTTTTTTAATTTCATTTTTTGTTGGGGGGGTGCAAATTTACGCATTGTTTATTATCCTTCGCTATAGGTTAACAATCGGAGTGTGTGCTGTCTCCAGTAGAGCGGGCCGTGTTCCTGTCTTACAGCACTGACTTTGTGACTTATGAGGGAGTTGAACATTTATTACGGGAGCGACCATTAGTCATTAGTCAATGTTATCACTCCCCACACTGATACCAATGAATTTTTTTTTTAAATAAGACATAAAAAACATCTTCTTTATTCTCATGAAGGGGTTTCTTTTATTTAGGTGTGGGGATGTGTCACATTGTATTTATTCGCTTTTTTGGAAATAACTGGAGAGGGGGAAAATGAGATTGAAATGATTTCCGCAAAAAACCGATGTGTTTTTAAACATTTTTTTTTTTAAGTTGTTTTATCCGTGTCATCCCGGTTATTTATGTTAGACTTGCTAAACACGAATTTCCACTAATTATGATTGTTGTGTGTCACGGACTGAAAAATGAAACAAAGAACAACAGCAACAACTTTATCTTGTGTTGTATTTATTTCTAAAAAGTAAAAAAAAATGCCTATTTTAATATTATTTTAATAGTCGGACGGATAATGCTATATTGGTTTTGGTTTATCGAACATTTGAGAGAAAAAAGAAACAATCAAGATACTGGAAAGTCTGATGTCGTCCAGAAATGATTTGCTATTAATTAAGACATAAAAAAGATCTTTTTTAAATGGCCTTCTTTTATTTAGTGTACATAATGACTTGATCATCAATCTTGAGCAATCATCTTAAATCGCGGTAAACTTAATGTCACAAGTAACTGTCCTTCATTAGGGGATGATATCACTTATATATATAGGACCAACAGTACGATTCCTTCAGAAAATCGTATGTGCTCGAATTGCGTTAAAGAAATTTAAATCAAGTTCCAATTATGTTTGGTATTTACGGAATGATACAATTCTTTTCCAAAACACATATAACCACTTAAGCATCCTGCTTAATAACAAGTAAAACTTTTCCGACCGCATCAAAGCCGCCTGTTGTAGAGTGTAGAGGGAACAGTGCCTTCTACGCCTTGGCTCACAATATCCTTACGCGTTAACACTGAGACACTTGTACAAGACTGTAGTTATAGGCCAACGGTGTTACACGGAAGTGAATTGTGGAACAATTCGTCGGCAACAGATACTCAACGGTTGGCCGTATTCCAACACTCGATGTGTCAAAAATACCAAACTTTGTCACGCAGGACAAGATCTAATATATGTGAACGTCTTTTTGGTGTTTACCCAATTAGCTCTGAAATTGACAGAAGAAAACTTCTGTTTTGCGGACGGTTCTGTCTGCTAAACTGCCAAGCATTACCGGAAAAGATTTTTCTAACTCGGCTTTTCTCTTTTTTTTAAAACTTTACTCAACGTCAACTAGGAATCATACCATACATTCTTAATTTACTGCCCGAATACAATCTCGTAGAATTTTTGCAACAGTGGTTAAATGGAGCGTTTCCAACGAAACAAACATGGAAAACGATTGTAAAACGGGCATTCTATCAACATCGAGCAACGCTAAGAAACTCTCGCATGATTTGTGACCCTGACATTTTGCGGCTTTCGATAATTCTCCAAGGTACGGATCCATCTTCTTTCTGTCACTTTCCTTCAAACTGCCATGAAATTTCCCTGTGCAAATTTATCTGATCAGCCCCATGAAAACTCTAATATTGGTCAAATTTGTGGCGTGCTGTTCACAATTTCTTTACATTACTTGCTCCTGTACAGCGACTAACTCAATTCGTAATAATTTGTAGACGGACATCTCTAATTTTTTCAACATTTACCTTTGTTACGAGCTAACGGCATTTCCGACACAAAACTATTCTTAATCACCCTCGGAGGGAAAACGAATGTTCATCTCGATGAGAGGGACACTCGGGCCTTCCAAACCCTCAACCTTTTATTTATTGCGGGATGTTTCATCCTATTATTTCCGCACCATGTCTCTAATGTCTTATGCCATTGAGCCCCGTGATTAGTGAAATTCAACATTTTTTATTGATATATTTATTATTGACATTCATTTATTGTATGTAAATATATATCCGTAAATAGTTATAACCTATTTCATTTTCTAATGTACCTTTAATATTGTTCTTAATAATATGTTCATAATCTCTGTAAAGAGGATAAATAAGATTGAAAGAATAAATGAATGAATGAAAAAATGAATGAACGAATGAATGAATGAATAAACCTACGCTGTCTTGTAAAATTGACAATACTTGTATTGCTCGCACTGTTTGACAATATTTGAACAAGTTCTCAGCTGTTTTTAATTCATCACAAAAAATGAAATAAAAAAATGAAGAATATGGTCTATTTGCAGCCCGTAAATATACTATGATTTCAATAAATGTGTAAATTTCTGTGAAAAGCGTATTTGAATATTTTATTTTTCAGGAAATTTATACCTCAAATAATTCCATTATATACTAGTATGGTAAATATATATACATGTAGTCTAAATCCTTCAAACTGCCATGAAATGTCTCTGTACAAATTAATTTCTGATCAGCCCCATGAAAACTCTTACATTGGTCAAAGAGCTAGGCCCACGAAGGTTCAAAATCGGCCCTGTCACGGAAATTAATGAAATTGGTGGAATATGTTGTTGAACTATTATATTTTACACTTCAGAAGTTATTATGACAAAATTAATAAAAACTGAGTTTTTTCAGTCGGTCAAATGTCAGTAGGTCTGAATAAAATTTCTACAAAAGCAACACATCCATTTATTTGCAACATGTACATGTATAAATAGAACAAATACCTTTGATCATAAATTAGATTCTTATAAATTGTATTTGAACATATAATCAGCCATAATTAAATAACTTCAAACTTTGAAAAAATATTACATGTACTTAAATAGTGTACTATTTTTAGTCAAAACATGAATATTCAGACAAAAAATGATTGTTAAATGCATATACATACATACATACATTAATATTGGCCGTTTCAACAATCATTTTTAAATACAGTTCAATTTATTATTATTCATTTTATTATCCATTTTTAATAAGCTATTGAGAGTTTTGAAATCATTATCTTAATTTGGGAGAAGGTTTCCATGGAAGCGACTTTTAATTATAGTGATAATTAATGATAAAGATAACTAGATGCGATCTCGTTGCGAGCAACGAATAGGTCTTCCGTAGAATTTTGAAATTATAATATACAATCTTGAAGAATTTTAATACCCTTAACTCTAAAATACAAAAGTTGTCATTAAACACTTAATTGCAATTGCAAATTGGAAAACCATAATAAAAAAGAAAACATGTTCCTCCGTTGATCTTCTAAAAATTGAAATAAAACATTAAAATAACAAAAAGAGACATCTATATGAGATATCTGAGATATCTCCACAAAAGAAAACAATAGTCATTATGATTATTTACCATGAAATTTTAATGCTGGGTTGAATTTTTGAAAAAATGTGGAATATACTATCATTAATTAGAAAGTTTAAAAAAAATACAATTTTGTTTGCTTCCGGCGACGACTGGACATGTCGGATAAATCATTAATACCTTTTCTGCTTCTCTATATGTTTAGGTCTATCATATAGCAAAGCTTGGTTTCTCAACCACTTCCCGTTATTGAGTCGTGCACGGACAAAAGCAGAAAAGATCTGAAAATATCTGAGATATCTCAATAGAAAAAAGCAATATCCGTGTATTTACCATTACAATAATGGGCTGAAAAGAAAGTCTGGAAAGTTCTATCGAAAAGTATAAAAGTAAAAAGTACAATTTTGTGTTACGAACAGAAGTGACAGACAAAAAGTTATTGGTACGTATTTTGCACATATTCATGATAAGGTCTATTACATGTATAAAGCAAAATGTGGTTGCTCAATTACTTACTGTTTTTGAGATCTCGCACGTACAAAATCAGAAAAGAAACACATTAATGAGAAATCTCAAAGGAAGAAAGTACATTTCATTACATTTCGAAAAAGTGCCTTAGATGGAATTTTTCACCAAAAAGCAAAAACTTCTTAAAGCCGATATTTTGTTTCACTTCCGGTAACTACTGAAGTGAGGGACTAATAACTGATACACTGTATCTATTCTGCACATTTACATGTAAATGTCTATTTTATAGCAATAATTGGTTGTTCAGTCACTAGACTTTATTGAGATCTCGCGCGGATAAACTCAGAAAATTAACATCTCAATAAGATCTGAAATATATCAACAGAATAAATGCACTTTTTCAGTATATACCATTTCAATGGTTTGTAATATTTTTAAATCAATCTGGAAAATTCTATTGAAAACTACAATAATAGTACATAGAATTTAGTTTGTAACCGGTGACGACTGGAAGTTACAGATAAAATACACTGTATTGATATTTAATAGAAACAATTACAATAAAGTGTAAATATAGCATCCCAACCATTTTAATAACGTCGCAGGCGTGCTGCGACTGTCCTTACCTCACGCTCTAAATATGCTGTCTTCAGAAGTAAATATCGTTATGCATTAAAATTTTCAAATCTAAGTTAATATTTTATAGTTCGAAATTTTGTCATTAATACGGCGAGTTTTCATGATTTTATTGCAATAATTATTTGACTGATCTGGAAAGTGTAAATGTGTCACACCCGAATGCTATTCGTATGAAAGGCGCATTTAACGTCAAGCTTGAATTAATTATGTAGAGATTATTTAACTGATTATTTTTTTTCTTCATTTATCAATAGCTCCGTCATGTCATAATTTTTCTCCACTTTTCACTTTAAGCCAAATCATTCTTTAATGAAATGCATGTTATTTTGTGAGGTTTTGAAATGTGAAGTAGTAAAACAAATTAAAATGGTGCCTTAAAGGCCCTCAGACAGCAATTTGAAGATAATTGCTAGGCAGTTTACAAATATATTTCTACATCAAAACGCTTTGTAGCATAGCAATTTTATCACAAATTATATACCTTGCATCTTTTTTTTTTAAACCTGAGAGAGAGAGAGAGAGAGAGAGAGAGAGAGAGAGAGAGAGAGAGAGAGAGAGATTAACTTAACAGATTATCAGACTTTTGATACTTTTCTAAACACCTTACCTGCAGTCAATCAAAACGTGCTTTTTAATTATAAGTACATATATTCACATAACTCATAATACTTCATTTTATCTGTTATAATTTAAAATATATCATATTGTAATTCAACATCATTTATTAGTTATACACAGTTAGATGTCCAAAGAGGTATTTTCTGGTATTTAGTACTTTTACTTTTGATCTGTACAGTAGATAGAAGATCGGAGATCGGCAGAAAAAAAGTTTTTTTTCTTCCAAAAATTAATAACTTATATTAGAGAGAAAGCAGTATGAATAATATTCACGCATATATCATTTGCGAAATGTTAGTAAAATACTCATCATTTCTTGATGTAGATTTCGAGGTATCAGGAGAAAACGTACCCAAGAGAAAACGTACCCAGGGGAAAACGTACCCAATTTCTAGGGTACGTTTTCTCCAGGAGAAAACGTACCCGGGTACGTTTTCTCCAAGAGAAAACGTACCCTATGAAAATCATAGATATACTACTTAATAGTTTTTAATACTTTTAAATGCTAATTTACATAATAAATATACAGAAATGTATGAATTTTATAGATATATACGAATTTAATACTTTATATTTTTAAAGGGTTTGGACATATTAAATATTTTTCAAATGCTACTTTAATGCATATTTCAATGCATAAATACATAAAGATTTATTCATTTTATAAATAATATCTTTATAATAATTGAAGCAACTTTTATTTCAGTACGAATTAATGACCTGTCATAAAGTGATATCAATCTACTTCTTCTAAGTTTTCCATTTACCGTTAGCCTTACCTATATGAGTATCTCTATGTGAGATCCCCCTATCGACTTCTTGAGATACTCATCATATAATTAGTTTTCAAAATTAGATTGCAATAAAAACTAATTATTTAACGGTTTCGTTTATGGTGGATTAATTGCCGACTTATTAAACTGCTCAGGCGATGTTCGTGTATATGTATGTAACAAATTATTGTCTAATAAAACAAAATTATTGTCTTAAAAATTTATGTACGTGACTATGTATTTAAAAACAACAGCAACAAATGATACAAACGTTTATTGTATATTTTATTTTGTTTCATCCAAGAAAATTTATGAAAACTATTATTTATGATTTTCATTGGGTACGTTTTCTCTTGGAGAAAACGTACCCGGGTACGTTTTCTCCTGGAGAAAACGTACCCTAGAAATTGGGTACGTTTTCTCCTGGGTACGTTTTCTCCTGGGTACGTTTTCTCCAGCATTCTATTTCGACAAGACCCCACCATTTTTTTTTTCAGAAATGATCGACGGATCCTTTTTAAGAGCTATCGTAAACATAAACTTGAATAATCATTTACCATGTTTACTGCAATTTATACTGACACAAATATCAAGAGGTATATATGTATAACAAATTAAATGATGTACATGCTCTGAACATACATAATATTTACGTTGTAAACACAGGAGAGCTGCTACAGTACCGGCCGGGTGTTGCTAAAACGCGGAACAGAAAGCGGAACGGAACGGAAAACGGAAAATCTTATCTAATGTTATTTACTTGATAGATTTGTTAATCATGCTAAAAACGATATACTTTATGTAATTTTTAATTTTTTTTTGAAAGATTATCAATATGATATTATTTATTCAAGAATGATTATTTCCCCAAAATTTAAAAGTACATGCATTGACCATTCTCTGTCCTAAAATATCCTCGATTCACATTTTGCTGAATAACGTAATATTTATATATACCTCATGGTTCAAGCGATGTTCTTTCAGAAGCATGAAAAATTCTCATGATTTCTACTTTAAAACGTCCTCTCTAGCTCATCAGGTTTCAATACACGGCTATAAATAAAGAAGTCTACGGGTTTTGCATTTCAACAGACCCGGATGATAACGTTGAAAAATTGTGCGAGGTCTTCTAAGTGACTTCCGAATGGAGAAAAGATGTCATCATTTCGCATTATAAATCTCCGTAATAAATCTGTTTTCGATCCTGTGAATTTTTCCAATTAAAAATTGATAATGTGTCAATGAAGTTTTCTTGGATATTTCCCGTTTCATCTATTTCAATTGCATCTTTTACAGGTATGTGTTTTTTGTTTTTAAAAATCGTCCAAATGTGTTGCATAAATATTAATATTTTGGGATCGACAGACTATAGTCCCAATTTATATTCGCAAAATCAAACCAGGCAACGTCTAGAGTTCTCTATTTGGATTCTATGTATATAGAAATAAACAACTGTCAAGTAATGCAAACGTGAACAAAATTGCATTTCTAGAAGTACTAGTTTTACTGAGTACAAGGTATTTTTTATTTGTAGAAGATGTAGACAACAAACGCCGATATTAGAGACAAAATCAAACATAACATGAAATCCACAACGTTATTGGTCCAATAAAATGAAGCTATTTTTTGGGGTAAAATGATATTTACAATAGCGGGACACGTTTGCATATAGATGATGCAGCAAGACTTCGTAAAGATGATCATGAATGTCATCAGTCGCACAGGGTTTTTTTAAAATCTCAATGGTACTGTATCGTCTATATTATTCAAAATCGTATAGAACACCGAAAATTTAATGTTGATTTAAGTATATTCATCATATTTGAAATATAAAAATATACATAAAACACATGAAACGCTTTCACTAACTGCATTACGCTGTTATGTCAGCAATACCATATAAGAAAAATAATTATTAAAAGTTATACACATAATTAATTTTCTCTTTAATATTTCACAATTTGTACATTTGATTTTTTCCGTTTTGTACTCAACAGTAAAGCAAATCGAATGCAATGCTATATTTAATAGACATTCGTACCTGTAAGAATATCAATAAGACAGCCATATGTTAATAATCATTCACTAGATATGAATAAATGATACAAATTAAATCGTTTCTGGCCAGTCTATACCCTTTAAAAGCGATAAACGTTATATGATATTTTCCGTTTTCCGTTCCGTTCCGCTTTCCGTTCCGTTTTCCGTTCCGCGTTTTAGCAACACCCAGTACCGGCCATGCAATCATATGATGTCAGTTATGTATACGTGTTTCTTTAACAATTTATGACGAACTATAGTCAACTGGTATTTAAAATAAATATACTTACATGGTGTTATCATCTCATACTTTTCTCATTTTCAATTATCTGTCACTGTAAACGGTGTGGAACTGCATCTTGCATGCAATGATAAATACCAAGTTGTCGTCTGTTAACATTTGATACGGGATGTGGCTAATAGCAGTAAACGCACTGTAAACAATATTTTCCTATTGAAAAACCATTTAAACTGTGACAAACATTTTTTATCAAACAATTAATAATTAAAAGTCCAAAATGTTGTAATTATTTCTCATTTTGACCAATACATAAGCATAATTATAAATAATATGTATAAATGTTGAAAATTGATGTTTTTTTAAATTTTAGTAAAATGTATATTTTGGATATGAGCACAGGTCTGCCCCACAAAAAAATTATAAAAACTAAAAACTTTTTAATATTTTATTTAAACTGATATATAAATAAAATTGGGACAGGCCTGTACTCAATGTGAAATTTGAGAACTTTATTTACAAAAAGTGATAATTTTGAGAAAATTCTGGATTCTCATGAAAATTGGGGCTGTGGTTTTCTGGTATTCCTGTATAAAATCTCAAAAAATTTTCATCAATAAAAAGTATAATACCAAGGCAATCTTTAAAGCAGAAAATAACTCATCAAAACTTTTTAATATTTTGGGCATTTTACAGTGCCGATTTTGACCCTTCGTGGGCCTAGCTCTTTGTGGCGTGCTATTCACGATTTCTTCGCTCACATTACTTGCTCCTGTACTGCGACTTACCCAATCCGTAATAATGGTGGACGGACATCCCTAATTTTTTCAATATTTACCTTTGTTGCGAGCTAACGGCATTTCCGACACAAAACTATTCTTAATCACCCTCGGAGGAAAAACGAATGTTCATTTCGATGAGAGGGACACGTTATGCGGGATGTTTCATCATATTCTGCCATTGAGCCCCGTGTTTAGTGAAATTCAACATTTTTGTATTTATATATTTATTTATTATTGACATTCATTTATTGTATGTATATATATCCGTAAAAAGTTAGAACATATTTCATTTTCTGATGTACTTTTAATATTGTTCTTAATAATATCTATATAATCTCTGTAAAGAGGAAATAGTAAATGAATGAACGAATGAATGAATGAATAAATGAATGAATAATCCTACTGTCTTGTAAAATTGACAATACTTGTATTGCTTGCACTGTTTGGCATTTCTAAACAAGTTCTCAGCTTTTTTCAATACATCACTAAAACGAAATCAAATTCGGCTAGCATAAACATCATTAATTTTACTTTTAAAACCTAATTTATTTTTATTTCGTTGGTGGGGGAGGGGGTTACGGAAATTATATATATATATATATATATATATATATATATATATATATATATATATATATATATATAAGTGAATTTCCCTGTGCTTTATCTATATCTATATCATTCACTATGGGCAGGTATATGTCAATTTGAGAATTATTGCAATGTTTGTGCTTATTATATATGTATATATCTATGCAATGTGTATCGTTCCGATCCTCTCCGATGCTCTCATATTGTCGTTTAACTGTATTCCACCTGTGTCTCAAACGACTGTGTAGTGCGCGGCCAGCGTGCTAGGTTCCGTTCGTCATCGAAAGCAAGATTTGTCTTGTCTAGATGGCCGAGTGGTAAGCGCGGTGGCCGCTCACTGCTAGGAGAATAGGTTCCAGAGGTCGTTAGTTCAAGCCTCTGTCGGGGCGGAGGTGGAGCTCCAATAAAAAGTGAATTATATATATATATATATATATATATATATATATATATATATTATTGAGGTATAAATCTCCTGAAAAAATAAAAATATTCAGCTATGGGTTTTTTTGTCACGGAAACTTACATATTTAATGAAGCCATAATATATTTGCGGGCTGCGAATAGTTCATAGTCTTTTTTTTTTTTTTTTTTTTTGTTGTTGTTGGGGGGGGGCAATTTTTTTTTATCCTTCGCTATAGGTTAACAATCGGAGTGTGTGCTGTCTCCAGTAGAGCGGGTCGTGTTCCTGTCTTACAGCACTGACTTTGTGACTAATGAGGGAGTTAAACATTTATTACGGGAGCGACCATTAGTCAATGTTATCACTCCCAACACTGATATCAATTAATTTTTTTTCTTTTAAAAAGATATTAAAAAACATATTTTTATTCTTCTGACGGGGTTGTCTTTTATTTTGGTGTGGGGATGTGTCACATTGTATTTGTTTGCTTTTTGGGGAATTTACTGGAGAGGGGGAAAATGAGATTGAAATGAAATACGCAAAAACCCGGTGTGTTTTTAAACATTTAAAAAATAAGTTTGTTTTATCCATATCATACCGGTAATTTATGTTAGACTTGCTAAACACGAATGTCCACTCATGCTGATTGTTTTTGTGTCACGTGAAAAGAACAACAACAAGAACCATATCTTGTGTGATATTTATTTCTAAAAAGTAAAAAAAAAAAAAGCCTCTTTTATATTTAAATAGTCGGACGAATAACGCTATATTGGTTTTGGTATATCGTAAAGTTGAGAGAAAAAAGAAACAAATCAAGATACTCGAAAGTCTAATGGCGTTCAGAAATGATTTGCTATTGGTTAATCAGCATTTTTATAAGCATAAAAATAATGACAATCTTAATAACAAAACTTGTTAGACGGCATTCTCAAAGAGTAAATGGCCTTGTGCGACACTGAATATATTAATGAAATGCAAATCACAACAATGCACATTTGAAATTACATGAATTTTTCATAATTGCAGAAAAATAATAAACCCACATACCTAACCTTATTTACAGAGGCGAGAGTCACGAATAAAACCCAATGATCGTCAGAGGCAGTTCTCAGGAATTCCTCTATTTAGCCTTTTTTTCAATTTATCAAGTTTTAAAATAAAACATTTGTGTGGTAATAAATAGCGTAGACCACTTATTATCTGCTTGATTAACTGATGATCCCACGACTTTATGCAAAACAGCTCGGGCTCACGTCATTCACCGGTGTCGGTGTGTTTTGTAAGGAGGGGCTATGCATTGTTTGCTCTGTCCAAGGTTTCCCTTTTTGGGGTCGCATTGTACTGGAAGTGATCACAAAGTTTCTACACCTCTGCATCGTTCCTCTATTTGTGATGGATCACCTGTTCATATGCACGCCCTTTGTTGTGTTTCGGCTTGATTTCCTTATAACGACCATTGTTGGACGAGATTGTATACACGGCGCGTCCTAATTAGTTACGTGTGTAAATTAAACGACAGTGCGGCTAATGTAAATACTGTTGAACGAATTTCTATTTGGATATATTTCTTTGCAGTAAGAAATTCCTTATGTTTTATTGTAGTCATAGGAATATCAATTATAATTCTAATTATTGTTATTTATTATCGACTATTTTGCTTTTTACCTTTAGATGCTTCGGGTCATCAACTAACTTAAAATGAATAGAAACAAGAGGGTTTTCGTTTTCTTCGGAATATGGATCTCAATTTCTTTTCTCGCCATCCTGCTGAATGTGTTGAACGTGGACTGGACGAGAACCAACTATATCAACGGGATCTTCATCATTGTTGTCCTGGGGGTACTGCAAGGGAGTGTAATGGAGTTCCCCATGCAGACGGTGGCCACACTGCTGATAGGGGGAGAAACCAGGGACCCTGAGAGAGCCAAGTGTGACAGATTTACCCTCATTCTAAACTACAACCTCCTGGCCCTTAGCAAAGACGAGATAGACGACTGTCTTGATAATATGTTCCAGGCATTCATGGGTAATTTAAGTCCCAATGTATCCGCTGTGTTGGTCAGTGCAACTGGGCCACAAGAACTTAAGGACTATGAAATAGAAGTAGTACAAAAGTACAGATCGCTGATATATGATCAGCTGTTTCAAGAGGGTGTGTCTTTCGCCAAGAATGAGTTCGATTCTATCAACTCCGCACATCTGGAGCATCTGTGGAAGTTGTACGAAGACGTTGAGAAATCTGTGTTCATAACGGAGTATCTGCACGATATTTGTGATCGTTTTGCCCGTGAGTTTATGGTGGTCCATCGCGTGAGCCGCGTGCTCCGTAAATGTGGTCAATACCAGGACCTGATGCTCCTCTCTGAAGGAGATGACCTGGCTTTTACCTACTGTGACTGGGAACACTACGGAAGTGACGCCAGACCTTACTCCGAACCCCTGTTTCACAACTCTGAGGACGTGAACAACATCTTTGGAAGAAAGTTTGACTACACTCTAGTTCTTGATGGTGATACGGGTGTACCTGACGGCTGTGTGTACGAATTGCTGTCTATTGCCGCGGCAAACCCAGAACGAGGGATCATACAGCCAGCCATTAAACTTTATTGCATTGATAAAGACACGATATTTATGCACATAGAGTCTATGCGGCAGGCAATTTACGAGCCAATGACCAACGCCGTTATGGCTTTATTCGGTCAGTCAGCCTATTTTGGAAAAGCAATGATAAAAAACAAGGTTTATATAGACAGAGTGATCGGTACGAGAGAAAACCCAATAGAGAGGGTACCTATCGATGTGCTTAGCCACGATACTTTTGAGGCAGCTATATTGCAGCCTCTCTATGCGGGATCCGTTCATCTCCTGGAGGCGCCATCATACAACTTTGTTACATGGAACATTCGAGAAAGACGATGGAATAGAGGAGAAGTGTTATTAGCGATGTACTTCTGGAAGAATGCTGTTGGCAGAGTTATGAGATGGATTCAAAAGCAGATGAAGAAAGATAAATTCAATCGAACAAAACTTCGTACAGAGTCTCATCTAGATTTCGTGAGCAGCTTCATCGCCTATGCGGCCTTGAGACAAATGATGATGAAGCCTTTCCTATTGTTCTATGTTCTCATCCATATCAGTGTTCATCTTCGATACAGATACGCTTCCATCATTATTGTAATGTTCTTAGTGCTAGTGTTTCCAAAATTCGCAACGTGCAACAAAAAGAATTACAAGTATGTATTAATCGAAACTGTGGCTTCTATCTTACAGTTTACACCAGAGGCAATAGTAGGGTGTGTTAGACTTATTAAAGCTGTCCAGGCTAACCTCGGAGCTAACATCAAATGGATCCCCCAGAGAGCGGTAGAGGACGAGTTTAAAGACTCAAACTGTTTTATATCAAGCCTTAAGCATCTTTGGGGTTACTCGGTTTTCGCCGTTGTTGCCAGCATTATCGTAATTTTGTTTGTAGAACAGGCCCTTTTATTGCTTGTCATGCTCACAACTCTGTTTTTTCTTCCGCTTTATACTGGTGTGACGTCACTTCCTTTATCGAAAAAAGAAGAGCGCCATTATTATGCTTCAAATGTTGAAATTGCCACGGGAGCGGCTCACACTTCGGGTATTTATAAAAAAATGGACGAACCTGGGTGTTTAAACAAAGGTTTTAATGATAAACTAGACGTTGTATAGAAGATTGAGGGCAGCATTATCAATGTTTACGTTCATTTTTACACATTTATGATGAGTGTGTTGTTGTTAGTTAAAAATTAGAAATGTTTATTTTTAAACATTGAACACAAAAAAGCAAAACCAAATACAGCGAAACAAAATATAGCTTTAATTGTCAATTTTGAATTTGGTTTTAATATATTTTATCTTATAATTTTGAATAAATTTTGTTAATTCTGTCTTTCTTTTTATCGTTTCATCAATGATCGATATTGCATATGTATTTGTATTTTCTGTTGATTAAATTATTCTTTGGCATGAATATCCGACTTATCAGCATCGAGATATCTCTTCTTGGTCATTTTTTTTTAACGGAACAGAGCTGAAAACGAGCCAATTTAAAGGCTTTTCTATGTAGAATAGAGCGTTATAAAAAGCATTTTAAGGTTTGAAATATGATAATTAAAAAAAAAAAATTATCTTATAATTTTGAATAAAGTTTTGTTAATTCTATCTTTCTTTTTATTGTTTCATCAATGATCGATATTGCATATATATTTGTATTTTCTGTTGATTAAATTATTCTTTGGCATGAATATCCGACTTATCAGCATCGAGATATCGCTTCTTGGTCATTTTTTTTAACGGAACAGAGCTGAAAACGAGTCAATTTAAAGGATTTTCTATGTAGAATAGAGCGTTATAAAAAGCATTTTTTAGGTTTGAAATATCATGATAATTTTAAAAAAAACCAATGTTTTTTAAAACGTGATAAACACCGAAATAAAAATAGTGTAACCCTTTTCTTTAAGAGAATTAGATGAAACGTTCCGCAAAAACAATTTTAAATGCGTACAATATAAAGGAATAAAAAGAGGAGACATAATCCGATCGTAACACTATTTCTAAGTGAACGGAACTCTTGTTTGCATTCCAGCATATTTGTAGCGTCCAACCTATCAATTTACAAAATTCCTACCGGGTAATTGGTGATCAATTAATTAAAAAAGATTGATCGCTGCTCGCTAAAACGACCAAAACCCCATGTGGATTTTTTCAAATACTTGTATAAAGACCACCTAGAAATTGGATCATATCGCAATATCTACAAATGTGTGCCTTGTAATGACTCATTTCATCAAATACTTATAATCAAAAAAAATAAAGAATCGCAGTATAAATCATCCCAGATGACAATCTATCGGTAAGCAAATTAAAACATCTAGCAATTAACAAACACAATATCCAGCACGTGAAACAAATTTGCCTCGATCGGACACTATTTAAATGCAAGGAAATTTGATATGCAGATAATCTTAAATGTCATGGCTTCTTCGCACTTGTTTTTGTATAAAAAAAATTATAAACACACAGTTTTTGTGTCAAATGGCGGTCACAGTTAATAGTCACAGAAGCAGAGGTGTGTTTGGGTTTTTTTCCACATATACATGTCCAAAAATAGAGTACTTGGTGTATATGTAACGCTGTATGATACCCATAAGTATGATGGGGGTTTTTATTTAAATTTCTGATTAATTTAGATAAACCGTCAGTTTTAACTACTGCACGACTATCAGAAATCTGAAATTATGATTGCTCTCTGTGATCAATCATATTATCTTACAATATAAAGAATTAAAAACGCTGGGAGCAAACAGAGAAAGTGTAACTGTTGAATATAGCAATGAATTATTGAATTCTAAGGGCAAACTGCAGTTAATATTAATAATGTTGAATCATTTTTTCTGTATATTCATTCGAGTTGAAGATGAGGGTATACGAAGTGAAACATTTCATCCATAAGAACCTTACATTGTACATAGGTGAAGGGAACAGCAATAGTCCGGAAGTATGTCAGCATCACTCATAAGTATATGACCGAAGTGGTATTCACCATCTATCATATCAAAATCAATTTAAAAAAAATGTAATTTGCGGTTTAAACAAAATGTCTCAATTTATGAAAATGATTAATGTGAAAAAGATTTCACTTTTTAAACAAAAGGTAGAAAAAGTGCCAACCGTATCATCTATTATCATCTAATCAATATGTGATGGATAGCTTTGAAAACTGACTATCTGAATCTCTTCACATTAATTTATAATTTAAAGCCAAGCAATTGAGACTGCTGTATGGATAATTTTGAAAAAATCAATCGGGAACAAATGACAACCGTACTCTGAATGTACGGTCTACAATTCTGTTATGACTATATAAGAAGCGCGACCGTTTTGCAATACTGCATTCCACAAATCTTAATAGGATGATGCTATATAACTATTGTGCAGGAATGGAAGATAAATTATGTATTAATTTGACGACATGTGATATCATTTTAAAATGCTTAGCAGAAGAAAGCAATTGATTTTCATGAAGACTGTACTTGTGATTGTTTAGCGTATCCAAGCTTATTCTTTTGGAATGCTTAAAATGGCTAGTCTTTTAGATTCAAGTCAAGCAGAAACACGATGTTAGATTTAGTTGTGAAGTTGTGATTGAAAACTATAAATAATTAAAAACTACTCATTTAAATTGCGAAGAGAATTCATTCGCCTCGGAGACCGAAGGGTTGTTATGCTGAGTTTTCATCAACAAATTGAGATTTTCAAACGAGTCAACTATAAATGGCGAGTCCAACTTCCGGTCAGGGAAGTAGTGAGGACCTCAGGGACGCTAAGGTTCAACAAAAGACGGCAGTAGGTAGGCAATCAAAAGATCCTAATAGTCTCAAATGCACCCTTTGCTATGACAACTTCAAGGATCCCAGATTGTTGGATTGTTACCATTCCTTCTGCAATGATTGTCTAAAGTACCAAATCGAAGCTAAAAATGCGAAATCGACGTACAGTTGTACTCTCTGTGGAGCTGAGAGCAATGTTCCACACAACATTGAAGAGGGGTTTCCAAAGAACTTGTACTTTATTAAAAAGGACGGAAACGCTATCGTGAAATGTGATGTATGTGGAGAGAAAACCAGGGCAGAGTTTTATTGCTTTTCCTGTGAACAGAACTTCTGTTCATTTTGTCTGCGAATGCATTCTAAACTCCAAGGAACAAAAAGTCACCAAGTTGTAACTATTGACGAAAAGGGTGACCGAAAAGTTTCACAGGGCCTTTCGTTGTGTGCGCAGCATTCTTCACTAGAATTAAAATATTTCTGTGTGACATGTAAAGAGCCGATATGCATGGACTGCAACATGACCTTTCATAAAAGTCATGAGTGTAAAAACATGTCCGAAGCAGTGGTAGAGTACAAACAGGCTTTGGAAAATGCAATAGAGGAAACCGAGCACAAGAAATTCATTGCGAAAATGGCAAACGAAAAAGCACAAGCCCAAAAAAGCAAAAACAAGATGTTGGATAAAGAAGAAAGGCTGCTAGAGGTCATTAAAGAACAAGCTCAACTTTTCCATAAGTTAGTCGATGAAATTCAAGATGAATATTCCGGTCAAGTTTTGGAATACACTCCTGATAATAGCGTAATGAAAGAATGTGAAAAAATAAAACTGCAATATCATGGATTATATGAATTTTCAGATATTCTCTTACAGCAAGGTAGTGACATAGATATCATTCTGCACGGCACAAAACTGGTTGAAAGGTTCAAAACTGTGAAATGTGCCACGGTTCAAGCTCCGAAAACGGATAATGCAAACGTTTCGTTCGTGAAGGGGTTAATGATGAAGGAAAGAGTGCGAGATCTCTTTGGAGTGTTGTCTGTTGCAAACGAAAACGAAGAGATCGGAAGTCTGAAGCTGCTGAAGAGGTTTGATTGTGAAATAGAGGAGGAACTTGTCACGGGGATCACGTGCTTGGATGACGACAAAGCCTGGGTGTGCATTGGAAATCAAGGAGTTGCCAAGTTGTTCGATATCAAGGGAACGTGTCTCGATTCCTTTGTCTGCGACTATAAACTCGATGATATTGCCTGCGATGGGCAAGGAAACCTGTTTTTCTCATGTAATGCAAAGAAACGGGTTATCAAATCCAATGAAAAAGCTGAGCCGAAGATATTCCTTCGAACAAAAGGCTGCGCTCGCGGTTTAGCTTATAATCAAGAAAATAATGCGCTAACTATTAGTTTAACGGAAAAAGACGTCTTCTTCAACTGCAGCGAAAATCCATCAGCGTCCATGGTAAAGATGGTGAATATGGAGACTGAGAAGAGAGTTATGGGCAGAAATATGATGAAGTACCCTGCTAGACTCGCCATCAACCCAAAGGAAAACTGGTTTGTCATCTCAGATTGGATTTCCCTTCAGGTTCAGCTCACGGATTCAGAGGGAAATCAGCTGAATTACTTTGACGGGAAAAGCCCAGACTGCAAGGAAGAATTGGAATTCATTCCACGTGGAATATGCTGTGATTCCGAAGGACGAATTTACGTCGTAAACACTGGTGACAATTCTGTGTATAGATTGACTGCCAATGGTCGCTTCGATAAGAAGCTAATTGAACTTGACCAATGTTGGTCACTTGCCTGTGATCGCAAGAATAGGCTTTGGATCGGCACACAAAATGGAAAAATGTATATTTTTCAAATATAACAAGAATATATGGAAAAATGTATATTTTTTAAATGTAACAAGAATAAATGGATACCTCAAGGCAAAATCAACAGAATTCAAGAAGCGGTAACAACAATTATAGCATAAATATTGCCGTTACCAACGCTTGAATTATCACTAGAATCGCTACAAAGAATGGTCCCTAATACCAAACACTTAGTCTAACATTACTGACATGTTGCCTTCATCAATAACGTGTCCTGTAACAACCCCAGTATAATCAGGAATGGCGCTACCAAATAACCATCAACACTAAAATCGTCATCATTACAACCGCTAAAGCAACTTCATTTAGATAATCTACTGCACGACCACCATGGTCGTTGAAGCTAAAACTTTCATCAGCAATAATGAGTATTAAATAAAAACCACTTTCACTTGCTTCGACAACAGCTTATTCAAGTAACCATAGAATAGTGATCGTAAATTGGGCGAGTTGATAGAAAACAGATTCCGAATTTAAAAGGGCGCGCATGACATTTTATCACAACCATAGTAAATGCAATATAATCGATTGATTGCTTATTTAATATTTATGAGCAATAATTGGACATATACTTGTATTATATAACTATATTGTTTAAGAGATTTTTTTTATCTAAAAATAAATTCAAACAAAGTATACGGATATATCTTTTTTCCACAAGTGCTCTACTTTTGCATTATTCAAAATAACTTGGATGAACTAATTTCATGGATGATTCACTTCACAAGCTCTTTGAATCAACCTGATTAGTTATACAACAAATCTTGGAAATATTTTAGTGAAAAAATGGTTTCAGTGTTGCGAGTTATAGCTTTTTTATATAAAGTATGCCTTTATCTAAACTATTCTTAGCTGGGGCGGGTTTTACAAAATCATTGTAAAGTCGACCAGTTATAATAGTTTTTTACAAACTTAATGAAAGGTTGAAAGTCATTTAAAGTGACAGACACAATTTGAGCATAAAATTTTCAAAGTTTATTTCCCCATATTTTTAATATTTAGCATAGTTAATATGGGTAAAATTTGTAAGTGGAATATCGATTTTCAAGCAAAATCAGAGTTTGAATATATAAATTCATTTCGTTGGTAACTGATCTTCTTATAAATATTCATAGAACACGCGACATGTTACTATAAATACCTTTGTTCTCTCTAAATCGATATCGACTCTCGCTATATAACCTCGACACGTATATTTAAGTATGTGTTGAATGTACTCTTTGATTAAAGATTTAAAGATTGTGTGGACTGGAAGACTGTAAAAAGCGGACAGTGGATTGAAGTTGAACATAAATTTATTTTTTGTAGTCGATTGTATAAATAGAGTTTATAGCGAGTAGGATTCTGACATTGCCTTTACTTATTTTTACATAGAATAGAATTAATTTATATTCGGACGAACAAAGTGAGGGAGAATATCATTATGTTCACATATGTGTTGTCAGACATTCCAAATGTACAAGTAAAGCATTTTAAACATGAAAAATAAAATTTTGATCTCAAATCGTGTCTAGGTCCCCTTGATACATGTATTGTCTATTTGAAATTAAAGTAGATCGTCGGCAAATTTATCGCCAATTAATGCTTTGAACAGCAGTTTAACGAATGAAACAAGTTTCACATCATGAAAGTACTACTAATCAAAAAGGAGAGGAAGTGCAAAGTGCAAAAAGTGTAAAATATTTCAACTTCGTAAACCGTCTTTCATGGACATCCTAAATATTTGACCTACACCAATCAGGAGATCTGTCACTGCTTTTTCGAAGCAACTAAAGTATTGTAATTGCATTGTATATAATTTACAAGTTCAAATCTGCATTCGATATCGCAAACAATAAAATGTATTTATGCTAACCCAAAGGGTTTTTTTTATTGCTTTGTCGCGTTATTTGTTTTGTTGAGGGTTGGGGGGGGGGGGTTGATGTGATGTGATGTGATATCTTCAGGCACTTGTTTTTGAAATAATTATAAACTTTAAAAGGTAACCGTTCTTCACAGCAGGACGATTTATTTATTTTGATTAATTGAAAATCGTATCGTCAAATGAAATGAATGTTTTACGAACTTAGTGCTTGAAACTGATTTAATTAAGTGTTTTTCATCAAACTTTGTCCAGTTTGCTATAAGAGGATTGTTTAAAGGGAAAATGGCTGCATGATAAATACTAGAGTAGTGCATTACAATATTAATTTACAAATTCAGACCATCTTTTTATAAAAGCATAGCTCTTTCCGTTATTTTTTTCTTCTTCTTTGCAGATTACTATATAAATAACATTTCTATGATAAGATGTTGAAGAAATTTTTTCATTAGACACTTATTCGCAAGTTACAATGTAGTTGTGGGTTTACATGTACAATGTATATATTATTGACAAAAAGTGTATAGTTATATGTATAAGGATTTTGCATCAATCATTCAAGTACATAACTAGCTTATCAATTTCTAAAGTGCAAGAATCATCACCAGCATTAATTTTTGTTTCAAGTACAACAAATTAATAGTAAGGCACTTTGATAAGTAGCCTTAAATTTGAAAGCAAGTACACATACTAGTGGATTAATCACATGGTCTTTGTCCTCATTAATCAATGATTTCTATCAATTGATATTCAGTCACAGTTCTAAATCAATAGTGTCAAAGTATCATTGTAATTTTTGAATTTATTGGGTCGTCATAAGTAAGAACATTTACAACAATATGATGCACAACAAAATGTATACATGCATGTATGCAGCCAGTAAACTGATGACTCTACCCAAACTTTAGAAATTAAAATACGAAATTACTTAATCATTAAAATGTTGCTTATTTGTCAGCATTCCACACAGGTCAACCTTCCGAAAGATTTCGAAAGAATTGTGGTTGCTATGGTTACTTTCAAAACCGCTGCTGCAGGTACGAAGGACGGGGGTTTTCGACATTGACACGTAGAGGGGTGGAGTTTTTTGGTGCCTTGGGTGGGGTCCTGTTCTACGTAGACCTTACTAAAGGGAGTATATACTGGGCTTTTGTCATGTTATATGCATGTATAAGCTGCCCCACCCACTGTGAAGCTAGCGAGATATGCACTCGATCTGCATATTACACCGACGGTCCGATTGCTGTCTTCTTGATATGACAGAGATTAGACGCATGTTTATATTAAATTTTGTGTTAATTAAAAATAAAAATAAAATTATAAGCAACGTGTCTTGATTGTTTAAATATATTTTGGTATTCTTGAATAGATACACTTGTACAACCACAGGGACCGGTCACAGATATTACGGCATCCCCATGTCATACATGTATATACAAATTGTGGATTAAACTGATTTTATTAATTAGTAGTGATTCCGCACAACAAAAAATACTTGTTTGGAGAAATGAGATAATTGTTACTGTTTTCAAACGATAACACTTTCTTATGTATTCTCGATACATGTATAAAATATCGCAATCTTTTTTAACAACTGACACTGAAGCAACAATGCCAGAATAGTGCGACATTTTACAAAAATAATTCTGTACTTTGAATACTACATATACATGAACTAATCTATCCAACAATTTATTGAATAGCAAATACACATTATCCGTCGGAATTGAGAAGACCAGAGAATCGAAGCATGTAAAAATAATCTCTTGTCCTGAGGGAAAAGGTGCAGAGTTTTTTTTCCATCTTTTTCTTTGGTAAATGGAAGGTTATAAAAGAGCGTTTCATTTAAACGTAATTGGAGAGAAATGGGGTTTCTTTGAATAGCTAAGGATATATTGAAAATAAAAGGTACTGTGAACAAAAAATAAAACAGAATTCAGAGTATACATTTTATTATAAAGGTTTTCTTCTGTTACGTGAGTGTATTCAAACACATTGACACAAAGCAAGAACTGCCGATGATAATACAAAATAGAGGTACTAAAGACCAAAAGGGGAATTAATCTGAAACGAAATGAACAGACTTTGAAAATCAACAACTGAAACATTAACGGTGAGATTTCTAATTGCAAGCTTAAATCTAGCCTTTCAAAAACACAAATTCACAGAAATTTTACACAAAAATAATAAGTTTCTTTTTAAAATACAGATTTAAAAAAAAAAAAAAACATGTGACCATTCATAGATTAAATAAAACGGAAGCTCTCAATTTTATACAGTGACCTATGACCTTGATTTACATCTTAATGCTGTTTGGTGTATATAAATAGTACACTTATAGCCAAGCAAGCTACAGCTAAGTAAAATACATTGAGCAGTCACTATGTCAAACTACTGGTGTTGCTACACAGATCTCATTGATGAAACCTCTAGTACAACAATCATCAAAATCAGATTCAGAATTTTTTTGTGCAGTTTTGCATGTACAGTATAGATCTGAATATAAAAGAAAATAACTGAATTCGTTTTTTAACTAAATCGCCTATCTGGAAAAAATTTCTTATTTCATAAATACATTTACATCGTTCTGTATAACATAATCAATAATATTGCCTAACACCTGTGTACATTCCTGATGCACACGAATATTAATATGTTTATATATATATATATATGTTAATAAATAATATCAGTTCCACAATGACAATGTGTTAAATCAACACGCATGACCTCCATCCAAATAAGCCATTTCAAAATTTCTGGCTGACTTGAATAAAAAGCTCACTGAACTTTTAAACTTAAGCTATAAATATCCCATTCAATTTGTTCTTCCTCGAAAATATCCATCTAAATTAGTGAATCACAGTCTATAAAAAACATAACCCAATATTATATTTTCATATCAACAAGCTACAAGTATATCACTTCAACATTTCACCCCAATTCTTTAGAGGGGCTCAAGATTTTCTACATGTTCTCCAATATGTACAAATAAAGTTTGAAATATCTTGACGATAATATATTTACAAATGTGTCGAAAGTCGAAAAGTCTCAAATTTAACAACCAATTTGTACAAATACCCCCATAAACACACATTAGGAAAGCTTATTTCCTTTTGTTTCCTTATGATATCATTACTTCCATTAGCCAAAGGGAAGTAAATCTAAAATTAAATCCATCAGAACTGTCATTGCATGAATAAGTGAAGATCCTTGAAAAAATTGTTTAAAAAATTTCTCCCTTCCTTATTTATACATAGAATATCTTGGGGTGATACATTGAATTATTTACATACATATTTTTGTGAATAATTTTTCTTAATTATAGTAAGGCATTTTTTCTCTTAAAATTATACATCCTACAACTTGTACGTGTTTCACACTGACTAAACAAATTGTAGTAGCA
Source organism: Magallana ariakensis (assembly GCA_020458035.1). NCBI lineage: Eukaryota > Metazoa > Mollusca > Bivalvia > Ostreida > Ostreidae > Magallana > Magallana ariakensis. The sequence continues at coordinate 39,726,373 of CM035819.1, read as the reverse complement.
AGCCTAATCCAATGTCTACTTGTACACAAGTGTCTGCAAGTGCGATAATCTTGACCGTTATGTAACCACAAGGGGCCGCCATACAGTCATCCTTAACACAGAGAAATCTTTACACCCCTCCGAAAATAACAAGGCCTTTCACTGTCTGTTGTCAACCTATTTTCACAAAAACATTATTTAGTACAAACCACATACTTAAACTAAAAATATAAACATGAGTTAATATTGGCTGAATTTCTAGATTAACACCTATTTTATCTGGGGCTTTTTTAAAATACATATTCAAAGTTTTTCTGCTCTAATCATTATAAAGAAAACATAACAATTTTCTTCCCCTATATGGCACTAGTCCTATATCACTTCAATCACCCACTGAATGTACAATCATGAATGTTTTTTAAAATGAAAAACCTGTTTTATTCATTCCAAATTTCCTTGAAAAATAATTTACATGTTTATGAATCTAAATATTCTATCATATGTGCACTATGATATTATACAATTGTTACACATTTTAATTAGATTACTTAACTTCCTCTTTATATTACAGAATAATTTTTTTTTATAATTTGATAGACAGACCTGAAAATCATAAAAACTTATATTTACTATAGTACAATGGTTCTCAATACATTAACTATCAGTCAATGCTATCTCGACATTTACTAAATGTTTGACAATTCTCCTGTTTAATTGGCTTAGGATATCAGAAAGAAGTTGCCATTTCTATGTTTCTTTACTATAAGCCTAATACTGTTTGATATTGGGACTAAGTCAAATGCCAATGCCTGCGGAAAGTATCTGCATGTAATTTTCAATCTATTGTATCTGCATGTAATTTTCAATCTAATCTGAATGTAGTGTTAAATTATTTTAAAAGTTAAAAAAAAAATATTTGAAAAAAATCCAGTACAACATATTCTCTTTTCTTGCATGATTTAACTGAAATACCATTGGATTTTGAGATGCTTGTGATGTATATATACAAACATACTGTTAAAAAATAATATAAAAATTCAATATATACAGAATTACAAACATTTTGACAGTTGCTGGCAAAATTATAAGGCTTAATTAACAAAGCATTTGACTAATATCACACCTAGTGATTGATTTCTCAGATTAAGTATAGAAACGTACATGTACATGAATTTTAAAGCTTCTGCAATACTTTAATTTTATATACAAGCATAATAATTATGGTATAATAAATCATTGCACAACATGCACAATCAACAGTAAATGGCCTCTACTTGTTTGACACGAATGACAAATATATCTATATTAATATGAATAATGTTACTCTGCTGGGTAAAAATCGCATGTGATTTGACTATATTCATCACTATGATATAGTACAACATGTAAAATATATATACATTTTCATACACCCATTTTCTAAACAATCCTATGTGACATGGTTTTACAATCTAATTTCATATCCAAGATATATTAAAACAAGAAAAAAGTATGCTTCGAATCTTTCTACGTACCATACTCTATGAATTTCTATCATAAATATAATCATATGACCTAGTCCTTAAGTATAAATTGTAAAAAACTTGATAATGTATATAAAACAATTTTTGCGATACAAAAGTGATTACGATTCTTCTTTTTGTTTTTGATATAAGGGAAACACTGGAGCCGACATCTTCTATAATTTTGTTCTCAACAGTTCACACCAAAGGACTGTCAACGAAAACTGGCCTGCATTACAAGAAGTCTTCTTTCCAGAATGGTAAGTTGATGCAAGATGTAGTCATGGTTACACATGCAAAAAGGCATCTGATTGGTTCATTACTGGAGTAACAAAAAAAGCACTTGGCCAGGCAACAATGAAACAGCCAGGCAGGATTACATGGTTTGATTCTTGGTTTTCATTGGTCATCTATTTTCTACCTGCAAAATAAAATTTTAAAAATATTTATAATGATATGACTCAGACAAGTCACTATCATTAAACAACAAAGTAGAGACTTTTATAAAGTCACATCTGAATACAAGCTGAAATCATAAACTACTGATGAAGCTGGAAAAGTTAATTCATAAAACCAACAGGAACTTAAAACTGCTTAGGAAAAGGATGTGACAAAAATTGACGTCCTCCTTCTTTTCTCAGTCTAATGATGATGGGAAAAAAACAGTAGGAAGTTTTTATAGCTATATTAACGAGACCATGGACTAAGTTTGTGTAAAACAGAAATTTAATGTACGGGTAGAGTAGATTTAGTCAAGGTCGTTGGTAGTAAAATTGACACCATATGTCAAATTCAAATATGCCAAGAAATCAGTGCATATTTCACCTGGGGCCAGCATCATTTTAAACATGGTTTGATGCCTGAACTAGATAGAAAGTCCATGGTCTTGTTAAATTGGCCTGATATGTCTTAACAGTATAATTAATATACATGTAGTATGTATTTTACACTTTACATGATCAGAAGCTGTGGAATGCTCTAGTAATTTCTGCCTTGCCATTATTTACAACTTTTACAAGTTTATGAATGAAAATGATTTGTTGTAAAGCTTTTGGTTTTATGTTTAAAACTTTTATCTATCAAGCATTCTATTCAATTACCAATACCTGCACTAAACTAATTAGACAGCTATGTATTGATGTAAAGTCACAACACAAAACCTACCACTTGTCATTAATCAATGGTACATACCCATCAGAGTCCCGTAAAATAAACGAAAAACAGGGGACATATTGGGTGTAATTAACATGGTCAATCACAACGAAGCATGCAATAGATTTTTCAGGTCTGCATGGATACATGTACCATTGTGTATATGTTGAGAAATATATAAGATTTGTAACTGTTAACTTTTTAACAAGTAGAAATACAAGCAAAATATTATATTTTAAATACATGTACACTTGATTCAGATTGTATGTCAACTGCTACATGCATGATTGAGTCATAAACTCATACATATATGAAAAAAATGATATCAGCCCATAACAGATAGTTTCAATTTGTTGTGTCCAGTCAGAAACTACTTTCAAACTCTATCTCTACACATTCAAATTATTGTTAACAATAAGTTTCTTTGGTTTCAAGTGGGTGTGAAGAGAAAATACATATCTGTTTAGGTGGTAATCTAATTTTTATTACCACCTACTGCTTCCTTCATTAGCCAACAGAAAGCATTGAACTTTTTATATTTACATTCCATCTGAATCTCTTTAGAATTATTATATAATATGAGTAAGTAAAAGTATGTAGATTATAGATTAATTTAGATCAAGATGTGCATTCAATGAAGGGTCTAAATCTTCCACATACATTAATTAAAGGAAGTTTAATACGTACTACAACAGTTTGAAAGTCTTATATCAGTCCATATATTCTTGGCTTTCAGTGTAGCTCTAAGTAGATAATAAAATAATCCACCATAGCTAACCTCAAGAATATCATATAGATACAAATAAATATACAGTAAACATTATTTACCGGTATTATAGGTAGTATCCAAATTAAATAAATATTGTCAATTATTGAACTTAACTCTGCTAAAAAAAATGCATTTGAAGGCAGTTATAAAAAGGGGGAAAGACAGGAATGTGTATATTCATGCACTTACAATGCCTTAAACTGATTAGATAGTGAATTTTTTTTTTTAATAGCTGTATGAACACAATCGGATTTGAATACCGTGTAAATGTATATAAATATGCATGAATATATATACAAAATTTATGCCAATTGTACATGTATACAAAAAATTCATAAATCTAATACATGTTAATGTAGCTGCATATGTTCATGAATTGAAGTACCGACACTAGAGGTCTAAGTTGAGAATTCCTCTATTAGGTTTTCGATAAGCTGTGTTATAAAGAGCTTATACCTACATAGCCTGTATACATACTCTGGGATTAAAAATTGCTGTCTCTACAGTACCTAATCTGAGCTATCAAAGCACTTAATCCTCTCAGAAATATGTAAATCGGATGGGAAAATCACTCCTTCACACCGGTGTCTTTTGTCAGTACACAACTTTGAGTTCCAAAGTGATAAAATTGAATAACTTTCATAATGTCAGTCAACATAGACTACAAAGTATTACTGGTATTATATTAACACATGTAAATTTATGTCATTTTGAGAAACCTTACTTCCATATATAATTTCTTTTAAGAAAAGAATTAAACCCCATACATCTATATTTAAAAGTGAGGTAAAACACTTCAGGTGTTGCAAAACAATTTTGGCGATCAATGCCATTTTGTTGTAGTGAATAACAGACAAAACCATACAATATTTAGTTTCAATTGATACTACATCTTATTCTTTGTTTTTTTTCATTTAATCAATATGCCTGACCTCCTCAAGACCCTTACAATAGAGGCAGATCTTCATGAGGTGTTGTTAATTTCACTGTGGTATAGAAAAATTGCACCACAGGTAAATTTTAATATAGCAAAAAAAAATACAAGGGGTTTCACTGAGGTGCATATATAGGGTTTTTTTTCTGTGGGGTTTGTACACAGTATGAAGGCTCTAGTAAGACAATGGTATGTCAACATACATCACAACTAGAGACTTTTTAAAGGCTTCCACACCGTGTGTAAACACATTGATTTTGATGATCCTACAGACACGTCGTGTACATACATATGTATTATGAATACCACAAAATGTAATTCAACTGTTTGTAAAGTAGGAATAAATGTTGATCATATTAAACATTGGAGTGTCAGAATTCTAACTTTATGCATATAGTATATCATGTACAGCTGTTATTCCCTGTTCCTGCAGTCTAACAAACCAAACAACCTAAACTGTATTGATGATGGCGATATCGTGGTAGTAAATAGAATCTATCAGTTTTGACTTTAAAAATATCACATGGAATTTCAGAAAAGGACACAAATGCACTGTTAAATTGTGTCTGTAATGCTTAATATATCACTAATGTCTATCAGTTTTGACTTTAAAAATATCACATGGAATTTCAGAAAAGGACACAAATGCACTGTTGTGTCTGTATAATGCTTAATATATCACTTATGTCTACAAACTAAAGCTCAGGATCATCCATTCATCCTAAATGCTCATATCATGATACATGTATGATATGTAAGATATAGTGCATCTTACTTTGGATGTTGATGCAGTTTTTACGATTTGATGTCAAAATTCTTTGTTAACTATGGTCCTGATGTTGAGAGAGGATAAGAGAAAATCAATGTTTGATTCCTAACCACTCTTGAGCGTGTCATAGTTTTAACATAATGTTCTATTTGTTCAACATCATTCATCCTTCTATTTTCATGTCTACGCTTCGGAGTATTCTTTCAAGTGGTGGTTTTCATAAGATATAAATATATATGATCAAGAGGCTTACTTCATCATTTAAAAGCAAATGACTTCCTGGTCAACATGATAAAACAAATATAATTCCTACATGCTTAATGTTGATAAAAAAAAATTCCACAAATTCACAGACCAACAAAACTGCTAAATTTATATCTAACCCCATGTTAAGGTTTTTTACTTGCAGAATGTGTAATTGACATGAAACAAGTCAGGGTCACAAGCAGTGACCCCCTCCTCCCCAGACCCCCGGTTCCGACAGGGTACATTTTACCATGTTTACACACCATAAAGAAAGTTCATTAAATGTTAGTTTATGAGTAACACCAGATAACATAAGGAAAGCTTTTAAGTAAATATACACATGACATAAACACCAGGTCTTCCAAAAATACTTTTAAAAGTGCATAATATATATATTACTTGTATGAGAAAGGAATGCTTATATAAATCAGATATCTATTTGCTATTACAGCTGCGCAATAATACCGGTATTCCGGTGTATTGCAGTACATAGACAAAAAATATTGTATCACAATAAATTTTTTCAATACCGGTATACCGGGTAAATTGACCGGGCTCGGAATATTGTTACGGGCTTGCAGGGATTCCAAAATTCTGATTTGAATAAAAATGGCTGATGCATTTGTAATCATTCCAAACACTAAAGGAAAGTCAGAGGTTCTGATATTGTGACTGCTCAAAGAGCTTCCCTAAAGCCAAAACATGTTGACATGCTGATATTCTTAAAGTAGTCCGAGTATCGCACTACGTCATAATACAGATTTTACAATATTGGTTCAACTTTTACATAGCGTTTTAGATACCCGGTATTGATATTGCTCTACATCGCTGTTGTAAACAATGGCAATAAAAAGCAATTAGAATGGTAATACACCGGTATTTATTCTATGGGAGATAGAAATGATTAATGTTGAGAAACTCGATTCTGTTGAAGTAAAAGGAAAAACAAGGTTTCTGATTAACTCATGGAATTCAGGGTTCGATTATATCTTCTTTGTTTTGATGCCCCCCCCCAAAAAAAACTTCATTTTCTTTTACTAAAACTGGTTTAAAGTTAGAGACAGAAGCTATTTCGAATTTAATCAATAGTCAATTACCGTAATTATTTTTAAATGATATCTTATATTGTTGACAGATCTAAGCAAAAAACTGTTGCAAAATGTGATTTTTACGGATTTTTTCCGCAGGGTCTACTTGGTTTAGAGCTTATACATGTAGCGTGAAAAGTAATCTGTCAACATATGATTTATTTTACTAAGTCTTTTTTCTAAGATGTCATTCTATAGAATAAACACCATGAATTTAAGTTTGAGTCCATAAAACAATTACCAAACATGATACATTCATCGCATTTTTTGTATTCTATTTTGATACATCAGGTCCATAAAGGTTTAAGCATACTTATTTTCAACAATTTGCGCAAAATTATTGATGAGACATGGCTTAAATAAATTTTTATACTCTATTTTGTATGTCCAGTTCTCATTTCCCCAAAATTGGTACTGTAATTATTTTTAGGAAAAACGGACGTCTGGCAAATTTCATCATTGTCAATAATTTTGGCAAGGGGGTACATCTGTCCGAGAGGTGATAATATATAAATAGTGCCTGTTTGGGGGTGTACCAGTTGAAATTGACACCCTGAGAAAACCATTGTCAACCGACGCGAAGCGGAGGTTGACAATGGTTTTAGCGGGGTGTCAATTTCAACTGGTATCCTCCCAAACAGGCACTATTCATTTAATTATACTGAATATCTTAATTTTATAGCAAATTTTACTGCTTTTATATAGAAAAGATGTGAGTTCTACGGCGAACCATACACGCATAATATACGCGCATGTAAAAATTTGTTCTATCAACCCGTTGCCAAGTGTGTTGCTAAAGCTGAGGGTATGAGAACGGATTGTCAACTTCGTCTAAACCAATCAGATTTCAGTATTTAACATGAAAGAACTAGCATGTAAACATACATATTTTCTTTTGATATGTATTGCTAGAATGTATATCTATCATTTAAAGCTTAGCTTTTAATGATTGAGCCCATTTAGTGCCGAGTATAGGACTACCTTATTTAAATATTTGAAGTAAGCCCTGTTGCAGTTGTAATTATATCTCCCTGCAGGTTGACATAATCAGTCAAAACTTTCATTTCTTATATAGTAACTGGAAATTCATTTATTGTTGCACATGGTTTATTTTCTTCTTTCATCAGATCAGTAGACTGCCTAAAATGGATTGTACCAAATGTACCTAATTAACGGACTACTTGGGTCTAGTTTTGCTTGATGATAATCATCTGTTTCAAAAAATTTTTTTATTTAAACAGTTTTTAAATTAACACCAACAATGGTTTATTCTTTTTTTATATAGAATTATAGTGCAAAAGAATTATGTATATAAATCTATCAATTACAGTCTATTAACATTAAAAAAAAAATTCAAATTTTGATTAACAAAAATATTGCAATACATATCGTAATACATTTTAAAATATCACGATACAAAATTTCCCCCCAATACCCAGCCCTATTTGCTATTGACATTAAGGGGAAATCATCTACTTAAAAACTAGTCTTGTTAAGCAATGTAAGTGACAAAATGATTTTGTATATTTATATCCTAAGATATCTGTTTATCCCACACAAATCCTATATACGACTTTCATGGAGTACACTGACCATTTTCTCCCTGCTGAATTCTATGTTTCACGAACAGAATGTGACAGTACTGAATGAATGAAGATGACAAATCAAGACAGGAGGTGGCTGCATGAGTCAGACATTTTAACACTGACTATAATGTCACTAGTGTCAAAAACTTGTAACAAAGGAACAGACATGATTACACATTTAATAACAGATTTGTATTTATTAAAGTTAATGATTAAATTAAGAATTGTACATGTAACTATATATGATCATGTTTACAAGTCAATCATACAGCACTTCATATTAACAGTTAATCATGAAGTGATGTATGGTTGACATACATGTACAATTCTTTCCTTCAATGCATAATTTATTTATAAATTACATAAAGATATATCTTTACAATCAAATTTCTTTATATCATTGAGTGAATAAAATAGTCACTGTCAGATATTAAATAATTAATACGTTATCTACTTTTATTTAATTAAATAAATAATTCTCAAAAATTGGTTTTCCTTAAACATACTTTTATAAGCATAAGAGAATTATCTGACAGAATAGAGTTACTTATAAAACTGAGGTTCTTAATGTTTGGTGTGATTTAATTAGTGAATGATTGTGTATTTAGTATGAATTAAACAAGTGCAAGACCAGATTATATAAATTCAATTAATTCCTTTGACAGTAAGAACTTGATGAACTGTTCTATATTATTAGCTGTACATGCAAAGATAACAGAGGCATGATGCTGATAATTGATTTGCCTTTTACCTTTTTCACAAAATCACACAACGACAGCATTTTCCTTTCTCCTTCACTGGACTAGTGTTCATTTCTCGAACTATTTCAATAAAAATTTCATTCACATTTTGAGTAATTTTAGCTGATGTCTCGAGAAAAGGACACCCCCACATGTGCCCTAAAGTCTCTCCCTCTGTGCGTGGCACTTCTCTCTGGTGTTCCAAGTCTGCTTTGTTTCCAACTAATATCATAGGTATATTCTCTATTCCTTTAACACGGATAATTTGTTCTTTCATAGTTTTTATGTCTTGAAAAGTCTGAAGACTTGTTATACTGTAAACAATGACAAAACCCTGTCCGTTTTTAATGTACAGATCTCTCATTGAAGCGAATTGTTCAGTGCCTGCTGTGTCCAGAATTTCCAACACCGATGGTGCGGAATCCACCTCGATCTCCTTCCTATAAAAATCCTCAATTGTTGGATCGTACTTTTCCATAAAAGTCCCAGAGACAAATTTGACTGTTAATGCACTCTTTCCAACTCCGCCACTTCCCAGAACGACCACTTTGTACTCTCGCATGATGATGACTTGATTTCAGAACGCTGTATCGTTTAAAAGTTGGATATTAAAAAGTATATTTCAGATCATTCATTGCAGAAACCTCTTTGTGATTCGAATACACAACACATTAATTAGGAAAAGAACACTTTCCGGTATCCCCGAGGATATAGAGAAACAAAGAAATTAACTTTACAAACGGGATAGGCAATTTCACCTTCTCGCCATTTTGGGTGGGCGACGTTTGAACTTATCTCCCACATTAAAGAGTTTTCTAAGGGCGCACAACTCTATTCAGCTTTTCAAAATTAAACATCAATTAAACATAAAAAGAAAAAATATATACAATCATGTGTATAAAAAGTATTAAGAATAAAATTTTAAATTCCCTGATTAGACCCTATTCTATATCAAAATTGAGCAATTGGTTAAAATATTTCGATATTCAACATGCCAGTTCAGGCAATAAGCAACACTTAGAAATTCATTTAACACAGCATCATCACTGCAATATGTTCTGCTGTTATTTCAGTAAATAAAAGCATAGAGATATATATACAAAGACAAGTTGTTTTCATAAATAATTTTATGAGATCAATATTGAATTTATCTCGAGTTATTTGATTGACGCAACTGACGTTCATGAATAAATTTGAGCAGCTATGCATGCACATTGTGTATTTTCCATGCTTGCGCATCGAGGCAAAAAAAAAAAAAATTAAAACAAAAAAACAACAACAACAAACCAACAGAACAGTACCTATTACGGATCACTATGCTATGATTAATAAAATATGGGTTTTTTTTGTTTGTTTGTTTGTTTGTTTTTTTTTGTTGTTCAAAAAAAAGAGACCGACTACGTTTATAGAGTTATAATTGCAACCGGTGGTTGTCAGAAATGCATGATGCCATGTGTCTTTAAAATTGTTAAGCGCAACTGCATAGCATCTTTGTTGAATGAGATGCATGTACATGTATGTTGAAGGCTTTGCCATTATGAATAAAAGAAGAAGAAAAACGATCGAGGTCTAGGCGGGATATATCCCTTTTTCTTTTGGCTTGATTCGAACTGGACTATCTGAAAATTGCGAAAAAAAGTTTTGATACTCTCAAAGTAACAAGTGTAAATTATGCGTTCATGTCGTCAGGTCCCCAAGACCCCTTTCCTTTCATTTAAAAGAAGAGCCTGGGTCTCGGGATTTGACTAGCGTTCGTGCTGCTTCTTCTTATGGCACTGCTCAAATTAATTTAATTTAGACTTGATAGAATCTTTTGATTTTTCAAATTATCTTTTAAACGAGCATTAAGGTCGTGCATATCCAAATCAAATCAATGATTTTTTACGGGGAAGGGGGAGAGTTGAGATAATATTCTGTTTGCTATGGGGTGGACAGAAATAGTTTTTGTTAATTATATGCACTTGTTGATAAATTTAGGTACCATGTAGCCTATTTTTCAAATTCTACAATTTACAGGAAACATTTTTTAAATGGGAGATATTTACATAATGTATTCAGATTAAAAAGGCATTTCATATTTCAGTTTGCATGAACATGATCTATTTTAATTTTACTATGTGAAATCAGAGCATAATTTTCCAGTGGAGTAGGTGGGAGTCCGACCTAGATCTAGATCCGCGCATGAATGTGTCTGTAGTATATTTATTCATTGCCAATTGAAGAAGTTGAATGCGGAAATTTGCTTAAGGTAAACATTTGGGTTTTTATCAGTGGAAATTCAAATTTGGCACGTAGCATTAGTTGGGGGAGGCGGGGTCTGATCCCTCAGTCCACTTTATAATATATGCAAAAAGTGTTTTTAAAAAAATCAAACGTACAAGGCAACTGGTCTCTCTACTATCCTCTGACCCCTCTACTTTGAAAAGCGATGCTACATGCCTGGATGTATGTGGTGTACATATTTACTACACATGTAATATTACAAAACTAACATGCGGGGATCAAGTGGGTGGGTCGGAGGGGTCCCGACCCCCCCCCCGGAAAATAAAAATTCATTAAATTTACATGGTAAAATTATCACAAATATGCCTCGCCCCCCCCCCCCCCGGCAAACACAATTATCCTTCGGACCCCCCCCCCCTGGAAAAATGTTCTGGATCCGCGCATGACTTACTTAATTCGATAATCGGGGGGGGGGGGGGGGGTTCTTCACAAGAGTCAGTATCATACTATGTATAGTACTGTGACCAACCGCGGTTAATCGTCATTCATTAAGTAAAATTAGCATTATTTTATTGAAAACGCAGCTTTTTCAAAAATGATCATGATGACGCATCTTTTAAATAAAAATTAGCAATAGAGCATTAAAATAAACTACGTCTCTCAAGTATTAATAGTATACTGAGTATTTTTGATTTCCAACAACGAAAACTATGAGGCCTATATGAGGGTACATACATGTAAATTCATTTTTTACAAAAAGATTTGTTTGGTCCTGATTTACATGCATGTACATATATGAGTAAATACTAAATAAACTAAATAAAGGGAAAATATGCAAATAAAATATCGTTTTCTTCATTCAAATCACTCATGTAAAATACGTTCATTTTTGGGCAGAGAGGGACAGGTTAGCCTTGTAGCCTTACAACACATATTCAAATAATGTGAACTCTTTTGCGCGGAGGTAAATTGTTCCCTCTCTCTCTCGGGGAGATTTCCGGTCTGTCGGTGCAAGGAACTGCCTAGGCACTGTTAGTTGTACCGATCAGAATGGTTGTAGAGAGCGTGCATTTGGAGGCTGATGCCTATATGGTGTGTTTAACACATGCACTATCTACGGAAAGAGAGGAGGTGATGGGACTACTCATAGGAGAGGTAATAAAAGGAAATGGCGTTGTGACCTACTTTCTCTGTGTCTCAGCTGATCAGCTGGAAACCGGTCATGCGTAAAAAATATATAATATTTTAGCAATTTGAATTCTAAAATTTCCCTTTTTGGTATCTTTCGAATGAAAAACCAATTTTGAATGAATTTTGGCAAAATTTTCCTACTGCCAAACTACGTTTAAAAAAAGCAAAAGGAATGAATTAAAATTAATGAATAATTTTAAGTACAGTATGTATCCATGTTTCTGATGAATCAATATCTTCGGTATGCATTTAGGTGGATGAAAATAGAGTTCTACACATCTTCTCTGTGATCATGTTAAGAAGGTCAGACAAACAGCCAGACAGAGTGGAGATATCTCCTGAACAACTCTCTGATGCCTCCAGCAAAGCTGAGGTGATTATAATCTTATCATGGAATGTACATGTAGGCCTACATTGTTGTCTATAGTCTGTCCCAAGTTATTGCTTCCATCACTTTTTGATGATTTTTAATAGAAATACACATACGGTTACCTGTGAAAGAAATGCTGTTGAAATCGATAAAAGGGAAAATATCCAAGATATATCTTCATTGACAAATTATCATTTTTCACTCATAAAAGTTCACAGGAACGAAAACAAATTTCTTACGGAGATTTATAATGGGAAATGTTTACATCTTTTCTCCATTCGGAAGTTCTCGGGACACCTCGCACAATTTTTCAACGTTATCATCCGGGCTTAATAATGGCTGATGCAATGCTTAATCTCCGTAGACTTTCTATTTTGGGATGTGTATTGAAACCTGAAGCGGTAGAGGGGGCGTTTCAAAACAGATAAGCTGGACATTTTTCATATTAATGGATGAACATAGTTTGAGCACAAAGGTATTTATGATTATTTAAATATCAAGCAAAAAGTGGTGGAAGCAAAAACTTGGGACATAGTATAAGAAGTCCTTTTCACTGTACTCTCTTAATACAAAATCTGGGTTAGTCAGCAATTTCATAGAATTACTGTGGAAATGGACAAGTCACCTCAACAATAAATTGATACTTGCACAAGTTATTTTGTGTTAGAAAATCTGATGTATAATTTTACTACATGTATGCATTTATGCCAAACTTTCCAAAGTTCCTATGTGGATAATATATCAGGATGATATAAATATTGTAAATACAGAATAAGTTTTATGAAAGACTAAAAAAATTTGAAATCTTTTAAACTCAATGTAATGATTTTACCTTTGAGAAAACAAAACAAGTATTGTTTATCTTTAATATATTATGTAACATTGGTCTCAAATACCACATGATGGTTATGTTAAGGTCAAGATCTAGTAAATGATTTCATAGTGTCTTTTTGGTGCTATCTCCATTATGATGTCATAATTGATTTAATATTTCTTTTTCACATTCTTAATGACTACAAGGGAATTATGTAGAAAATAAAACAGTTTCTTGACATGCCATATGAAATCTTGTAAAAAGTTAAAAATAGCTATGTTCAATTTGATATCATTTTAAAGAAGAGGTCAAGAACATTCTATATGCTGTTTTTAGAGAGACTGTAGATATTCTAGATATACCTGGTATATTTTATTCGTCAAAAACAGAAAAAATCTTTATAAAAAAATTTAGCTGGTTTCCTTCATAGTTCATTGAAAATGATATTTTGAAACATGACTTTTCACTGTGTTTATCCTAAAATTAAGCCCCAGTACACCTTATAAAACCAAGCTATTTTTATGAAGCATCATTAAAAGAATTTATATCTCAAATTTCAGAAGTCTGATCTTGACCTTAAAGTGAGATCCCAGAACACAGCTTCTTTGTGTATTGTAACCTCAGTATCTGTAATTCATTGATATCTCAGACATTTACAGCAATCTGTTCTCATGGAGTTCGAGATAATGAGGTTTGACTTTATGTTCCTAATTACTTTATATTCATTATGTTTTGACTGTTTACAGAGACTCGCCCAGCAGTATAACCGACCTTTGAGGGTCCTAGGCTGGTACCACTCTCACCCCCACATCACTGTCTGGCCCTCACATGTTGGTATGTACTAATCAGGTTGTCAGAATTGTTGCCCAAAGTCCTTTAGCTACATATGATACTCTGTAGTTGATTTCCAATATGATTATCTCAACCCTGTATTTTCCCATTGTATTCCATCATTTAGCTGATGAAAATCAAATTATGTTTGGTTACTGGAGAAACATTAGAGATTGTTGTCACTCAATTTTTATACATTGATTGGGTACTCTACACCATGCAATGATTTAATATCCCTAAACAATGTTGAAATTAAATTTTTATTGATTATTTATTCAAACATTGTAATTCATGGTTGTTGCCTAAATGACTTTACAATACAATTGCAGATGTGAGGACTCAGGCCATGTATCAGATGATGGATGAAGGATTCATCGGGCTTATCTTCTCTGTTTTTAATGAAGACAAATCTACAAAGGTCAGTCGATAATAGTCAATGGACATACCTTACCTAACCTCTAACTTGAGGGTCCTTAACACATTTGAAAAAAAATTTCTTAAACCAACACAGACTGATATAATCATGAAGGCTCTTGGATGTGTTTAGATTTCAAAAAGAAAGAACGGATAGCAACTTGAGAATTAAAAAAAACATTGCAATTCATAAAAACAAAATTCTTCGGTGTATTCATACTTGGGATACTAGTATTTGGATTAATACCTACTTCCCAAGTCAAGGGTTTCTGATCTGCTCTGCTCTACATAAACCCTTGACTGAAAAGACAATACATATGCGGGTTAACGATTTCGCCATCTAGTGAGAGTACACATTTTTGAACTTTTGTGACCTCTTGTTCTAACCAATCCATATATGGCCGGAAATTAGTTACAATGCTAAATGTTTAAGTTTCTATATGCTTATCAGACAGCAGTTTCTGGTGACAATGGTGACAATTTTATTTTTTTATTTTTGATTACAAACTAATGCATTTGTGACTGGTTACAGTGGTTATAGTGGTTACTGGTAACATTGGTGACAAAATGCCCTTTATTTTAGCTAGCCCCCTTCTCCACCTTCCAAATATAGAACACATGAATTAAACTTCAAAACCAATCAGGGAATGCGTTAAAAACATAAACAATATACAAATATGGCTGCTCCCATGAACAAAACCAAATTTGTAGAAAAGATGGATTCACTCGAAAAAAGTAGAAAAGATGGATTTACTCGAGAGAGAAAAAAAAACGGTAGCAGTAAGTCAAATACTTACTAGTCCGTCTCAAATTTATTTGACAACGGTTCAACATTGATCAACAATCAATGCACAATTAACATCATTATCAACAACGTTTCTTATTGGATCATGCAAACTTGTATGACACCAACCAGCGTGCAAGGTTTCTAACCCCATCAAACTCTGCCTATTCGGTCAAGGGTTTATGTAGAGCAGAGGGAATCAGAAACCCTTGACTTGGGAAGATGATCAATAGTCTGATAGTTTATCCACTGAGATATCAAATTGAAACAAACAAGCAAATCTTTTGATGTAAAATTTCACAGAACTTTAAAATATCCATGTTATTTTCAATTCAGTTCAATTCTTTATTTCTTTAAGCTTTACAGCTTATCAGTATAACATATGTACAATGTATAACATGAGGTGGTAGTGTATTTACAGGAGAACTTGTGCATGTACAAAGAATAACATATACTATACTATATATACAGGTTGAGAAAACAAAACAACAGCAACAATTATGTATTAATACAGTTGTCTCTAAAAGGGGCATGGTCACGATTTTAGTCAAATTTTATTTTTCTGTTTTTATTATTTAAACTGCTTTAGGAATGCATTTCTAATGATCAAATGAAATTTGAGAGTCAGGTAAAGAATTATAAGCATGATACAGGGCTCTCAATTCTTTGTCATGTAAACAAGGCTCGTGCCCTGTTTTTGTTTACATAAGTTCAATATACCACTAAAAAATGTGTTTCAAACTGATTTTTCTATCTTTTTATTCATTTTAAGCATAAATAGACAGTTCCTAATGTTCACATTCATTTTAAGTTAAAAAATTGGAATTTTCACTTCAACATTCAAAATGTAAACAAAAGCTTTGTTTAAATAGCAAAGAATTGTAAGCTCTGTAACTCGCTTCTAACTCAACGAATGACACTCAAATTTTGGTTGCATATTAAAAATGCCTTACTTAAGCATTGTAAACATTAAAATCAGAAAAATAACTTTTGACCAAAATCGTGACCATGCCACTTTAATAGCATACTTTTTGAAATGAATTTACCAAGATTACAGAGATCTTTAACATTTTCAGAATTAAAAAGTTGAATTAATTTAAACATAGAAGGTTTCTTATAATAATATTCTTTCATGTATAATTTGCGCAATGTTATGTATAAAGGACAAACAAATAAAAAATGGAATTCATCTTCAACACTGGTTTGGCAATGTGGACAAAATCTATTTTCTCTATTTGTGTTATTATATCTACCAGTTTCTGAATCAATAGCCAGTCGATGTGACGATATAGTCGTAATTTAGTTATTTATTTCTGTAATTTACTGGGAATAGATTTTCTTAAATAGTATTGAAGATGTATTCCATCGATTAGATATTTATAAAATGGACATTTTTCTTAATTTTCAACATTTGCAAAAATATCTTGTTTTGCCTGGTCAAAAATTTGTTGTTTTACAAGATGTAAAATACCTTTGTTTATTTGTTGGTTAATCCATATATCAGCAAGACCGAGGTCCATAAGAATATTCTTTACATCGGAAACCTAATTTTTATAACCATGTTTTTCACAATTAATATACTTAACTTCGTAGCAATGTCTAATACCCGGTAATACAGTTGTCACTAATTTAGACATTTTTCCAAAACTTAATAATGTTAAACATTCTATAATGTACAAGAGGCACACTAAAATATACTGCTTACAGGGTTTAAATTACTGTAAACTCCAGTTTAAGGTGGAATAACACACTCAAATTAACAGTAAATTATATGATTCTGAAAGATATAATGATAAATAAACTGTACATGTGTCAAATATAAAGCGAAAAATTTGCAGTTTGTGTGAAAAAATATGAATATCAAAAGAATTAAGTAAGTAACAACAAAAGACCTGGGGGGGTTCAAGCTTGGGATGTACGGATCACAAGCCCGACACTTTATCCACTACTTGGCTATGGAATATAGTACATGTTGATGTTGATAAAATCCTTTTAATAAAATTAAATGACTTTTCGATCAGAGGTCAGCCATTTTGTGATGATGTGTTATTCCACCTTAAAATCAAGTGGTAAATGAATTTATAATGAACCCTAATGTCAACAGCTGTGTAGTGTAGTACATGTACAGTGCATTGTACTTCTCTGTCAGTGTGACACAAGCTACGTGGTGTATGCATTTACCAACACTATTCTGGAGATTAAAGTGGATGACTAATTCACACTTTCTGTAATGTACAAGTATATTGTGTCAGGTATTCATTTCATTCTTTGAAATAATGTATATTGTCTATTGATTAACACACAGATATATTTAGGGCGCCTGTAAAGTGCGAAACGAAATCGAAACGAAACGAAACCAAACGAAACCAATCGAAACGAAACGAAACCAAACGAAACCAATCGAAACGAAACGAAACCAAACGAAACGAAACCAAAAATCGAAACGAAACGAACCCAACGAAACGAAACGAAACCAACGAAACGGAGTAAACAAAACCAAACAAAACTGAAAATCATTAATCACTACATAAAAGTGATAAAATATATTCATTTAAAAAAAAATTTAAACCATAAACATAATGGCCTTTATCTTTCAGATTGTTGTTCTGAATTCTTAAGCCGCTTACCCGGTATTTGCAAAAATTATATAATGATGTAAATAACTGATGTACATTCTAATATTCTTGATGCTTCTAAACTATGCAAATCAAATCATTTTACTCATTATTTTATTGACTATGTGAACCGAATGTGTGTTTGTGTTTGTGTGTGTGTGTGAGAGAGAGAGAGAGAGAGAGAGAGAGAGAGAGAGAGAGAGAGAATGATGAAACTTACGAAGACATTTAATTTTTTACTATCTATAAGAAATATAAAAATGAAACGAATATGTGCAATACAATGTGCGTGTGTGTGTGTGCGAAAAAGAGGGAGAGAAAGAGGTGATTGTGTTGAGGTAGTTTACATGAATACATGAATAATGGCGCTTTATTCAATAAAGTAAATTTTGTTAAAATACAGCGTCCAAATTCATTCTACATATCTTGAAACAATTCTTATTGTATTGTTAGCAACTGGTCACCATCTAGTATGCTCTAAATCTTTGGTTATGATGATCGTATGAAAGTTCTAATGGCTGCAAATTTAAGATCCGATAAACTAATCAATTACAGATTATAGAAAGTCGATTTCTTCTAACTTTCACAGTGTTAAAATTCCGTGAGTCAACTTATCAGTAACGCCACGTAAACTTGAATTTAATACCTTCTTTAAAGAAAAACTCATGTGATCGGATATTGTCTTATTGTAGGCCTATATACACACTTTACAATATTTCAAATGCATTTTGTTTTTACACTAAATAATTATATTACATTTTCCAGTGTCTTGCCTGTGAAAATATTACGTATCAATTTTGTACAATATAACCCATAACTTCAAATGACGCCAAATTGAGGCACCAGCGGGCTTTGCCTATTTATATTTTTTAATAATCAATCGTGCGGTGGCTTAAAATTATGTAAATATAAGTAATAAGGAATCATTCTTTGAATATTATGAGGTGATAATTTCGGTCGGGGCGTGATCAAATATATCATAAACTCTTCGGGCTTTATTCGAATTGATCACGCCCCGACCAAAATTATCGCCTCATAATACTCAAAGAATGATTCCTTCTTCCTTAAATATACCAAACAAATCAACAAACATTTTGTTTAATTCCGTTTCGTTGGTTTTTTTCGTTTCGTTGGTTTCGTTTCGTTTCGATTTTTGGTTTCGTTTCGTTTGGTTTCGTTTGGTTTCGATTGGTTTCGTTTCGTTTCGTTTCGTTTCGATTTCGTTTCGCACTTTACAGGCGCCCATATATTTATTGTCTATTCATACATGCAGAGTTCATTGTTGAATTAATATCTATTTATACACACAGAGTTACAGACACCAGTTGACCTGTTTTCAGTCCATCAATCAAGCAATGGATGGCTACCCACCACAGTAAGTGGAATTTACTCCCAGTCCCTCATCCAGCAGTGTTATCACCCATACAACCACACCCAAGAAGATGACCCTCTTATTTTTTTAAAAAATCATCAACATTAAAACATATTTTTTTTACATAAAATATTTAGTGCAGGTAATTTGGAAATAGATTCCTGGGTCACTTTAGAACTTTATTGTATCAATATTTAATGAAACATTTAGAGTGGGTGAATTTGAAAATACATGTAGATACAATGGTCACGCTCTGCAGAAATCTAAATGTGTATTTCCTTTTGTACTCTGTCAACTCAGAATATTTCCTATGGCCTTGTGAAAATAATTATATGTTTGCTATTTCCCAATTGTAAAAATAATATTTCGTGCTGTATTACATGTATATGCTTGCAAGTGTAGGAGGTGGGTCACCAATGCCAGCTGCTCTATTGTTAAAACATGTTCCTTTCTTCTTCTTTTAAAAAAAAATATACATTTTGTGTGACCTTCCATAAATCAAGTACATGTACTGTAAAGTGTGGTTGTTACTAGCTATTAATGAAATTCAGTGTTACTTTGTAAATTCACCCCACTTTTAAAAACCTAGCAATCACAACAGGAAGTCTTGTAGTTGTATGACTTGACCTGATCTTTCCATATAAACGTACATTGTGTATCATTATGATATGAATTTATACATGTATTAAAGTTAAAACAGTTATGTTAGTGACATGAACTTAAAAAATACATATTGTAAAGGAATGTAAAGATTTGTATTTCAAACACTCATTTGATAATGATTTATATATTATCAGAATTAATTAAGCATTACATTCGTGTACTATTTATATAAGTATGTGTAACAGCATTTAAACCAAGTACCAAACCATATTCAAATTCATATTTAAAGTGTGTTCATGTAATTCTAAGTAGGCATATGATGGATATCAAATAAAGGTTGATTTTATGACTTAACAATTTATTGAGAAAAAATGACAAATCTAAATTCAAAAATTACCAGGTATGTCAATTTTTATTCATATATCTCAAAGAATTATATTTCAGATGTTTAATATTTGGTTGAATATAATTAATTATTAAGTCTCTTTATATTAAGTGAAAGTATTCTGTGTGTTTTACAGTAATTGATTATATTTTGTGCGTTTGACAGGTATGCCCGAGTCGAAGTCCCTCTCCACATTGTCCCCAGCTCAGGATTAGGAAAAGCGTGTTTGGAATCTCTGATTGAACTTCCCAAGATCCTCTGTCAGGAGGAAGAGGAAGAGTACAAGAAGGCGATGGCTGACCTGGAACTAGATCTGATCACCAAACTCCAGAACTCATCAGGTAGGCTCAAGAGTTTCTTCAATACGTCACAGGTATTTGAATCTCCCCTTGATAGAAATTTTGTTAAAGTCATAATGTATTAAACTGTATAACAATTAACTTGTTAAAACAAATCCACCCTTCCTGTATACAAAATCGGTGGTGGGGTAAGGGGTCTTATCTTCAAGCAACAGTAACAGTTTGTCTTTAGAGGAAACATTTTGAAGTAGGAGTAATCTTAACCATTCTGCTGATCTCAAGCTTATAAATTTTTTCCGTCTTTCAAAATATACTGTAAACTGAATATCATTCACATACAGTACAAGAATATTATACGTTGGAGTGAATCTTGTCATGGAATATTTCATAGAATGCATGGCTCCAATTACAGTTTTTTCAGATATTCATAACTACCTATGAATATATTTGGGGGGTTGAAATAAGCAACATTTGTCCTCATAAAAGTTATCAAGATATAAATGTTAACAAGGCTCAGTCAGTACCCACGTAGACTCAAAGTAGGTAATAGAGTTATCTCTCTTTAGCTTTGACCACAAAAGGTAGCTTTCTATATGTTGTAAACTGGATACTGGTATTTGTTTATTCTTGCGTTGTATCTATTTGTTGCAGTGTTTACAAAATCTTTGTGCAATATTATTTAATGGTATTTAATTCTTGCGTTATATCTTATTTCTTGCAGTGTTTACAAAATCTTTGTGCCATATCATGGAAGTCATGCACGGTCCATTAATACAATCCCTAGAGAGCCGCTTGGAACAGAACAATGCAAAGATCGCAGAATTAGAAAAAAGGCAAGCAGAAATTCAAAAACTCATCGACAGGAATTAGTTGTCGTTGTTTTTATACAAATGTTGTTTGTTAGTTGTTTGTTGGTTATAAGTGTAAGATATTATATGCCTGTCTTTCTTGTAAATAAAATGTCCTTTCTTAAAAAAATGTGTTTGTTTTGGTTCATTTAAAATACGTTGATTGGTCAGAATTATTTCTTAAGCTGACTCCTTAAGATATAGATTGATTTATGATTAGGCAGAATTTATTATTGAGTGAAATGTGATTGACTTCCCCCTACTTTTATAGAAAGTAGGGGGGAGTCAAAACTAATTAAAAGAGTTTGCAATTACAGGTCATAAGCCCTGTGGTACGATATTTCACAATGATTCATACCGGTATTAAACTTCTAATGATGATAGAAAACCCGTCAGAATTTTCTTATCAGATATACTTTAACTTCACATACGGACAAACAACTGAGAGAATTTTAAAACATCTGACACGCTTAAATATTTTTGAAAATGTTAATGGTGCATTCACCCTGAGGAATAGTCTTTTAGTAACACCCGCATCACCATGATCCTCGGAGACAGTACTGCTCTTATCAATGGCTTCTCAATGTTGATATTATGTACTCGTACTTGCATCACTCGGAATTATTTCAAAAGCATGCATGCCATCTTCACATATATACATGCGTGTCTTCCCACTTAGCCAACATTTTGAAAAAAAATACAAGTGAAATACAGGTAGATCTTTGTTGGCTAAGTGGGAATGGGGTGCAGGTGGAGAACAGAAGAATTTATGAGTCTGAGGAGCCTACGTGTATACATTTATTTTATGTGCTCCCCGCCTATTTGTATTTTTTTGGCTTCTGACAAAAACCATGATTTATATGTTGATTCTGGCTGTCTCCACATGTTCCATGTTTTGTTTTTTTTTGGGGGGGGGGGGGGTAAATTTATTACCACTTATTGACTCAATAAAAACGTCAATGTCAATAGACGATTTAATTCATCATTAATTCGGTGAGGCTTGCACATGCCAAACATACATGTAGTTATGATAATTGCATGCCAGATCTTTCTAACTTTACCAAAATTCGGTTAAGTGCTCCTCAGAAACAATTTATATAATCAAGATATCGCACGCTAAATTGCAATGCAACGGCTAACAAAGGTCCGTGACTGTTAATCTCGTGTATCAAGGATATTGAGAGACAAGGCATTAACAAGCATAGAATGTATATTTTATATATTCAACAATAAATTGTAACATATAATGACACACTTTTTTGGAATTTGTAGAAAGTAATGCATATACGGACATTTATTTACATGTAGATAAAACACTGAAGAATACCGTGTCCTCTTTGTTTAAACTGTTGGTTCAACCATCTCCTGAAAAAATATCACAGAAGGTGCTTAAAGAAAATGATCACATTTATGATGATATATTTGTGTTTGTAGAAATATATTTTAACTAAAGTTGTCGAACAAGGATTTTATTCACTAGCTGTCGCAAAAGCGGCGCCATATTTGTTAAACTGATTATCCACTAATTGTTTGGCGTTCCGCTCGTAAGGCGGGTATATGTCTCTCATCCCATGGTTGGAGTATTTCCACGGATTATGCTTCGGAAACGGTTCCTGTGACACGGCCAGGACGTGGGTCGGCGTTCTGAAAGGAACATCCGGGGCTTGGTACCAATTGGTCGTGGAGGTTTGTAATTTGAAACTTCCGGGTTCCGGTGCCCGGTACTTCCGGGGAAAGCGCCGATGAACAGGCGGATTTTCGGCGGGCTGGCCCATGTAGGCTACCCTATAGTTTGTGTTTAAATCGGCGTCTACGGGGTTTCTTGAGTGGTGCTTTAAGAAAGACTTTTCTGTGTGGTGATGACGAAGTTCTGGTAAGGTAATTTTCCTTCCAAGACTTCTTTCGTCCTTGCCCTAAAAGTTGAAATTTATAATTAAAAAAAAAGAACAAAACAAAATCAAAGACCCAAACCATCATGTGTTAAAAAGGGACAATCTTCATGATAAATTATATCGTAATAGCAACATGTTGCAAGGCAATTAAATTTTAGCAGTTAGCAATATTGGTATAAGATATTTGCAAAACGAGTTTAAAACATTAGTTCTTTAGGTACATAAACTGACCGAGGCCTTATACCAATACAGACATAAAGACTGAATGTTCCTTGAGATGTAAAACAAATGTTTTAGAAATCATTTACGGCTGTTCAAACTTCACACAAGACGGACGTTACAATTGTCAGTAGTTTAAATGTCTTCAACAATCCATTGACATATATATATATACTTCGTTGACGATTTTGTTTTTTACATAACAGGATCAACTACCTGGATTGTTTTTTTAACACTCAAGCATGGTTCGTTGAATTTAAATAATAAATCGCCAAGTCTTGAATTTTCTTTTATAACATAATTACCCGTTACCTGTCTTGGCTTAAGCCATTTCATTCTGGTCAGCTAATTTAACAATCGATAAATATTAATTGCTTTCTTGCTTTCTATATAATTTGCATGATCGATATTTTCCCCCTCTCTAGTTAACATATCTAAGATATACAGAATACTTACATTGCCAAAATACACGCCGTGATCTTGAAATGCATGGCGATTATCATGCTCTGAAAATCTATTGGCAGTTCTGTAGTTTATCTGGAAAAAAAGAAATTAGTGAATTAATTCAAATCCAAACTCTTTAGTTGATTAATTAACACGACAATTAACTATAACCTGACATATAAGCATACTTCATGAATTCCTGGCAAAGAAGCACTGTTACAGCTCCGTCTGTTACAAGGTCTTTGATTCCAGAAATATGCCATGGTCGCAAAAGAATTTCAAATCAATTTATCCCTGCACAATCCCCATTTAAATGCACAGATTGTTATTATTGTTTCAAAAAGTCGTTTCGAACGTCCTTTCTAATTAGCACATGTCAAATCAACAGCACCTCAGGTGCTCTATAGGAGGCGATACCCGCCCGCTATGTTACTAGGCATGAACAAGAAGTTCTTCAACTGTGGCGAGTTTAAATATTCATCCCTTGATTAAACCGTGAAGGAGTCGTCCAATGAAGAAAACCGTAATCAATTAGGGGCTTATATGCTATCAGACCCATAGCTCTCCTTTTTTTTCACTTCACAGACTAAAGTGACAAGTTTGTGTTTTGGTCCACAATTCACCCCTCCTCTTATCAGATTGTAGAGGGATCCAAGTAAATCCCTATTGCTTCGATACGGGCTTTACAAGTCTACATTCGGTAGATAAATCAGCCCTATCACTGCTACTTTGAAGTCCCAATAGGCTTATATACAGAAGTTATGGCCTTTATTTGACAAGAAAAACGTGCCTACGTATGCATACTAGAGTTAATATAATTTTTTTTTATTAAAAAATGAACAAAAGGGTATGAAGAATTATTATAAATAAAAGATCACAACGTTTGCTTTATAAATCATGGTTTTTTTTTTATTTTATGATTTAAAAATAACCAAGCTCACATACCCCACGCTCCTACATGACTTGATAGTGATACACATATGCGATGTATACAAAAAATACATAAACCCCAAATTTGAATTATAAAATCAAAATTTCCTAAAGAGATGCCCTGACCCCCCCCCCCCCTCCTAAAAAAAGGGGGGGACTAATTGACACGGACTGAATTAAGGACAGGTAAAAAAAATATTATACCTTGACCCATATTTCGTTGCGACGATGATAATATTTTTATAGAACAATAAGTCAGAGGAGAGTTAAAACTGAAATATAGAACGTTATCAGTATTTTTAAATCTCAACGATAATTTCCAGTTAATAATTGACCGTTTTTTTTAGAGCCAAAAAAACTAAGGCTGCTTTATTTAAAAAGAAAATTGTCCTATATACAAACAAATCTTTAAACCTCAATCTTCCTTTAGTTTCGGGGAAATTAAGGCTTTCCGACATTTTGTTCTAAAGAGTTGCTGATTTCCGTAACAGGTGGGTTAAAATGGTTTATATTCATTCAAGAACCGCCGACGAAGCATTTGCCAGAGAGCTGTCTTGTCTGACTGTACTGAGTAATTAAATTCGATTAGATCTATATGAATTATTAGATTGATAATAACTCTGCTGATTTAACAAACGTCTTGATGAGAACTACATTGTACAGGAACTGACATCTGAATAAAAACTCGACAAACCTCTATGACCCTAACATACCCCCCCCCCTCCCATAACTGTACCCCGACTTTATTCTGTACATATTAACATTGATCGGGACAGAACACTACGAATAGGGTATAACAATAAAAAAACGATACCTATTTTAATACCATGTAGATATTATAATAATCTCGCGTCAAGGTTTGTTTGTTGGGTTGCGTGTGGTGCAGAAGAAGCAAAAATCTATAGATGAGACGAATAAATGGAATTTGCAATTTGCTGATCAAAGAATATTTTATTTTTCTTCAATAAAAAGCTAATTACCCCCCCCCCCCCCCACACACACACACACCTTTTTGTATCTAATAACTCTACTAAGTCAGACAAAGACCGAGACTAAGCGTCATTTCACGCTGTTTACGATTGACTTGTAAGGGTATGTTTGGATTTTATGTGCTATGTCAACATATCATGTCATAACTAATTACATGTAGTTGCAATGCTATACAACGATGCTATCTTCAACCGAGCAGGAGGCAATTTAAAAAAGTCGATAGAATTTTATATTATATGTAGTTCTTGACAGCGAAAACGAAATGTTAAAAATTGTGGAATCCAGTGATTTATTTATCAACATCAATATCCTTCAATGTCGCTAGGCTTGAATCATTGATAGCATTCATTTACTACTGAAAACCCCTGGTACTTTAAATTCATTTCACTCTTACTGTAGGAATTAAAGTAGTCATACATGCGTCTATTGATCCTGTAACCTGTCAGCTCAGCAAAATTCACTGAGGTAATTTTATCTGCGTGTTTTTAAAAGGTCCTTGAAATCTAATATTACGTTCCATCTATAAAAGTTGGGGGAACCAAAACAAGTACTTTATATATGGTCATATTAAAATCAGGTCCCTGATCTCGTGATAAGAGCGCAAATATTTGTTTTAATGTAGGAACACATTAAATCCTATTAAATTCCTTGACATTAGACTATCTAGTTGTAACTGCTCTTTAATCTAGCGTACACTGTAGCTTAAACTAATTGCTTGATAATAAACACTAAAATCTACAGTTTACGCTGCTTACTTAAAATAGACATCTACGACTGACAATTCGTTTTGTTTTGCAAAGAAATTATGTTATCAACCAGTTGATCATTTGAATGAAAATTAGATGTAACAAGATATTCCAAAAGATTGGAATTAGATAAATTGATGGTTTAGCTATATACCTCCGTTTTGGACCGGAAGGGTTGTGGAGGCGGTGCTGGCCTACTTTCCGCTTCCGGTGCAAACGGTGCTGCGAGCATGACGCCGGTGCTGGTGTTGGTCCTGCGCTCTCCATGCGCACTCTCAGCACCTCGATGGACAAACTACAATAACGAAAGATAGACAAATAATGATGCAAGCATTGAAACATATTTTTTTCAAACAGTGTACATTTTTTTTTGGTATATAATTTACATACTTTAAAAAAGGAGGAAATTACATGTGTGGATCGAAGGGGGGAGGGGTCGGCGATCCTGCCCCCCCCCCACCTCCCCTTGTTAAATTTACAAAGTAAAGGTACCGGAAATAGGCCTTGGGCTCCAAACAAAAAGAAAAGTGCACTAGAGATAGAAACATTCTTAACTGTTCATTTTGTATTTCGTTATGCTCCTATATAAACTTTATTCTTTCTTTCTGATTATTATATTTGCTTGAACTTATTTCACACGAACAAGAGGATCCTTCTATTCTAAAATACGTAGGTACTTGCATACTGCCAAAAACAAAGATCCCCAAACCCCAGAAAATTAAAATTACAGTGGTTTAATTATTAATTATCATTTCTTTTACCTATTGATATACATGTAGAACATTTTCACCAAGAATTGATTCACGCACATAAAGTATAATCGACTTAGTAACCATTAGAAATAGTTCCTCGGGTTCACAGCAAATCTTTTAAATACGATGTGATTTCTCAGCCAACTGAAAATGGGTAGACTACCAGAAAGTACACAATTTTACACTTAGTTGATATGTTTTAACTGCTACAACCGCGGTTAAGGCAAACTACAGTATGTACAGAGCCTAAATATTGATCCTTCGTCGGGTCTTCGCAAATTTTATTAAATCTCCCAAAAGAAAACAAGGTTATACTTTGAAATAGGATTTTCTGAACAACGTTTTGGGCATTGGAGGTTGCTATAGTCGATAGGAATTCGATCGATTAACTGTAGAAAAGAAAAAAAATCAAAAAGTAAACTTATATGAAAATATATCAATCTGTGACTGAAATGATAAAATAAAAATTAAAATTAAAGGAAAACGCTAATTTAAAAATCTAAATCGTGACAAACACAGATGTATAAAGCAGATAGAAAAAAAAAACAGCAAAAAACAAAGCGAACTTTTTTGACAGTATACATGAACGTTATATACCAATACAACAGGTATAATACAATTGAGAGGTTTTGATGTTTATAACAACGAGAAAATTCAAATGATAGACATGTTTAATAGTGCCATTTAATGGACAAAATATGGAAATGCCCTGACATATGACAATGACACTCAATGAATATAGACTTATCTGACGTTTTAAATTTTCACAGGTAGTCTGTCTTCTGAAGAGATTCAATTTCGACGAAATAGCGGGCTAATCTTTCGATAATCTCCTCACTTATTGATATCGTTATTGAAAATGCTTGCTGGGAGAGATAAGAAGGGGGATTATCGTGTTTAACGGTCAATGGACAACACTTATTAAATTGTACTCTGTAATAGATTCCATAATAAAACTTCTTACACTGTCTGCTATTGCTTGATTAGTCTCTGAGAGAGAGAGAGAGAGAGAGAGAGAGAGAGAGAGAGAGAGAGAGAGAGAGCAAATAGTGTAATTAAAACATTTATAAATAAGATTTCCCTAATCTACGTGTTATAAAATTGCATGAACTACATGTATTACATTTTAAATCAATATAGTTTGTGTGTGTAGACGCCTTTTTCCAAGTCGTCTGTCCGATTATAAAAAAAACGGTCTCTTTCATTTGCAATTCATGTCCAATTCATGTACATATGTTTGTTACGGGCATATGCATGCCGTAGAAAATTAAATTTCAATTTTCAATCAATAGTGTCTTTATTTACATACACTAGTAGGTGTTTTCAAAAAATGTTCTATTCAAACTTCAATTTAATTTTAATTTTGGGTTTTAAAAAGGCTCTTGCTGGGTGCATTATAAAAAGATTTAACGCGGTGTTTAATATATCCATAACAAGATTAAACCTCGGGTTTATCCCTGCCGAGGCTATTCAAAGCAATGGATCATATGCAATAATTAATCACATATCTTAAACACGAAACAGCAGATATCGACATGGGTCATGGAATTTAACTGACTAAATTCATTAAAATGTAACGACAAATTTCTAAGATTGCCTTTTTAAGCATGTATATTTATTTTTCGTACTACGTGAAGAGTTAATTTAAAATAGTGAAACCATGGGTACAAGTTATTTGTAATTCTAAATAATTGTCCGAAATAGAGCGGAAAATTAATCTAGTCTATCAAGGGTTTTAGGCACACATAAATGTATGCAGATATTAAGCCTGTGATTAATAGTTAAGATATCCATTACATAGTAACGGTATACAACCGACAGTCGTCTTTTAAATAACAATATATGAAATAGAAGTATTAAAAATTCCAACAAAAATATGTTTTATTATCATAGTATTACATAAATCCGAAACATAAATTTCTACAAAATAATCAAAAATAAGTTAATCTACTATGTTAGGTAATATTGTATCCCGTTAGAAATATTATCTGAAAGAAATTACAACAATTTATAATTGGAAATAAGTGCAGCAACTTACCCATGTTCCATCGGAGGCGGGGGAGGGAGCGAATTGTCTTCCTCTTGCCATCTAATCTTTATTTCCGAAGTTTTAGATTTATTTCAAAAGAATATATTTCTAAAATGTAACGGCACACTACGGTTACATTTTCCTGTTCGATAAGAAACTACACGTCGACGCTTAAGTGAAAAGCACTTTAGAATGTTTTAAAAGTTTTAACAATTTAAAACCCCAGTCTCTTATCAGGCAATATACAATGCGACAATAGCCACAACGTCACAATGAAAAGATTTCATGTTGCGCGATTGAAAATAGTACCATGGCGACTTCTGAATATTTTTAAAGATATTCCTGAACTAAATTTTTTTTAAACATCAATGCAGAAACATTTTTATTTGACAGAAATAATACGTGGAAACCATTAAAAAATTATATAAATCTCTACGCCGAGTAATTCGCTGTTGTCAATGACGCTGAATATCAAAGGGAGATAAATCTTTTTTCTGAATTACGATTCACACGTAACGTTGCGAGTAATCCTTCTTTGTCTCTTGACAGTTTTTCAATCAGGTTTTTTTTGTTTTGTTTTGTTTTTATCGTGGAATTTCGAGACACCCAGCATTGTCGATCAATTGAATTAAAATTAGATCCCGTATTTGATATGTCACAGCGACATATCCAATACGGGAGCGTGAAGGATCTATTTTTTAGTATAGATTGCCTTGTCGATAATAGAATTTTATGTTGATCATTTTATATAAAATATCGTTTCAATCAGAATATTTTGGGATACAAATAGGAATATTGGCTAAGTAAATAAAAAGTAAGTTATTTAATTTCGGTCAATATTTCTTTTCAGATGTAATAGTAGTAGTTGGGGATATATGGACCGTGGATATCGGCCTGGATAGCTCAGTGGTAGAGCTCCTGACTAGAATTACAGGGGTCCCGGGTTCGGGTCCCGGGTTCGATTCCCGGTCCAGACATATGTTTTCAATGTATGTATTTGCTCATTCCTCCTTTCCTATTACATTTGGTGCCGTGACCAACCCCTGGAAATGACAGGTGAACTCCTGCCAGGGGAAGAACCTGGGGTGATCTTCGAGGGCGAAGATCATTTAAGGAGGGGGGGAATGTAGTAGTTGGGGTTATATCATCGGACCGTGGATATCGGCCTGGATACCTCAGTGGTAGAGCCCTTGACTAGAGATGCAAGAGTCCCGGGTTCGATTCCCGGTCCAGCTTCTAGTATATGTTTTCAATGATATATATGCTCATTCCTCCTTTCCAATTACAGTAAAATAACAACTGTCTATTTTTAGATAGATAAGATTGAATTTATCTATGATCTACCATGCAATACTTGATGTCACAATCATCGCCGGAGTAATGTAGACTGACGTCACAATTACCGCAAAAATAAACTTATCCTGACGTCACAATTACCATACATTTTACAGTTGTGGAAACAGTTTGCGAGCCGGTCCGACAGATCAACTGTTGCCCGAGACACAGTCAACAACTGTTTTGTTATACCCCTACTAATCGATAACTCGTTTTCGCGGAATGTGACGTCACCGGTCAACAGTCTTTTTTAACAGTCGATTTTAGGTTCCAATCCAACAGTTCCAGTACAACAGTCAAAATGCTGGACTTTTTTCGTATAGAGTTATATAGTAACTGTTTTACAGGGGTATAACAAAGCATATTACAATCAAGACAAGATAACAATGTGGTTTCATTGCTGCAGGTCTGTACCTCCCGGTCTAAAAAAATCGGATCATCCAGTGGAGGACCTTTGAGCTTCTGCAGTACAGTTCCTTGCGTGTTAAAAAGTTGCAATTTACAGCGCACAAAATCTTGCGCTAGTTTTGGACTAATCAATATTATTTCTGGACACATTTATTATAATTTTCAATTCCCAGGTCGTCCATCCGAATATTTCCAGACCGGGGGCTACAGACCTGCAGCTATGTGGCATCATAGCTTTCTACTTCATGAGGTTTGTTTTTGCAACATACCGTTGGGTATAGATGTAGTATAAATTATTATACTCCGCAATTATAAAATTTTGGGTAAAGACAATGTTTAACTTTTTTCCTCGAAATACTTATAAAATTATTTAAGGTGGTATGGGACACCTATCGCTATTAATGTGGATAAAAGTAAATTGTAATATTTTCACCGGTTTAGAATTGTAAAAATTTTCAATATTTAACAAAAAAATATGTTTTCAAAATTTTTGGAAAGGTAAACATTTAAAAGGCCCAGTGGGATTCGAACTCATGACTTACAGATTCGTAGGTAACGATCTAACCCACTGCACCACACTCTTTGGTAACAATTTATGGAAAGAAAAAAATTATAAAATTATACCACCTTAATTCTTCCAATCAGAATTTTTTTCCACGATAGGAATTTTATAGAACACAAAGAAGCAACAAACACAAGACAAAGTGACACTGGGAGTGACTTTATATATTTTTATCAGTATAAATTTTTTTTACCTAATTAATTAATTTTTAATTAATACGCGTGAACTATAACGTCATGCAGGTACCCGTGGTAATGGCATAGCAGCCAGTTTATTCGCTGTAATTGCAAATAAATCGCAACTTTTCTAGAGATGCACTGAAACTAACCCAAATAGCAGTTTAATCACAATCTACAAAATCTTCGCGGTTTAACTGCCCCAAACCATTTTATATCGTATAAAACTTATAACTATATATTGAATTCATTCCTTAAATAAATCAAGAAATGTCAACTTTTCAAAATCATAAAAAAGTTTGTATCCCCCATGTAACCATATGAAAGGGTGTCTATTATCATACCTATTTCATATTTACATGATCTACTAAATGATTAATTAAATAAAAATAGTATCTTTATTCCTTATTTAGATGTTGATAATGTTAATGTTTCTTCCATTCAGATTTTTAAGGGTGGGTAGGAGGTTGAAACTTTGCGAAATCAAAGATGGGGGATTTGCTATCATTCCATCCCTGATCTCCGTTACCATAGCAACAGATAACCCAACGTGTAAGTAACCGACTATAGACATCATAGTACTTTTATAATTCCAAAAATGTGTGTCAGTGGGGCGCCTGTAAAGTGCGAAACGAAATCGAAACGAAACGAAACGAAACGAAACCAATCGAAACGAAACGAAACCAAACGAAACGAAACGAAACCAATCGAAACGAAACGAAACCAAACGAAACGAAACCAAAAATCGAAACGAAACGAAACCAACGAAACGAAAAAAACCAACGAAACGGAATTAAACAAAATGTTTGTTGATTTGTTTGGTATATTTAAGGAAGAAGGAATCATTCTTTGAGTATTATGAGGCGATAATTTTGGTCGGGGCGTGATCAATTCGAATAAAGCCCGAAGAGTTTATGATATATTTGATCACGCCCCGACCGAAATTATCACCTCATAATATTCAAAGAATGATTCCTTATTACTTATATTTACATAATTTTAAGCCACCGCACGATTGATTATTAAAAAATATAAATAGGCAAAGCCCGCTGGTGCCTCAATTTGGCGTCATTTGAAGTTATGGGTTATATTGTACAAAATTGATACGTAATATTTTCACAGGCAAGACACTGGAAAATGTAATATAATTATTTAGTGTAAAAACAAAATGCATTTGAAATATTGTAAAGTGTGTATATAGGCCTACAATAAGACAATATCCGATCACATGAGTTTTTCTTTAAAGAAGGTATTAAATTCAAGTTTACGTGGCGTTACTGATAAGTTGACTCACGGAATTTTAACACTGTGAAAGTTAGAAGAAATCGACTTTCTATAATCTGTAATTGATTAGTTTATCGGATCTTAAATTTGCAGCCATTAGAACTTTCATACGATCATCATAACCAAAGATTTAGAGCATACTAGATGGTGACCAGTTGCTAACAATACAATAAGAATTGTTTCAAGATATGTAGAATGAATTTGGACGCTGTATTTTAACAAAATTTACTTTATTGAATAAAGCGCCATTATTCATGTATTCATGTAAACTACCTCAACACAATCACCTCTTTCTCTCCCTCTTTTTCGCACACACACACACGCACATTGTATTGCACATATTCGTTTCATTTTTATATTTCTTATAGATAGTAAAAAATTAAATGTCTTCGTAAGTTTCATCATTCTCTCTCTCTCTCTCTCTCTCTCTCTCTCTCTCTCTCTCTCTCTCTCTCTCTCTCTCTCTCTCTCTCTCTCTCTCTCTCTCACACACACACACACAAACACAAACACACATTCGGTTCACATAGTCAATAAAATAACGAGTAAAATGATTTGATTTGCATAGTTTAGAAGCATCAAGAATATTAGAATGTACATCAGTTATTTACATCATTATATAATTTTTGCAAATACCGGGTAAGCGGCTTAAGAATTCAGAACAACAATCTGAAAGATAAAGGCCATTATGTTTATGGTTTAAATTTTTTTTTAAATGAATATATTTTATCACTTTTATGTAGTGATTAATGATTTTCAGTTTTGTTTGGTTTTGTTTACTCCGTTTCGTTGGTTTCGTTTCGTTTCGTTGGGTTCGTTTCGTTTCGATTTTTGGTTTCGTTTCGTTTGGTTTCGTTTCGTTTCGATTGGTTTCGTTTGGTTTCGATTGGTTTCGTTTCGTTTCGTTTCGTTTCGATTTCGTTTCGCACTTTACAGGCGCCCGTGTCAGTGTTTGTAATTTAAGTTTGACGGAAAATAAAATGTAATGATATGCATGTATATTATCGTGATCAATGAATATAGTTAAAACTGATCTTCAACATCAATTGCATGCAAAATTTATTCCTATAGGGACAATCTATGATATTTACATTTGCAACCGTTTCCTTATATAAACATAAAGAATAGCGAAAACGTTCAATTCAGCCGTGTGAACTTTTTAATGACGTCACAATGAATACCGTTCGCGCTTATTGTTTGACGATTGCATTATTGTAAACATAAGAACACAGTTAATAATGTTGAACGATTTGTCCTTCTCAAACGTAAATACATGTATTAAACAACAATGTTAAAAAGTTCACCGGAATATTTACTTGATTGGTACGTGATCAAATCTTCTGAGAAGCCCTTCGGGTTTCACAGGATTTGATCCCGTGACCAACCAACTTCATATACCAGTGACCTTTTTAATATGCTGTTTATTTCTTAAATGTTTTGTGTCAAATAATATGACCGAATTAGGCAGGTAAAATGCCCCTAGGTAGACGGGTTAGAATTTTATTTATCTTACATGCGACAGGCGATGTCCTAGTATATTGATAAATAAATCCAATACATGTACTTACGTATCGATACCGACTGGGTATGCATATCAAATCTTTAAATACTGTTGACTTTCTTTAAAACCTTAAGAACTGTATTGTCTAATATTTTATAGAGTGGGTCTGTGTTCCATATATTAATCATGGTCTAATTCCATCTAATTAAGTTTGATGGAAAAGAATTAATTTAAGAAAACAAAAGAATAGGCAACCCTTTATAAAATAGAAATATCTTTTGTATGGTACCCCTTCGCGTAAATCAAGAGCTTCATTATGTTGCATAATTTCGTAGGTTTATAAAAATAAAATAAATTCTGCGTGATGCTTTGTTTTTTATTAACTTAAAAAAAATAAACAATACTGTAGAAATCGCAATTACCGGTATATACACACATCATGAGACAATTAGGAATGTTCATATGTACAAACAAACACATTCAAAATCAAAATGAAAAAAAAATAAACTGCGAGGATTTCCTGGTCCATTGTCACATTATCGAGCACCTGAAAAGTATAGATGTACATCAAATATATAATAAACTTCTGGGAGAGAGAAAAAAAGACAGAAATGAGAGACAAACAGAAGAAACTTTAATAAATTGGTTTCATTAATATTCATGGGCATCAATTTTCGTACTTTTATTTTAAAACAGTGTTTGAAGGACACGTTACAAATTCGCAGACAAAGGTTTTATCAACAACATCTGAAAATTGTAATATATTTTACTCCGATACATATTTGTATTCGTTAAGCAAGTCAAAGCTAAAATCCACGAAAAATTGTGATCAACTAATATTTGATAAAACTACAGCAGACAGAGAAGATAGGCAGAGTAATAGGTGGTTCTTATATGATTAAGTTAGTGTCATTTCAATAAAAGGCATATATTGTTGTGCACTTTTATTTAAGTTCTAGTAGCTGAGAGAACAAGAAAGAGACGGAGTTGTGCGTTAAGATTAATTTTAAAGAGAGAGAGAGAGAGAGAGAGAGAGAGAGAGAGAGAGAGAGAGAGAGAGAGAGAGAGAGAGAGAGAGATAATCTCGAAGTGCTTGGTTAATAATATGGAACCTTGTTACTTGGCCGGAATAGCAGTGAATATACCTTGCAGCTTACTTCTTGGAGTCCCGCGGACATTTACATCGTTCATTGACGGGAACATCCTTCAGGGCGCTCTCGATGTGATTCCCGCAGCCTAAAAATAGATAACACTACGTCATCGTTACAGAATACATAATTATTCCCAACAAAGGAAAACCCCTGTATACAAATTAAATAAAACTGCATCGTAGTAAAGATGATAACTAATTGCACAAATAAATGAAATATTTACAATTATCAACGAAAAATGAGAACATTGTTCAGATTTTTAACCTAGTTATTATGATTTGATTGACGAAGTTACAGGTAATTATAACGGCAATCTAATTAAAATTGGACTTTGGAAATAATAAAAACACGCCCCTCTTCGATACGTCAATAGCTTATCGAAGATGAACGATTTTACAAATATGTAATTTTTATAAGATTGATACCACGAAAACTATAAATATCGACCAATAAATATCGTAGGTACAATATAGTATTTTAAATATTGGGCCTAGATTGTTATTATTATTTTATTTGAACAGTGACATGTGAGATTTGAAGGTAATATCTTACATGGTCCATTTCATTTGCTCCTTCAATTAACACTACATGTATCATAATTCGGATTTTTTTCTCCACCAGGCAGTGGTTTGATACTAAGCAGTTGCAAATGATTTATGCTAAATAAATGCGCTTGATTTACAATCAGTCAGATCTTCTAATCCATCATAAATCCCAAGAGTTATCTAGTTGAATAAAATTTACGCGGTGGCAAAACTTATCTTTGGCAAATTAAATCCAGGTAAAACATTCGAACTCTCACATCAAAGGAGGATGTTCGCATTCAAATTCGTAAATAACTATACAACTTGGTAGACCGAAGATTTCTCTGTACGATTCTTTCAGTGACAAATTCATGCATAAACAGTTTAATACGCATTATATCGATCAAAATATACAAATGCCACTCCAGATTCTCGATAAACGAAGGAATTCTAGGTAAAAAATTCGCCGTGTGGGACTGTGGGTTAAATTGAGATAGCATGGGTACCGATCAAAGTTTTACTATTCTTAATTTTTATAACTATTTCGTGCAATAAAAAATATGGACTATTTTTTAACAACAGTGCTTCGTTCAAAGTATATTATGCCCAATTAACGATACGCTTAGAGTGCATCTAAAAATATAATTATCATGAAAAACAAGGTTTATAATTGAAGATATTTGGAAAGTTCTTGTCATTCATTTGTTCATTCATTCAATATTTCATCCCTCTTTTTAGAGTAAAGTACACAATACATTAATAATACAACGTAAAATGCATTGGAATAAATGTGAATTGAAATAAAAACAAGAGGCTCATGGGCCACATCGCTCATCTGAACTAAACAACTTATTGCCCCTAATATATTGCTGCATGTGTAACTGATAGCTTTTTATAAAATATTAATTTTACCAAACAACGATTAAATTAAAGAGTTTTAAGTGACATTTTCTAAAAGGTTTCTGGTAAATAATTTAACTACCATGATGCTGCAGAATCATGCACTGTTTTTATTCACACAACTGACGGCGAATAATACTTCGAATACACACGAGTCGGATATGAGCCGGATATGTGTGGGGTGCGTTACACATGTTACAACACCGTGTCAATCTATGTCAATAAACTGTGCGACATATTTATTGTTTTGTAAAGAGAAATTGACCTACTACTTATCAACTAGCAAATCTTAAATAAGTTTTGTGGTCAGATTGTTGGGGGGTTTTTTTTTTGGGGGGGGGGGGTTGGGGGGGGAGGGGTTGGAGGGTTTGGTTTGAGGTTTTTTGGGGTGGTGGTGGTGGTTTTGGTTTTTGTTGTTGTTGTGGTTGTTGGGTTTTTCAAGTTAAAGTATTGCTGTTTATGTACTAGTGGTCAATAGTGAAATCAATAGTGAAATTTATTACGGATTTGTTATTTGTTTGCCTCTCGAGAATCTTTCATTCGATTTCAACCTTAAGAAGACTGGTTAACGAATACAAATCCGGATATGTTCAATTACACATCCAAGTAAAATTATAACCATCAGGTTTTTTTTAATAATTATGCAGAAAGAATAGGGTATCGTGCAAAGCAATCAAGACAAAATTCAAACTCTTCCATGAAGAAAAATATGCACTTTGTATAGGTTGGGATTTTTCCGGCGTATTTTGTCGTCCAGCAGTTGCGTCGTGATCACACATATTTTTCTTTGATGTTGCGATGACGAGTTTTTAAACATTAAAAATAAATGACTCGTTCGAAAATAATTTCTCCCAAAATTCAATAAAGATATGACATATTTAAAAAAAAACCATTTAGTTTCCCACTGTAATACAATCTGTCAAGATGATAAATGAGTTGAGATATTTTCATCACACAACCGAGGTATTGGTATGGTACATTTATTTCTCATTGTCACCTGGATATATCGGATGACACCGGATTTAAATCGGATCGACATCAAATAGTTTACTGCCTCCTCTCCTTTATTACTTTACTGGAACATGAAAGGACACACATTCTATTTGTAACTTTAACATGATTATGGAATTGTCACAAAAGACACTCAACTCAATACAATGGCCAGTAAAACAACAAACGGCTTGTTAATAAAACGACAAACAACATTAAAAGTTTAATAATCACAGAATTATCAAC
Source organism: Magallana ariakensis (assembly GCA_020458035.1). Taxonomy (NCBI): domain Eukaryota; kingdom Metazoa; phylum Mollusca; class Bivalvia; order Ostreida; family Ostreidae; genus Magallana; species Magallana ariakensis. The sequence continues at coordinate 39,687,780 of CM035819.1, read as the reverse complement.
AAAACTAACAATCAACCTATGTCTGTTTAGAGGGGCTACATCTTTGTTATTCAAAATTTTGGATGCCAATACTGTTCTGCCTATTAGTAAATAATCTATTGGTATGACTCTATTGTCTGAAATCGGTTGACTTTTTTTTATTTATAACTGACACTTTCCTGAGAAGTACATGCATGTATATTTATATTTTATGGTCATATAAATTACGGAGTTGGTACAACGGCACGGATATATGTTTCCGTGTTAGAACTGACATATTTAAGCTGTGATATCTGAGTATTAAGCGAATATACATGTATCTCGACGCAACAACGCGCTAGATCAGATCATAAATAATCTTTTGACGGCATCTATGGCTATGCATAATCATGAGAATATAACTACATATTAATTATAAAGCTGTGATATCGGAATATTAATTAAGCGGATATACCGCCGGATATCTCGACCCAACACCGCGATAGTTCAGACCGTTGAATAACATCTTTTGACGACATCAACTGATCAATGCATAAACATGATAATGTAACTATAAACAATGTAGTATATGTTCAGATATATAGTATGTCATAAGAAGCCTACATAAATATTTGTATACAAGAGATAACTATCCACAATGACATACATTGAACATGCTAACGGTGATTTCACATCTCGATCGATCGGATGTTGATTTTCTAAATTAAATTATCGTCAACGTTATTGAATAACTGGATATCACGTAAGTTTAAAATGAATAAAAATCAAATTAATAGAAAAATATATTACCGGCCCATGTTGCTTTGCCACAGCCTCCGCATTTGGTCTTGAAGCACATTATTATTGATGAAATATGTGATGTCCGCCTCACGTTTTTAAAAATGGTATTTTATATACACTTCTCGATCCAATCTTACAATCTAATTAGTGAGACGCACTGAACGTGTTTATATATATACACACACAAGTACCTACACTAACACCCGACTGTGTGCGCACTGCTCACGATAACAGAAGTCAGAGCGGGAAACAAACGTGACAGCCGCGCACAGCGGAATGCATACCATTGACCTTGAACTTGGTTCAGAAATCGCTTTATAATACTGTACGTGGTGCTCTGTTTTAAATGAACAATGACTTGTTATGTCATTTAATCAGTTCAATGACAAAATGGTGTTTCAAATTTGTCATTCATATATTTATGTTCTTGGATGTATTGTATTCAATCTATGCAATTCCATTAGTAGTTATACATCTTAGTAACACCCCCCCCCCCCGGAAAAAAAAAATTACATTGTCAAGTGCGCGTTTTATGATGTGGTGTGCTAATACGGGAAAGGATTGGAAATATCGGTAAATATCGGTATATATTCAGAGACTTCAGAAATGAGTTAGAGAGTCAATATCGAAAATATTTTTTTTTTAATGAAATTCTAAATTTATAGTAAATAAATACATATACAAAAATAAAGTTCAGGTACATAAAATACATATTAAGTGTTATGTAAAATGATACATATATTTTGTATACATTTACATGTGTAGTATATTACATTTAGCTTCTTTCCCAGAAAATACTATTTCGTGTAGACATGTTTCTCCGTGGTTTACGGAGCTATAAATTGCTACTTGTATTTTTCTAAATTACACATCAATGATCATCTTATAGAGCTGGTTTCGGTTTCGTCTTCTATCGTAAATTATAATTCCGTCGAAATGTACTTCATGGAAATAAAGTACACGTCTATTCTACTTTATCTAGGTGTATGTGAATTATGACTGGGGGATAAACGTGGGTAATGAAAGCTCGTTCTTGAACGGTGATTTACCGTGTTTTCTACTATAAATGTATACAGCTGTAATATTATAGCCTCCCATATTTTGTTGATGTGAAGTTTTCGGGTGAAAGCTCCTCCAATTCCTTAAGATCTTCTTAGATAACAGATGTACATGTATTCAATACATGCGTGTGACTAAGACAAGAGCATTTTGTTTGATGATCTAACCGCTATTCGAATATCAAGCATTTCATATTTGTATAATATGATGTACATTTATCAACTATGAAAAAGCGTGCTGTCTTCTAAAAAATGTCCAATTAACAGATTAATACGAGATATTTCTTCCTATTTCATTTAAATTTCAAGCTTAAGAATTCTATGAATTTATATATACCCATCGAATTTCAAATTTGTAAAATCATTTCTTCATGGGAATTCGACTCGTGCAATGATGTACATGTAATTAAGTCAGATAAAATTTAGCTATGTCATGCTTGTTGTATACAAATTTGCATCACATTATATCGATTTCTATACCATAAATCTGACAATAATACGTAGGTGTATTGCTCTGACTGTACAAGCAAATTATCAAGTATTGTCTGCTTGGCAACAAACATGTAAAATATACCTATCGAAAAATGGATACAAAATTTCAAACTAAATTGAAATAATTCCTTTTCAGATTCATTTTCCATTAGAATCTTTTTCAAACGCTACTTAAATAACAGCTTATTCAAAAGCTGCCACTCTAGTGGTGTTAGGACTACTAAAAATTGACCTAAAGTCTTAGCTAGAGTATCATCGATGCACCAGTCTGGTTCACTATTCCTTGGGATAATTCTTCTTTTACACCGTACAAATGTATTTGCTTACTATTCCCTAACGAAACCCTCCAAAACTGAAAAAGTCACTGTAGTGTTTATATTTTCATTTCACTGCATGAATGATTCTTATAGTGGGATTTCGAAATATTTTATTTTAACGCAAATCGAAAGTAAAAGAAGTTGGACTGGTAGTTCCAATCCGGAAGATCTTCTGAAAAAGGTTACATGATGAGTGTCGAGAGCACAGAGGGTGTGATTTGTAATAGTTTGGGCAAGACTCTTCTTCATCTGGCGGCGGAGGAGAGTGATGTGGACAAAATGGAAGAACTGTTGTCTATGGGTGGCTTTGATGTTAACGCGCAGGATTTCCGAGGCAAAACACCCTTGCATTGCTTGTTTGACAAAAACAAGATTGACGACATGACCAATCTGGAGAGCGCGATGTCCATTCTTGTGAGAAATGGCGCTGATTTAAATATCAAAGACAAGTTCCAAGATACACCATTGCATGAAGTTTTCTACAACTATGACGCATTTACACCAATGATCATACGGTACTTACTGAAAAACTCCAACGGAAAATTCGATATAGAGTCTCGCAACAATGTCGGGTACAACATATTCTACAGGTTTATGACTGGGTTTCGTGCCAGCTTGAGAGAGGAGGACAATTTCCAACAGATAGTAGAAGATACAGAGTCATTTATCAATGATTTCTTGGACGGCAAAATAATTCAACCTTGTCCGGTCAAACGCCTTCTTAACACGAAAGACAACTACGGTTGTTCCGCATTTCAACTGTATATCAATCAGCTTGATTACAGAGAAGAAACAATAAAGAAGATGATACAGATGGGAGCCGATGTCAATACCCAATCGGCCATTGGCGTGACGCCTTTAATGGATGCTGTGTTAGATAGGGTAGCTCCATTAGCCGAGATATTGCTGCAGGCAGGTGCAGATGTCAACATCAGAGACATATTTGGCCAAACGGCACTTTTTAGAGTGCTTACTACTGATTGCTTTGTCTTACTGAAACAACACGGGGCAGATTTTACGATCTGCGACATCTTTGGACGTCCACCAATCACCGACGTGTACCTATATTCCCCCGAGGACTCCCCAAGGAGCGGCGTAATTATCTCAGATTTTGCATCGCAACGTCAGCCTGTGTATAAACTGTTTCTAGAGAATGGAGTCAGTGAACATGCAAAAGACAAGTTCGGTTCCTCTCTTCTTCACTATGCCGCTTGGTATGGTGCTCAAGGAATGGCCGAGGCTCTTATTGAACATGGAGTCCCTCGAAACGTCACGGATAACAACGGCATTACTCCGGCTGAACTAGCTTGGAGAGTTGGGAATTATGAACTGTGTAACTTTCTATCTGACCAACCAAATGAAGCTGATTTTAAAGACCCAGTTAAAAGACATTATATTAACTTGTTGGTATATCATGAAGACGTTAAAAGCATTAATGAGATTTTACCCGAAGTGGTAGACTTTCCAGAGAACCCTGCAGAACTGCTGAAGAATCTTATAAGCTCACCAAGATTGGGTATTGTGTTCAAAGAGTCTGAGGCCCATGAAGTCAAAAGGGAAGTTCTAAAGTTAATGAACAAAATTGCCATATTGATCAGCACAACCGATTCTGCCTTTAGATGCACAGTTTATCCAACAGGCAGTTCGGAAGATGGAAGCAAAATTGGGGAAGCAGACGAATTTGATTTTACATTTTGTCTTGATTACTTTTCAGAAGAATGTATGCCCCACCAAGAAGAAGATATGATGAACACTGGTTTTGCAACATTAAAACTGAAGTCGTTTCATGAATCTCACCCGTTGTCGCAGTATTTAGCAGATGGACATGTCATTGAGTCGTTTATTGTTCGAGACACTTTTCAAGACCTGTTCACAAACGCCGTTAATAACCCTGATACATGGAAAGAAAACGTATTTTACTTCGATGGTCTGTTGAAATTTCCAATAGACAAACCCATTCTCAATATGGAGGTCCATTGGTGTGGACCAATAATGAAGGATATCATTATCAGCATCGATGTGGTGCCTGCAGTGTGCTTTCCAAGATGGATGCCAAAGGAAATGGAAACTAGAAATCAGGACCTCGCTATTCAGAGAGAATCAATCCAAGATGGATGCTTTCTCTTGTTTCAGCCGCCAGAAGTACGAAACAAAGAAAGACGGAAATACTTAAGAATATCACGATTTTCCAGCGAGCTGCAATGTCTGAAAAGTCTTACTGAGGTATATTTGGAATGTTATGCAGCGGCAAAGATACTTATTAGCGACCGATTCTGTCCAAGGTTATTATTCTCTGAAGAATTTAACTTCGACGAAATATTCGTTGATTCATCTGACAAAGCAAGTAGTTCAGACGAAGACCAGAGTGAAAAATCAGATAACAGTTGGACTGAAAATGTGGAAATGGTTGAAGAAAATGATAATTTGGAGAATCAAGAGGTTGAATCAGAAATGTCAGAATGTTCGCAAAGCGCATGCTCCCAAGATGATAAGTCGTGTTCCGGTCTCATTGAGGGAACTATATTGTACAGAAATGGCAGCGTTTGTGATCTCTCACGTTGTGTTATTGAAGTCGATGAAACGTTGCGGTGTACGAGATTATTTACTCCAAAAGAAACCCAGCGACTGGAAATTTCAAATCTGTCGTTTTACATAGAAAATGGTGAACTGCTTGCCAGAAAATGCAGCATTATTCGATCAATCCAAAAGGATACCAGCCGGTGGATACAGTTTGGTCCTACCTCAAACGTGCCTGAACACGAATCTTTAGACAAAGTTATAACAAAAAGTTTAACCAGCCAAGAAAACCAGAACCTGACAGTCGCCGAGTGGCTGGAACGTACTTTTCCATCAATCAAGAAAGCTTCAGATAATGAATCCGGTTTCGAGGGCAATGGCCAGGATGTAGATGGCAGAGTTATTGATGATAAGGACAAAGATTACCTTCCAGAACAGTCAGAGGTCTCTAACATGGATACTGATAACTGCTTGAAAATGGGTCGGGACAGAATGATGGAAAACTCATCAAACGCTAGATTAAAGGAGTTTACTGCAGGTGATAAAGACGTGTCTTGGGAAGGGGGTGAAATTATAGATGGATACGATACTATATCCAGTTATATGCTGAAGAACTGCCTATTCTATGTTGCAAACGACTTGAAAGACGCTGACAAAAATATCAGTCATTTAGATATTACCATTAATCTTTTTGAAAAACTGAAGAACTGTGCGAAAGCAGAGAAACTTGAATCCTTCTTCCTCCCGTACTTGAATGTTTTTACTTTTGCAAATGAGTACATCAAAATGATACCCGAAGACGAGGTTCTAGAAAGCACCAAGTTACAATGTCACCGAATTCAATTGTTCTGTGAGGTAATTCTTGGAATATTGAGACAAAATATACAAAACACTACCGATTAAATTGTAACCATTCACTTGTGTACATATGACATAGATACATTAATAAATTATACATATACATGTATCTATAGATAGACTTTCTTTTTTTCTTTACTTGATTTTCAGTATTGGGTCTTTTTTTTTTAATGTGGACACACATGCATGTATGCATACCCCCCCCCCCCCCCCCCCCCCACTTTCCCGTCGCAAAAAAAAAAAAAATGTTAAAATTTAAATTGAATGACGATCATGTATGATTCCTTAAACATGATGTTAAGAAATGATAGTTTATCCAGAAAAAATAAATGAATAGATTTAAGAAACGTGTGTTTAAAAAAATTGATAGTATATAGTTAACGCGTGAAGGGTCAATATTCAGTTTTGACCTCAGCCGATAGCTCAAAATATTGCCAAGACTATACTTATGATGTCTTAATATTAGTTCACTAACCTTGCCAAGTTGGCTTCTTGCATTTTGGACAGATGACTTTCTGACACATCTTCACATTCACTGATTGAAACGTTGCTTACTAAGGTAACACGGCGACGTCATAATAACAGATATGTGATAATCTTTGACGCTCTTTCAAGAAGAGAGGTTTCCCATTTTTATATATAAAAAAATATTTAGCTAGAAATTGCTTTATTTTTCAAAACAGTTGAACTTTCTTACTAAGCCATTGATTTTGGCTTGGCCTACTTTGTTATTTAGCGTTATTTCTGTGAGGATAATTTTTTTTGGGGGGGGGTCTTAACGTTTGAACTCAGATTCCCGGTTTTACGAAATTCGCTAGTCGTTCGGAATGAAAAATGTATTAGATTACAAGATTGAATAGTTTCTAAAAGATTTTTTTTTGTGGGGGGGGGGGGGGTGATAGTTTTCCGGAAATTGTGTACGTCATGGTTTTTGCATTTTTTGCTTCACTATTTATTTCCTGTACGATTTTCGAACGAAAGTGCCCGAGTCAGAAAGAATAATATGCCAAGAAGATCAAGATCTAGGTCCAGGTCTCCAAGAAGAGGTATTGAAATAGTATTGTTATAATCAGGGACGTATATATACTCGTCTTCATAACAGGGATGGTCCGTTATTGTGTTAATATAATTTATGTTCTTTACATCATTGTATGCAGAGCTTAGAGTGTACATTTGTATTTAATTCTACACAAATCTGTGAATCAATTCCATTGTCTTTTCATTCATGGTAAAGGAAAAGAAATTTATTGGTTTGTGTTTTGACGAATCTATTAACTGGATTTCTTTTCATCTTTTTGCAGAAAGAAGATCTTCAAGGGAAAGAGAAAGAAAAAGTTAATACCTATATATTTCATTTTCACGACTGACTTCATTCATAAAAATGATAGGCCTAAATGCATAAAAAAAATACTGGTTATTTTTCTTCTTTTTTTTTTTTTGGCTTTGCTGTAAACCAATATATAAATAGTGCCTGTTTGGGAGGGTACCAGTTGAAATTGACACCCCGAGAAAACCATTGTCAACCGACGCGAAGCGGAGGTTGACAATGGTTTTCGAGGGGTGTCAATTTCAACTGGTACCCTCCCAAACAGGCACTATTTATTTTATTATACTGAATGTCTTAATTTTTATAGCAAATTTTACTGCTTTTATATAGAAAAGACGTGAATTCTACGGCGAACCGTACGCGCATAATTAACGCGCATGTAACAATTCGTTCTATCGGCCCGTTGCTAAGCGTGCGAGGGAGAGAGAACGGATTGTCAACTGCGTCTAAACCAATCAGATTGCAGTATTTAACATGAAAGTATAATAATACAATATGCACTTTTTTAAAATTAATGAATTGCCTAATAGGAGATTTGGAAATGATATTCAACAGTGTCAACAATATATTTCTGCTAGTACTCTCGTTTCTCTCAGTATATGAAAAAAAAAACACTGGAGTCTATGAAAATAATTAAGATATCAACCAGTAAAGGTTACTACCAAATCTTGCAGATATTAAAAGCATATCGCTATTATAATTGTACTCGATTTACTGTATGTGTGTGGTGTATTGTGAAAACATGGTAATTTTTCAGGACACAGACGCAGTCGTTCTAGGTCCCCCAGAAGAAAATCTAGGTCACCTCACAGAACCAGGGAACACAGATCAAGGTCACCAAGGCACAAGTAAGCTGAATCATACCAATAAAAGTTTCATGTACAAAAATATGTAATAAACCCACTGCTGTATGCGAGATAAAAAACAATGTTTCATTAAGACAATTTGTTTACTTAAATACAGTAAGCTTACCTAGGACTATTATTACCTAAGCTATACTGTACAGTAGTATTTACACAATCTTTTCATCAGAGAGATGCTAAGTTTGCTTTTATTTAAAATGCAGTACCGGTACGTTAGAGACCTATTCAGCAGGGTGGGTGCTAGTGTTGTCACGATGATCGATTTTTAGTCGATGATCAGTTGGAAAGGTTGTCGATTTACGACAATCGATTTGAGATTTTATAATCGATTATAATCGGATTATTACATTAATACTATACTTATCATTTTGTTTATTATTCTGTATTTTATACAATTAAAAGTTGAAAACTGTTGCAAATCCATGTGTATCTGCGTTCGGATAATGTTTTCATCAGCCATTTTGAAATACTAACATCTTTTTAGTTACGGTAGAAGGATATTGTTTCGGATCAGACCAATGCTAGAATTTTAAACAAAGGGTACAATGAAATTTAATAACGTCAAGATCTTTAATTTTCGATATAAATAAAAAACAATTGTCAATCATTATTTTGATAGAAACTCGTTTTATTTATTACGGAATTATGCTGACACAGTTTCACGTTTTAAAAACGAAATGGCCGAAGTTGAAAACACACATGTGCCAAAACTCTACGATCATCGAGGCACAAAAATAAAACACTTTGGATTCTTTAAGAAAACACAAGCATTGGGGCAACCAACCTCTAGTAATTTTTAATAAGTAAATGTGTAAATACTTTGTTAATTTGATTTTTATTGAAAGAAGTTATTAAAACCGAATTGTCTCATGAATGCCTTATTAGATTTAGTAAACACCGGAAGTACAGGAAGAAAACAAAATGAAAGCATGTCAACCCATCGGAAACATATTGGTGGATCTTGCAATTTTCCCAGATTGTAATAGTTAACTTTAGTTAACTTTATCCATGAAATTAACTTTTTTGAAGCATTAAAAGTAAAGTATTTGAAGAAATCATCAATTATTGTGGAAAGTATATAGTCTAGAAATAGATAGTAATAATACATGACGTGAAAAGGCACTTAGCATACTGGTACACATTGAATTTAGCTGGGTTCAGTTATTATTATAGTCCGGTTAATATCACAATTTTTCCTGACAAAATAACTATTATATTAAGCGGGGTCCAGTTGAATATCTTAAAAATAAACAATACGTTAAAATTTAGTGACCCATTTTAATGAATTTAATACAAATTATTACCGATTCGATTATTGGCCGATCATCAGTTGGTTATAGTTAACCGATTATACCGATTAATCGATTATGATTTTCAACCGATTTGACAACACTAGTGGGTGCTCATGAAGACTTGTTAAAATTTATGTTTAAAGTGTAGGGAACTCTGGTGAACCCTTGCAAGCCCCCCCCCCTCCCTGCCTAAAAAATAAATAAATAAATCATTTTTAATAAAACAACCTATGATGTTATCTCCTGTCATTTACAGGGAAAGAAAAGAAAAGGAGAGGGAAAGAGAACCACAGCAGAAAGAGAAAGTAGTTTTTCAAAAGCCAGAAATATCAGGTATGATATGGAAATTCATGGAGTGAATATTCAAATTTTAGGTGGTATGGGACACATCCATGTTGTGACGTACTCCCTATCAAAATAAACAATAAAATCAAATTAAATTTTATATTTTTTTTCTTTTCCGAATTTGTTACTTAACAGCGTAGTGTAATGGTTTTACCTACGAATCTGTAAGTCATGGGTTTGAATCCGGCTAGGGCTTTTATAGTTTTTACCTTTCAAAAAAAAAAAATTCAACAATTACCAGTATTTTGGTCAAATATTGTAAAATTTGAAAATTCAAAACTGGTGAAAGTATTTTGATAATAATGTACTTTTATCCACATTAATATCAACAGGTGTCCCATACCACCTTAATACGGGAACCAGTATTTGATTAAAATTTTGTGACTTTCTATATTTTATTTAATGGTGATGGAATGAAAACTTTCAGGAAGATTGCATTTTCACTGCGACAATCGTGAATGTGGTTTTGAATGCATCAATTTGCAAGCCATGATGATTCTTCATATAATAGAAAATATCTGTATCAGCATTTTAAAAATATTATATTCTTTAGAGGAAGATTTAAAAGGATTGCCACAGGATGAAGCAGATATGATGAAAATTATGGGCTTTGGAAACTTTGATTCAACCAAGGTAATAATGTTTGCATGCATTCATTTTTATAAAGTTGATACTTTCACACTTAGTTTACATGTTCTTTTAATATAATATTCTTATTTTGAATTCATGAATTGTTTGTATAAATTAAAATTTCCTACTTTGTAGGGTAAAAAGGTTAATGGGAATGATATTTATGTTGCAAATATACCAAAGAAGCGAAGATACAGGTAAGCCCTTTTAAACCTAATTCATATGTACTGTTATGTGTGTCTTGTTTGAAACCTCTAAATTACCTACGAGTAAGCAGTGCTAAATGTTATGAATATGCTGACTATGAATTACACATACAATTATTATCATATATATGAAATAACAAAATTAAATCCTAGAGAAAATCATTTCCAATTACAAAACAGTGGCGTCGGAAGCAAATTGAAAGAAGGGAAGGTTATGGTTATGAAAGTGGGGGGACTAAACCCCCCCCTTCCCGGTTCTGACGCCTATGCAAATCAATTGAATTTTTGACTTAATAAAAAATCCTGCTTTAATATAGTGGGCTATACTTTATTTATCAGGATTCCTTTTATACTTGCAGACAGTACATGAACAGAAGAGGTGGCTTCAACAGACCTTTAGACTTCATTGCCTGAGACAATTTCCATTAAGGTCCTCGATTCAAGAAGACAGCCATTTTATATGCATAATGCTATACAGTGCATGGAATTACACTTTATGTTCAAACAACAATTAGTGCATTGACACCAAGAATGAAGTTTGTGTACATGTGCATATGTTTTATTGTAGTTTCCATAAAGTACCATTTTTAATATGTAACGATGAAAGAGGAAGACAGTCATTTTATTGAATACATTTTATTATTAATGTCCATGTATGAATAAATATCACAGTCAATGAAACTTCCTCTGCTTCATTTATATATTGTGAATTATTAAAAAGCAGTTGCATAAGAATAACACCATGACATGCAAGTTCATTGTGGGTTTTGTTGTTTATCAGTGTTGTTTATCAGTGCCATCTAATATAAATAATGAATTAGGTTGTTTGAAATTAATTCTACAAATTTCACATAAAAATTATAAACCTAGGAGAACAAAAGAAAAATTTCAAACATGATTTTTATTCATTACTGTGATTGAAAATACTACAAGTATTGAATATTCAAGTTACATGTGGCTGATATTTTTGGTAATGGTCTGTTAAATATCATGAATATACCGGGTATTCCATAAATGAACAAAAATGTCGCATGTTCTTATGGATTGCAGATTAAAGTAGCTAACAAATAATATAAATTGGAAAATTATAATTTTAAAGTAGGGATGTTGTTTGTTTTTTTTTCAAAGCAGCAATTTTTTCTGATCTCAGAGAACTAACTTTTGACAGCCTTAGAGGTATGTCATGCTATCAGAGTTTTTTTCTAAACAGAAAGTGTAAGTAATATGATGGGTAATTCCCATCAACAAAGATACACACAAGTAAGTAATATACAACAAGGAACATCACTACTTTTAAATAAAATAATGTACACTGTAAATGTACACATGTATGAGGTAATGTCACTCAAGAAAGAAGGATTGTTGCAAGCAAATAAATAGTGTCCACTCCACTTGCTAATAGTATGGACTCTGATGATGAGAGTGGAGCATAATACCTGGCATGCACTGAATCAACAATACTGTATGCACAGTTTTATTTGGGTGAGTTTTAAGGCCCAGTAATATAAAATATCCCTGTATAGTAATTGCACATTGTAGAAGAAATTCAAGAAAAGTTACAGTGATTCTTTTACTAGTACAAACTTTCTAAACTGTTCACAAGGTAAAGACATTTGCAATTTCCACAATGCAAACATTTATACAGTTTACAGTATTAAATTGTATGCAGCACTGAAATTATTATCATTCATTGGTTAGGTTAGTTGGGTTAGTGAATAAAACCAATAAATCATTCACTGGTTGAGGACAGTTCATAAAGCTGTTCAGCAAACTTCAAGGCATCCTCCACAGATTCACAGCTAGCTTGCCAGGATCTAGGAATAGCTTCTATGCCATACCAAGCACCTGCAATAGCACCTGCCATTGTTGCTATGGTGTCTGTGTCACCTCCCAGGGTAATAGCATAAATGATGGTCTTTTCAAATGAGTTTCTGTCCTAAATAAAAATTTAACAAAATTTGATATGTAAATTCCACTGATACACTTTCCATTTATGTTCAAACTAGCCTTAATTGTAATTTAGTTAAATACTAGTTCATATATGGTAATTGTAGTAGCTAACATTTTTTAAATTTAATCTTCGTCATATGCAAGTGAAAATAGCTTTAAAACTTTGTGTATACCTGTAGTTCAGTATCTAGCAATTAACTATTTTACCTTAGCTTCAATACCAATCTATTTTGTTTCATAAACAATCTCCCCCCCCCCTCCCCAAAAAAAAAAAAATAATGCACCTTTTGTGGTCCACCCTATAAAATCTTTAGGGAAAGACACCATTCAAAATTACTAGAGTAGAAAAGTTTCAGACTTAGATTATAGGATATAAAGATTGATGCTTTATTTTACCTCCAGTTTGTCGATGTGTTTTGATGCTCTGAGAAATGAATAAACAGCTGCTGGAACCGACCTGTAGGCTGCTATGTCAGTTCCTAAGGAATAAAGAACAGAAAATTTGTCTTCATCTACATTGTATTATCAAATAGACACGGGGCTTTACCGTATATCCGGTTTTTTTTCGCGCGTCACAAAATTTGCGAAAATGGGGAAGATATGTAGCATTTTTAGTTTGCGTTAGTCATTTTTTGCAATTTTAATAGTTTCTTGTAGAAAATAATACAGGATATAATTTATGCATATTCAATTTTTGGCGACTTGAAAGAGATCGCTAAAAAAGCAAAAATTAGATTATCGCGAAAATTACTGGATATACAGTATACCGGTACTATATCCAGTAATTGTACTTATGACTGAAACTTGTATTGATCACTTTAGGTCCAAGGACTATATAAACTGAGAATGTACCAGTAATTACATTTAATGTACAGTGAGTCAAAATTTCAACTCTCAATAGTTTTTAAAATAAAATGAATTTTTCATTATGTCTATGTGAATGTAAATCATATAAACCTGGAACTTCAAAAATTGTTAACAAAAAAATCAAGATGATAAAAATTTTGACCAAACAAACGGGACTACCCAACTTCTCGGTGATATCCTCTGCAGAGGGTAAGTCATCTTGTAAAGCATATTTCCTTATGTCGTCTGTGATGCTTGCATAGGGAAAATTGGAAGGTGTTGCTTCCCTAAATATTCAAGAAACATTAATAAAGCAGCACAGTCACACTCCATTAATTGCAATAATGTAGCCCTCTCCCTTTTTTGTCATATTAGAAAAAGAGGGCTCCATTATTGTACCTTATATTCCATGTACCATTACCAGTATTTATTTGTTTTTGTATATTACTATTGTGCTGCATTTAAATACTATGTGCATATTACTATATTGCCATGAAAATCACAATACAATGCAATTTGTTCAATACACCATGATCCTTGTGGGATAAAACCCTGTGATCTTTATAGTTCAATACACTACTAGACAGACATCAATGAGATGGTGACCATCTAAATAGACCCCACTTTAGGGTGGATCATTATACCTTAAAATAGTTGCTCAAATAAAAAAAGTGACTTGATAATGAAAGACAGCATGATGCATAAGTCAAGAAGTATATAAGCAATACAGGGGAAAAAATAGCAATATTGAAGGGGGGAGGGGGGGAATATTCAATAAAATTGTTCGATGTTGATGAAGTGAGCTACCTTAATGAAGGATGAAAGCAATTTGGTTTGACCTCAACCTCTGATTTAGAAATTCAGTTCAAGATCCTTTACCCATAGACAGTCTTTTGGCAAAGCCTGGGCAAAATTCGGCCAAGAGGAAAGAAATTATGGTCTAAATTCAGATTTCAAAGAGATACTGTGGAATCATTAGAATTCGTGGTGGCTCAATTTTCGTAGTATTCGTGGGTATAGCCCTCATCCACGAGTTTACATCCTCAACGAAAACTAATAATAAAAGATTTAGTTATCATCTGAAACTTAAAACTGACGCATCCACGAAGTTACATCCCCACAAATATGCAAAAAACTCACAATCCACGAAAATTGGCCCCCACGAAATTAAATGATTCGACAGTATGCTTTGAATTCAATTCTGACCTAGAAACTTGGTTCAAGTTGACTGCACACCCTGTACCCAAAAGCACTCTTTATGTGATTCAGAAATAAGTATGAGCCAGATGAAGCCAATGGGAGAGAATATATAGTCTGAATAAGGATTTTCACAGGACCGATATCCTTGACCTTTGAACTTGAAATTTGATTCAAGGTCAATGCACATCCTATACCCTCTCCGTGTATGAAAAATGGACCAAATACATGTATAACGAAAGGTCGAAATTAATGGTCAAACGGATTTTACACAATCATAGGTCTGAATATATGATCATAACATTTGAACTTGATGTCAGACAAAAGATGGAGAGATGGATAGATGGACAGAAGGATCACTATAGGGCGCCCACAGAGCAGGGTCCTAATCAATCTAAGTAAAACTGATATTTTAGATCCACTACCGCTAGGTGAGTATATAAGCGGAGGCGCATTAAAAACATTATATTTTTTTTACATTGGGCTTTATCGATAAAGATCATGACAAGGTAATACACAATGATCATTACAAGTATGTATATGCTATATATAACAGATTTTTTAAGGTAAGCATACTAATATGCATATGATCATAACAGTTAAATACATGTATGTGTACATACTTGTAATGATTGTCCTCATCTGCTTCATCCTCCTCTAGTTTCCTTTTTTTAATCTTCTTGGTGACTTTTTTTTCTCTCTCCATTATTCTCTTCTGAAGTTTGTCACAGAATGCTCCTATATCGACCTCCTTTGATCCTCTCAATGCCAGGTCTACCGCAAAGCTTTGGAATATTGCACCATCTATTGCTGAGGGGTGGGAGTGTGTTATTTTGGTTATTTGTTCAACTAATTCCTAATAAATGATAATGAAAATAAGATGTAGCCAATATTCCAAAATAATTTCAACAATATGCAACACTAATTAGACACTTGGGGTTTTGGTAACATGCTCTTTGAATTTATTTACCAAGAGCTGCAAAAATCTTCCAATATTGTTAACCAGATTCAATTCTTATATTTTTGTTTAAGTTAGGCCAGTAAAGTCGTGTCCTATTTCAAAAAGCAAAAGACCACTTGTTTAGAACTGGAATAAAACCGAGGTTGGTACATGCAATAAACTCACTTTGATATAAAGGAATCCATGAATTGTGGATATCAATGTTTAGATACTGAAATTTAACTATTCAATATTTTAAAAATGATCGATTTATTGTAAAAAACATTTTAAAACTATTAATTCATATTTTTATTTATTGTGTTTATGTACCATGATATTCATAGAAATTCACCACATTTGAAAAAAGTTCAATCTATATTCTATACTGACTGACAATTGCTGGGCATCATTTTGTCTGTAGGCAAACAGTGGAGCTGGAACGATCCTCATAGCCCCTCCATTTCCAAAGGAACCATTCCCATCGAACTGTTCAGCTGCTGGCTTATATGGGTCTGCATATTCCGCCTCCTTAAGCTTGGAGAACACTGTGACGACACTGCCCCCATAACCTCGGAACCGGTGCTCAAAATACTCTTCAGAAAACCTTGCAAGTTAAAAAATAATCATTCTCCTTTATTTTCAACTTTATTGTTGATGCACAGGGATTTAAAATATAGACATGCATGGTCATCAGTTGAGCTGAGTTTTTCAATGGTTTGTGCCATCTCTTTGTTTACATTGGTTATATAGATCGACTGGTAAAAGTTTCGTATTATGCAGAATTTTTTGGCACCTTAATTACGAATACAGTTTTTAATGTTAGTTATACTGCATTTTTTTAAACATGGTATATTTCTATTTCAATTTTTCTCTAAACAAAAAAAATGGCACAAGTCTTGTTCACATATCTCTGTACCTTGCTTGAATTTCTACAACTGAAATTCAAATTTTGGTTGACCATTAGAAAAACCTGTAATTGTTTAAAATGATAAATCAAAAATAAATTGAAAATTCTCAGTTTAAATTAAGACCACATCCTTTAAAAAATTTTTTGAAAAATCTACATATAAATTATACAAGCTCCTACTAACAATCATTGTTGATTTATTATTATTCAATAAAATCAATTTGTGAATGAAAATATAAATTACATTTTTGCCATGTGTTTTGCATCAAAGCCTTTATTTTCAATCAGAGACTGGGCAACACTTCTGGCCATTGCTGTGTCATCTGTGTACTTCCATAATGGCCTGTGTTGTGTGTCCACCTTTCTGGCGTCTGAAATTTACACATTTGTTGCATAATTAATTAGATACAGATATTACACATTAAATTTGATAAGACTTAGAGGTTAGGAGATTGGTTAAGTTTGTCTGTGTTCAGGAACACTTTGCCAGCCTAAGGAAACAATAAAAGTTGATTGCATTGCAATCAACATGAAAGTAACAGTAAACCAAGATGATAACGTTAAAAAATTATGTGATGTAGTCCAAATGAATTCTGTTGAATGAAACAAGATAGCATATTTTCTCATCGCAAATCTCCACAAGAAATCTGTTTTCATACCTGTTAATTTTTCTGGGTAAAAGAAATGGCATGTCTACAAAGAAACCTCGGATTTTCTCCTTTTATTGATATTAATTGTACCTGTTTGACAGGTATGTGGTTTTGTTAAAGTGCAGAAAGTGGTAACTTGGAACAGATCATGAATTATATTTTAGGAAAAACCAGGACAGTTTTTATTGTGTGAAAAAATTTGCACTATCTAAAACCGTTAAATAAATGCCAGGATACTCATTTTAGAGGTTTAATAATATCTTAAAAACGCACTGATTAAATTGGAAACTTGAGTAATTTATTGTTTCTATTTAAGTTTTAATGCTCAAATAATACAACAATTCCGAAAATAAATATCAATAATTAAAATTATGACCAAATTTTATAAACCAGTGACGTCAGGAAAAAAACCAAACATGTTTACCAGGGACAAACCTTTGATTTTTGAAATAGCAACAAGAACAAAATACTCTACTTGTCTAGTCATTCATCTACACATACAGAAAACATACCAACCTAAAAAATGATAACAACAATTAAGCAAGAACTAACCACACACCGGCACTATAAAGATTCTCAAGAATCAAATTTAGTAGGAACTGTAGGTACAATGTATGTGGTTTGTTTAATCAAAAAAAAAAAATGCACAATAACAATAAACATGTATGTTGACCTTCAACTCATTCAGACATCCCACTTAACTGATTGTTTAGGAATGAAGAATTAAACTTTGCAAATGAGTAAAACATGTCTATTGTTATTATAAAAAAATTGAAAAAATTAAACATGTTAAATTAAACAGAAACAAGTTTTACAGATATCCAAATATATTTTTTGTATTTCAAATACAAAAATGTAACAGAATGTGCGGAATTAATGAGTATTTCTTAAGAAATTAGCAAAAACACAGTTGTCAGTTTCGAAAATCCCGGCCCGGGTTAGTCAAACTCAAGGTTTGGGTAACGTTACCTGTTTTAGGATCATAGTCCGACTCCAATTCATCGATACTTTTTAAGACTTTTTCCACTGCATTACTGCTCGCCCATAAACATTCAAATACAGCACCTATGCAATCGCCTAAAACCGCACCAACCAAAGCGCCTTTGAATTTTGAAAGAAGAACCTCTTTCGACATTATTTGTTTTACTTTCGTTTTTGACTATTTCGGATATTTCTATTTGTATTCTAATTTTAGTTTCACCCTGTCATCATCCGGTTCTTTTTTCAGCGCTTTCGGCATGCCAGTCTGTGAAACTTGCGAAGGGGAGGACTATGAAGAGATTGATGGTTTCTTTTATTGCACAACGTGTCAAACGCAATCTCAGGTGATCTGTACACAATATTGACACTTGGCATTGGAAAAATTTTATTCAAATGTTTGGAAAATTTCGAGATTACACCATGCTTTTCATATCTGATTATCAACCTTTTTTTTTTAAAGTTCTTTTAAATTACAGGCCTCTGAATTTCTATCAGTAACGTTAGGCCGTTAAATATATGGGAAAAGAGAGATATATATACCCTATCTATATATAAATACAATTATAATTATAGAGATAGGGTAAACATATGTATATCTCTCTCTTCCATTGACCATACATTTCATATAATTATAAATTTTTAAATATGATTTAAACATTTTACTTCTGTGTTATATATTGAGTTTGATGATGATTATTTCTGTCTCAGGCTTTCCGTGTAGAAGAGGTGGAGGATGAATTTAATAGCCAACCGTCAAGGTCATTGCGGCTCAAAGCAAAAACGGTCAAGCCAAAGTCAACTCGGCAACTGACAGACATAGGTGAATAGAGATTTATTCTGATTAGATAAAATAAATTGTCAATACTCAAAACTAGTTCAGTGCATTATACATGTATTATTGAATTGAATATTCTGATTAAAACTGTCAATGCTCAAAACTATTTCAGAGCATTATATCTACAAAATTAAGTATTGAATCATCATTTATTTCTGTATATCAACTTTTCCATGATATCTCTATATGATTTTAACTTTTTTTGGTTTGTTTTAGAAAAAGAGTTTGGTCGTCCATGGCACACATATGAAGCTTACCAAAAAGTTATCAAAAAGCAAGTGAAAACTCTTATAACAATGGGAGCAGACCCTGCTTTAAAGGTATGAAGTACGTTAAACTCAGAAAATGTAAATATTTGATCAAATAGTAATGCACTGCTTAATCTTATTTCCGAACACACTCTGTACAAATATATCATTCCAAAAAAAATTTCAGACATTTTACTACAGAAATCGTCACTTTGCTTGCCTGAGATATTCTTTTAAACACCATCAACAGCCCCGTAAAGTGAAGTGGCGCAGTTTGTTTACAAGTAAAAATGGCAACCCTTGATCTGCACGTGAATTTTTCTCACTTTATTTTTCGAGGTTGGTTAGTAAAGTGACAATATCAGTAATAGAATTAGTAAATTGCCTGAAGAATATAATGGTACTAATTCTTCCCACAGAATTTGTGTGGAAATAAGGTTAATCAGTCCAAAACTAGTGCAATTTTTAGGGTAAAAATTTTATTGTTTTGTGATTTGAAAAAAAAAATAATCTGAGAGGAATCATACTAAACTTTAAAGTATTAAAACATTTTATAAGCTAGGAATTAAATTTCAGTTTATAAATATTAATGTTATCAACAAAATAAATAAAATTAAATTACAAATGAATATTTCTGCTTTTAAAGTATACATGGTACTTTTGGTATCTTATGTTTTCTTAAATATCTGTAAACTTTGATCAGTATTTTGTTTAGGTCAGTCAATATTTTTTTCATTTTAGTGTTTTTATTCAATTTACAGGATGTAGTTTTTAGGATCTGGTGTAAATATCTATCTCTCACTGGGATAGCATTCCCAGAGGATCAAGCTAAACAAAAAAGTGTCTTCTCAGGATTCCAAAGAAATAGGTATGTATATTTTTTATTGAGAGGCAACAGAAATACCATGATATTATATACCAGTAATTTAGCAGGTGTACTTGATAGCCTGATCCTGTTTTAAATTCTTTTGGATTCAATTTAGATTTGACTACCTTTATAATATATAAATAGATGAGAATGTTGGTATGTTGAGCTCCTGACACTAAATGCGAGTTTTTAATAATATCAAACTACCAGTACATTAATTAAAGCTTTTTAACACTGATGTCCTTGAAATCAAGCGCCTCCTCAACATTTTTAAAAAATGTCCCTGCCAACTCCCTATTATTTTTAAACATCTCCTGAAACCCTATCAAAACTAGCAACTCTTTGAAATCTGACTCTAGCCTTTTTGTTGAAATCCATACCGGTATGGGTGTATTGAAAAAAGTGAAAGTGAAATATTGTTTTAAAGATGCATGTATTTGACCCCTGATATTGTAGAGAAGTTTACCCACCTACAATAGAGAATCCAGTTGTTCCTTTGGTCAGGTCCAAGAAGAAACGTCTACAAAAATTTGGACTGTCTGTCGCCAAGATCAGAAGGATGCAGGTAGATAATTAACCAGTTTGTGAGGAAAATGGCACAAAAGTACAAGTAACTATTGTGTTTTGGGAACCTTTTTTTAAGTATTCTGATTAAGAATGTTTTTCATAGTTGCTTGAATTTTCAATGATTAAGCTACAAGTTTAGCAAACTAGTAACCAACTATCATTTAATGTAATACATGTACATCGATGACTTTTTAAAAGCATATTCATATCCTTAAATGTTGTCATATTTCTGTACTAGGAGCAACAAGTGATGATGGAAACTCTGAAGGGTAAAGAGTTTTACAAAGGAGACAACCCACTGGAGGAGTTGTCAATCAATGGAGATTCGGACAGCGATGAGGACTTCTTGGGGTCAGAGGAAAACTGTATTGTTGAAAAGGTTAGCATTATAATGTTTTCACATTATTCAGCCAGTTTGTCAAATCCATTTATCTTTGATGCCAAGAGGCCTAGGTTAGTTTATGCATTTATGGGACTTCAAGATATGTTTACGAAAAAAGTACTGTAGGTCTTCCTGACATAGTTTTTGCACCTAATTATTCTATGTCAAAGACACTTCTCTTGATACCATGAGACCCAGATGATGCAAAGTTAGAACATCAGGATAAGGTGACCTAATTTTTAAATTATTATTCATTAAATTTTATATTTTTGAGACTAAAAGGCCAGCAGTCATCAAACTTTTAAAATTGATACGTCTTAGGACTTCAGAATACATCAAACAGAAAGTAGGTCACAGTGACCTTTGTCGATTACTTTTTATCAGAGGAGGGTTTCTAGGTGATTGGGCTTCTTGTATTTATATGTTTTTTGACAAATGTTTTATTTGACTTTTATATCATAGAAAGAAATGACCATAATGCTGAGAACACAATGGATGTCAATGTTTAAAACTCTGTGCTTCTGTCTTCTTGGTATGAGGATCCTAAAATGCCTTGTCACAGCTTCAGATATTGTAAGGTAAGAAGTCACAACATAAAATGATATCAGTTTCATTTATGTATGAAGTTGAGGTGTTTGAATTCAATGGATCTAGCATTGTTAGGCACTAATACATGTATTTAATTCGGTATTACAGGCACCTGATGTTACTGTAAATTCCTAATTAAACTCGAGGAATTAACATCCGCGTAAAATCGCGAGAGGCACATCTCGCAGATTTTAAAATCTTCCTTTTATTTTTTTGACAGATGTAAACTAAAGAAACTATGATCAAAATCTGGTGTTCGCGATTTCATATTCTCGCGATTTGATGCACAACGGTTGAATCGCGGAATTAAGTACTCGCGAAAAATAAGGAATCTACAGTATATATTTTGCTCATTGTAAAAAATCATATTGTATAGTACATGGTTATTTTCGCCCCATATACTTTTTGCCCCTAAACACATGCAAACAGTTTCACCCCATCTTGAATTCGACCAGAAACAGTTTTGTTTAAAGAGTGATAATAGGAGACATTAAAATTCACCCTGTCTTTAAATTCGCTCGCTGACAACGAGGGCGAAAGGGACAAAAATAAAATGGAGGTGAATATTTTCCCTGTATACAGTATACCCTCTACCTAATTATTAGTAAAGAAGTTATACATTTTTTTATTATGAGAAAAATATATAACATCAGGTGCCTGTGTTCAATATCTGGTAGTAGCACATTTCTTTATAGGCTAAATAAAAGACTTTACACCAATATAACTTATTTTGCTGACATTGCAATGGTTTGCATGAAATTTTTTAACAATCTGCAATACATTAAAATTTTGCACAGTTTATTGATAGTTACAAGGATAATTTGTCTCAAAGTCTGTACTTGATGATAGAGAATTGAATAACAAGGAATTAATTAAATTCTTACATAATTTACACGTACCATTGGGTTGGAAGACTTTAAACTTTTTATAAACTGCTTTGTGGTTTTTGAAGTATGAACTGTTCACCCCAGTTTATAATTGTTTAAATTATGAAAATATTGAATTCATCATTCTAAGGCATATTATATACTGGTACTGTAGATTCCTTATTTTATGCAAGTACTTAATTTAGCAATTTCAAAGTTTTGCATAAAATAGTGGGCCCAGAATATAAAATCGCAAAAGCCAGACTTTTATCTTAGTTTTATATACCGGTACTGTGTTATTTAAATGTCAGAAAAATAAAAGCAAGATTTTGATATCTGCTAGGTGTGTTTTTTGCAATTTTATGCTGATATTAATTTGGAAATACACAGTATTCAAATTCTCATTTCTCTGACTCCAGGTGGGTGAAACAAGGTCTCCTTCCCTATATGCAGGTGTCCACAACACTGCCAACTAATATGAAGTTTTGTTTTCTTGACAACAACGCCTTTCAAACGAAAGTAAGTAAATTTTTGGAAGACAATCTACCAAGAAAAAAATCTACAAATATTTGGAATGTACCTTCATTATTACAGATGAATTTAACCTTGCACTACTACCAAGTATTTGTTATGTTGATATCTAATTTATATTTATCCCTTTTCAAGGTGCCACGTGTGGATAAAATGTACAAAACCACACAGAGACTACTTGACTTTCTTGAACTAAGGGATGTCCAAATTCAAGTACCAACACCTGTTCTGATTAGCAAGTTTATTGTTCTTCTAAATCTCCCAGGTACAGAGTACAGTAAAATAGTCCATACTGATGAAAGCTTCACTATTAGCAAAGAATGCCCACAATTCATCTAAGGGTCTCTTGCAGTTTCGTGTTTAGCTAATAAAAGTTAATTTTTCTGATCACATTTATCAAGCATTCCATCCATACTTTTCTGTTTGAATTGACAGCCGAGTTGCACGGTTTCTGCCAGAGATTGCACATGATGAGAGTGGAGAAAATTAAAGAACAAGAGGGGATAGAGATTTGTGAGAGCAATGAAATCCTGGCCATGATGTGCATCATAACAACACTACAGCTGATGCTGGGCCTGAACGATAGAATGGAATGGTGAGGTTCTAGTTTCTCTTAACAATGGTTCATCCATTCATGTCACAAATATGTCGATGTTGTCGTGACCAAATGCAAGTTGAGAATCCTAATTACATGGGATTGAATAATATGTTTTCACATGTGCCGATGAATACATTCTTAATGATTGTTGTATATACAGCTGTACATGAATTCTGCATGTAGTGTCTATATTGGATACAGTTCTGTGTGATTGAATAATCAGACAGTTACGGTATATTGGACACATACATTAGGGCTGAAACTGTCTAATATTTTTTTATACATTACTGTTTGAGGAAAATTTAGTATGGTACAGGGGGGATTCATAAGTTATGATACCATTTTAAAACGTAAAATGCTGTATTTAATTTTCATTAATTTATGTGATTGAGACTTTTTTAGTTTTTGTTAAATCACTTTCACAGGGAGCTTTCCAAATGTGCTAAACAGATAATGGAGCTTCCAGGCTTTGGTAAGTCCATGTGAATGTCCAAATGAATATCAATATTCAAAAACAGCTAAGTAAAAAAAAAGTAAGCGATATTGAAAATTACTGTTAGTTTTTTTGTGGTGAAATTTTTTAAAAAATAATGCAAACTGGTATATAAAGTATAATGTATAAGGCAGTTGTGAATTATAGTTCTTTGCAATTCTTGACTGTTATAACAATTTTAACAAATATTTTAAAATATTTTGTTGTTGTTAAAGCACATTCATAATTTAACATTTCTTAAAAAAAACAGTTATGTTGTTGAAGTATAGGTTGTGTTTGACTTCCAGAGCACCGCCTGTTTTGCTGGGACCAGTGGGTGTCCTACACCACCGACCATAAACTGAGTGGTACCTACTCCTGTGTACTGACCGCACAGTTGTAAGTAGCTGCAGGTCTGTAGCTCCCGGTCTGAAAAAATTTGGATGGACGACCTGGGAGCTTTACTCAAATTGCCTCAGAGTTTCTCTTAAACATGCTAACCGACCTCGAAAAATGAAGTATATTAATTTACGTCGAGATCGAGAGTCGCCATTTTCCCATATAAACAAACTGCACCACTTCACTTTAAGGGGCTGGTGATGGTGTTTAAAAGAATATCAGAGGCAAGTAAGTGACAATATCAGTAGTAAATTTCCTGAAAAATTTAATGGTACTAATTGTTTTCACATAATTTGTGTGGAAATAAGGTTAATCAGTCCAAAACTAGCGCCATTTTTTGTGCGCCGTAAATCGCAGGTTTTTACTTTGGGAGGCACTGTAGCTCCCAGGTCGTCCATATGAATTTTTTCAGACTGGGAGCTACAGACCTGCAGCTAAGTTGTAAGTCAATATTGGACAGCCCACACTCAGTACAAGTACTGTTAACACCTTGTCCTAGTATAAAGTACTGTAGATTCCTTAATTTACATGAGAACATACTTAATTCCGCGATTCTACATCAAATCACAAGAATATAAAATCGCGAATGCCAAATTTTTATCATAGTTTTATTTAGTTAATTTACATTTGTCAGAATGAATAAAAGTGAGATTTTAAAACCAGCGAGATATATTTCTTGCAATTTTACACGGATAATAATTCCTCGTGTTTAATTAGGAATCTACAGTATTTGTGTTGCAGTCAACTACAACTAGCATTTTGGTTCCATAGAAAATAAAATATAAAGATTGGCTTACCAGTAATTCGTGTACAGAACAAGGTTCTTTAGAAGAAGAAGTGGAGTGAAAGATATATTTTTAATAATTTGGATACCATTTAAAACAAAATATTTTTATACTACATGTATATACTTGTAGATGACCAGGACCCTCTCCTCTGGAAAATTGATCTGGATCGAAACCTAGATAGTTTTTAGTCACTTACTTTCTTATACATTTGCTTTAATGTTGTTATTATTGTTATTAATTTTGTATTATTTTATTATTATGATTTCTTTTCATTTTTGTTAATAATTCTAGTGACCCTAGATCAGTCAAAGATATAGACAGATATGTGGAGGAATTGAAATCCCTGAAGAAGAATGTCAGAAAGATGAACGACAACTGTAGAAGTAAGGTCTCCATCCACATTACACAAGCTGTAGAAGTAAGGTCTCCATCCACATTACACAACTGTAGAAGTAAGGTCTCCATCCACATTACACAACTGTAGAAGTAAGGTCTCCATCCACATTACACAAGCTGTAGAAGTAAGGTCTCCATCCACATTACACAACTGTAGAAGTAAGGTCTCCATCCACATTACACAAGCTGTAGAAGTAAGGTCTTCATCCACATTACACAAGCAGTGCTTTATACAGTGTACATCTGAACTGTATCTTGTGTGTGTAAATGTTTTTCATCATATTCTTCATTATCCTTCAGGATACACTAGAACGTACATTGTAGATGCATATCTATTTAATATACATGTATTTGCAATATTAAAAAATAATAAATAATAAATACTATCTGCAAACAGAAGATGCAAACGAATTTCACTTGTGTAATAAATGTACGCGATTTACCATATGGTTGATCAGTTTTAGGTATCGTACATATAATTTTCGTAATGGGCTCTTAAATCTTTCTAGAGAGATGTGAAAATAGACTAGTGAGAGAGGAAACCATATCTGCTATTAAAAGACCAATTAATCTACTTTTGGAGAAAGTGAAAGAGAAGGAGAAAAGACATCCCAAGCCTGGCAGTGAGAGGGAGCCCATGGCAGCTGGTGAGATTGTTTTACCAAACTGAGTTTAACTGTTTAATTAACTAGCATGGTATTGAAAGCATCAGTAAACAGTAATGTCTTAGTGCTAGGTTTGGTAGATTCAGATGATATCTGTAAGATTTCAAATGGGGAGGATATTATTAGTTATGCAGGTCCAGTCAAGGGTGTACTGGGATTTACCTCGGGTTGTATTCCATACACCCTGAGGCTAAAGGTTGTATTGAATAGAACCCGGAAAATCCACGTATACCCTCGATTGGACCTGGATAACGAATTTATTTTCTATGTAAACCAAATAAATCTGTTTCCCATGTCAATAGCAAGGGTGTATAACACTTTCAAGATATGCCATTTACGCATTTAATGCATTATGACAAACTTTTAATGCATTGTGATGTCACGTTTTTTACCTCGTTCAAGTCGGGTGTACGGAAATTTACACCCCGCTTGTTAGCCAATTAAAATCTTGTGTTACAAGCTACATAGGAAATGTTGGCTTATATTGTGAGGCAAGGACTGCATTCGTTTTCTTAGATATACATGTACACATGTACAAATATACTGTGGAATTATATAAATTTATCAGAGCCAATTTTGTAAATTACAAGTTTTTTCAGGTTCATAGGAATGTGAAACATGATATTGAAGGTGTAAACTCATAGCTATAAAAGAGTATATGTACAAAATTCATGAAAACTCAGCCACCACTACCGGTAAATATGGTACAGTAGGTTCCTTATTAAACATGAGGAATTAATATCTGCATAAAATTGCAAGAAGCATGCCTCACAAATTTTAAAATCTCGCTTTCATTTTTCAGAAGTTTTGAACTATTATACAATTATAGCCTTTTGATGAGGTCAATACATGGTTTTATAGACCTGATGAGAGTATATCGACCGAGGACGAAGTCCGAGGTTGATATACTCTCATCAGGTCTATAAAACCATGTATTGACCGATATCAAAAGGCTATAACTGTTTTATTATAATAAATCAAAAACCAATTCTCTTCATTCTCTTCAAGAGTATAATAGTAAAATATTTTGTTCATAATGTATAGGTGTTGATTTCGCTATTATGACGTCACAATGTCGCACGTGCCAAAACCAGTATTTTTGTCATGAAAATCTATTTTTAGAATAGTTAGGTCAATAAATTTTCTATTTTTAGTATAGTAAGGTCTATAACAGAATTTATAGCACGGTCACGTGACAGCAATCGACCAATCATGTGTTTGGGAAAAATACGATATTATAATAAATAGAATTATATAACAAAAAAAATCAATGCTGGAGATTTTATATTCTCATGATTTGATACAAACAGCGGAATCGCAGAATTAAGTACTTGCGTAAAATAGGGAATTTACAGTACATGTATATTTAGAAAACAAACCTAACAAGTTCACATCTCCAACCAACTGAATTTAAATCTGAATTTAACAGTTGATGTGAAAAAGATTTGCCGATTATGACAGCCAATCTACTTGGAATAAATTTCAATTTAGAGAACATCCTCTATTATATCTTTTCTACAATTTTATCCATTTTGTTTTATAAGGATTCAAAAAGATCACAATAGTTGTACAGAACATTCAATTTCATGACACCAATTTTGATTCTTGAACTTGTAGAGCTGTTGGAGAAGGATCCAATGGGGTATTTCATGGGGGAGTATGATGAGGAATTAATGGCGGACAGTGAACCAGAGACTGTTTCATTTAAACCATGCAGCCTGAAGTACATCACACAACCCAGGTCCTTCGTCCAGGAGCTGGAGAAGTGTGGATTAGATGAGAGCACCATCTACAGTTCCTGCATAGAGAGTTCAGGCGAAGATGATAACAAGGAAAGTGACAACGAAAAGGACAGAGAAAAATTTGATGAAAACGATGAGGATTTTCACCAGTTGTCAAGTAGCAGGAGAAGAAACAAGAAAGAAAAGAAGACAAGAGTGAGAGAAAAACTGTCCAGAATAATTGATTTAAACCAATCAGGAAATGAAAAGTTCGATAAGAGAAAACTGTCAGAGATTTCTGATATTGTCTTAAGTGTGCATAAAAACTTTCCATTGGTCGATCCAATGAATATTTCCACCAATCAGAGTGCTTCTCTTCAGTGGCTGATACAAATTTGTGCTGAAGTAATTCAGTGTTCAGTGGATGTTTTACAATCAGATCTGGTGAGGTTTCAGATCTCCATGTTTGGTGAAGATGACGCATTACAGACAAACCGCAGAGAATTTCTCCAAGATGTTGCAAATCAAACATAGTGTCTCTTTTTACCAAATAACCAATCATGTAATTTTGAAGTAAAGTTCTAAGTAAGAAAGTTGGATTTTCAATTGTTTTCTTCAATGTAAATTGAAATAAAATAACATGTACTGTTAACATAATACGCTTGGCTGTGTATTCTTTTTAGCGGTTTTTGCAGAAAGTAGCTTCTGCTACATATAAATCAAGAACCTTGCTAAATACCACTCATATATGTAGAAAAAAAGGAAAATACACTAATTCAAATTCACACTCACTTTTTGAAAAATCATTTTCCACCAACTATTGTACATGCTAAATATACTACGTTTACAGTATTGGAATTATCATTTCCAAGCATTATCCTAGAAGTACAGTCAAAATTGTCTTAACGGCCACCCAAAAACAACCATCACTCTTGACTAGCGGCCAGTTTTATTTCCCCCAGACGATTTTTATTATATACTTGTCCTGGAATGAGCAGCCACTCGTATATTTTGTGTTATAATAAGTTACCTCATGTTAAATCATCCCTTTCAATACATGTACTTAAAGAAAATATTTTCACCTTTGCATTGGACTGCTAGTAAGTGTATGTGAGGCTTGTCTCAGACTGCTGATAATGCAGAAACATGTCGGTACATATTTATTTAGTTCATGGGACTACAAGGTCCATTTTTCATTCCTTATGAAAGTTGTTTCCCTTTAATAGTTTATTTTGCTCTCTGTGGATCCTTTAATTACCGGTATACAGGGATTATATTAAATACTAAGGTCATGCCCTTGGGTCTCTTGTTTTTAAACTGCATTGCATGCAAATCTCAGTCTTGTACAGCAGAAAGGCACAATCATAGACACAGTTCATATATCTTTATCAAAGTACACTATATTCAAAGAGCAGATGCCAAAGGAAATGTCTAGTAATTTTAATGTTAGAAATGTATACAAGTAGAGGGAAATATTGGCCTGCGTAATATTTTAGCCCTCATTGTCATAGGGTGAGTTTAAGACTAAGCAAATTCCAATGTCTCAAATTATCTCTCCAACACAACTTTGTCTGAGCGAATTCAAGACAGGGCAAAACTGTTTGCAAGTGAAGAAGGGCAATAATAACACAGAAATTCATATTTAAAGTTTGGATTTTAAAAGATTCTAATTTTACTACAAATTGTAACGTGGAAATAAAACCATAAAGTGTATAAAAATGTTGGAGCTTTAAACATTGTATACCTTATATTTCTCTGATCAGCCAAGAAAAAGCTTTTTCAGGGGTCCAAAATTACCTGATATTAGGTATGCCATAAATGTCTACCACAGATTCAAAACCAAATAAACAGATTCCTTGTAATTTATTGTTGAATAAAGGGAAATCATTATACATGCTTGCATAAGGACAAAAGAGAGAGCGAATACATGTACAATATAAAAAAAATCACTATAATATAATGTAAAATTTCAATGTTCATGGAATGTATTAAAGTCATAATATGCCAACTTTCTTGAACAAAATTATACAGTGTATGTAAATATCCTTTAAAGTTACGTGTATAAAGTATTGTATATAACATAATACAAAAGATTATTTTTTTTTGTAACCATATCAATGGCAATCAAAAATGAGGAAAATGTAAACTGTAAGAATTCTACCGCAGAAAGTCTTCCCGTCTGTACTTGTTATTTACTAAGTCAAAAGTCTGGTAAAAAGCTTCACAAGTTTATTTGGATCGTATAGTGGTTTGGTTACAATCTAAATCCAATCTCTATCTAGTCTCTCTCTTCAATCTGCTCTCTAACAATTGACATGCATATATATACCCTTTCGGCTGGGACGGACAGTTTCGGTTACTCATAACCACCTGCGCTGGTTATGAGTGTAGATTTAGTGATCAAATTCCTAAACAATATTTTACTTCTAAATACAGTATCAAAACTGTCAAACTGTCCATCACAGCGTCGGGGGATGCGGGCTTACAATTTCCCGCATCAGTACAAAACATGAGTATAGGTTAAAAGGTTAACAGAAAACATGTAATTCGTGACAAACTTGCAATATCAGGACTCCATAGAGTCTGCAAATATAACAAATATAGCATTACTGTCCCATACCTGGACGTGTGAGCTCATGCTGCTGCGCAATTAATTTACAAAATATAATTTCCCAAGGACTTTCCAACATAATGATTAACATGTTAATAATTGCGCAGTTAGCATATACAGCTTCACATGTTCATTTCATAGTACCTATCAAGGTCACCACATAGTCATCTGTTTACAAAACAAACAATAAAAGTCATACGCTGGCTTAAATGCATAGAGAAATGCTGCATTAAAAACCGTACCTGCTGCATAAAAAATGTACCTTTTATAAAAATCAATATTAGCACCATGTGTCTCCAAAACACATTTCATATAATACATGCATTACAGTATAATGGTGTTCACAGTTTTCAGTGTTGCCTTTTTGGAGCTGGTAACCCCACTTTTTGAGGGTGATTCACGTGGAACTTTCTTGGGGGGTGACATTTCGACTTCCTGACTAGCTTCCTCTCTGTGCTCCAACTCAAGATTGTCCTGTACCCTAATCAGAACATCACGGAGCACTGATGCCCTCGCTTCTACCATCTTTTCTGTGTCGTTCAGGGCCTGGCAATCTTCTGTAGAAATCCCCTGAGAAAGCTGGTGAGAATACAAATGCACATACAGCAGACAAGAATATTGAATAATAATAAGGATCTGTTTGTAATAGTATTATTTTGACTTACATAGTGCTCTTGTAAAATGTTATCTTTAATGCTCAATTTTTTGATTTTATGGGCATCTCTCGTGCAAAACTTAACACCCTATGTCAAAAGTCAAAAATTTGTTCCCTTAAATTTAAACAATTATACTAATTATTTATCATGGTCAATGTTGATCATTCTCTGCCAATTCATACTAAGGCTTGTTAAAATCTACATGTAAGTACATCTCATGAAAATAACTTTAAATGACAACGGTACCTGACTGGTGAAAGATGAATCCACATTTTTATCAATAACAAATGGTATCACGTAGTGGTCATTCCAAGAGAATTTCTGTGCGAGTTTAACAGATTTCAAGTCTGCATCTCCTGTAAAAGCCAAATATTCATGTATTGGTATGTACAGTATAATTCAACTCACTACAGAAGACACTATAAAAAAAACCACACATTTTATTTTCATTGACAATTTGCAAATAGCCCAAAGAGATCACTATTGGTGTTACTTCGGGTTCATAATATCGCATAATATATTGAACCCCGGTTCAATATTTCACTGTATCAAAATATTATATGACACCGGTACATTTTGTTGAGTGTGTTAATAAATCACTGCACTGATATGTAGAGCAGCAATTTATTGTGCTTCTAAATCAATGAGACTCGCAGCCAATGAAAAGTCAGGAATTTTTATACTCTATTTTTTTACATTTTAATCTGGACAATTTTTTTCCCTTTTCACTGGATAGCTTACCAATGACCAGGAGACATATGTCGATGGCCTTGGAGACGATCAGATCCCTCTCCTCCAGACTGTTTCCACAGAAATAGGTCTGTCCGAAGGATACTACCTGAAACGTTCCATCACTGTTCTGGGGGTAGTCCTTGGTTCTGTCCTACAAAAGGGTCACCAATATGTAAAATTCTCTCCAATCAAAATCATATAATTTTGAAATGAACATACTAGTACTGCTGAATATCTATACACACAGTAAATGCATTCAGGGATCTAGAGGGAGCAAATTATCCCTCAGCCCCATGTACAGTTTACCAGTGCATATACATGTAAATGTAACCTATTGCAAAAGGGAACATAATTTCAATTATATGAAGTAGTATAAGGACATGCAGATCCAAAGAGCTTGAGATATTCTATCTTTCTATCTCTATACCTTTTTATCTCTACTGTTCTTTCTCTCTGTCTCTACCTTTCTATCTCTCTACCTTTCTATCTAATCTCTCTACCTTTCTATCTCTCTCAGGGAGGACATGCCACACCCTGTGGGATTTCAGTGACTGCCGAGTCTCCTCCAGAAAAGAGTGACTGATCAGATACTCAGTGTTGTATCCTCCCCCTGTTACCACGGTGACATCATCAAACTTACAGAGCACCTGTCCAAGAGCTCTGTTTAAAAGCAAATGTACAAATAGTTAAACATGTATCTTATGATTATTTTGATAAAAAAAATTGCTGAAATATATACTTTAATTTCATAATTATACATTCAAGAACAAGCAAGAGCTTAAAGCACAAACTTGTATGCTATTAAAAGTTCAATATCTTGTATTACTTTCAAATGAATGTTTCAAACTATCGTTTGTATGAAGTTTTCAATTTAAAATTATGACATTTGTCTTGTTAATAAATTTTCATGAATTACCCTCATTTACAACAAATTGGTCAGTATCGATCTTTCAAGATGACATGTCATCTAACATAAAAAAAAAAAAAACCTTAGCTACATGTACATTGTTAAGGATGACGTTTACTCAGAATGAAAAAAAAATCCACTGATGATAATAAAAACCCATCTATTGTATGTTATAGACCTTTAATTGTAGTGTTATCTTTCACTTTCAAAAAAGTAGGTCAATGACCTACTTTTTGAGTTAATGGCTAATGAATATATTTCAAAAAATCAAGAAAAATCCATAAAAATTTTACACTACGATTGAGAATTTCTTAATTGTGAAAATATTAGAAATATATAAACATTTTAAAAAATGAAATACAGTTTATGAATGGTAGTGGCACTAAATAGATATAAAGCATTAAAATTTCAGCAACAATTTTAAAAAATATTCCAGTCCGAATTTCCTCTATCAGTTTTTAAATCCCTACCCATTTTTGATCAAACTTTACAAAAAGTTGAATGATGAAAACACAAAAACATTTATAGTATTAAACTACTTATATTGACCTTATTCTGTTGGCATAAAATTTATATGAGGTCAATGATCAAAATTTTGAGATATGGTGTCTTTTATCGTTTTTAAGCATTTTTCGATATTTTTGCAATTCGTGCCATACGATAATTTTACTGAATAAGTGAGGTAAACCCAACAGAAAATATACAAAATTATAAAGACTAAAATATAAAATCTTAACTTTCAATATTAGAGTACTGCCAAAAATGTTTGAGCTGAAAACAAAATCTGCAAAATTTAGTCCGAATTTCCTCTGTTTGGCTAAAAGTCAATTTTTATTTGAGCCTAATTCCATAATAAAGTAGAAAAATCGAATGTTATGTCAATAATAATCCATTTCATAAATATTTTTTGTGTTTAGAACAAATTTACTCATGACTTTGAACTTTATAACAATCCGAATTTGAGAACTCAAACCCTGAGTAAACGACACCCTTAACACAGTATGATGATATTATGTAGATATACATGTACATACCTGATGGTATTTGTGTTAATGCTATCACAAACCGTGGGACCACAGATATACACACATAAACTGCTCCTCAAGAGTTTCTTCAGCTGCTTGACCTAAAACAAGTAGTTTTCTGGTACATGTATGTTAAAGGCACCGAAATACTCTTAACATGTTCTGACATTTAAAATATTCATTTTGAACTTGTCGTTATTAAAAGGGTACATGTATGTATAATTCAAAGACACATCAAATAAGGCGCATGTATATGATCTTACTGCGTACGATATCCTTGCTTCGTCCAGTTCTGCATTCGGACTCTGTCTTGCTTTGGGATCTAACAACTTCTGTAAAAGTGTGGGCAGATGGTCCCGATAATCCCCCTTGTCAACACACTGAAAGATAAAAGGAATATCATATAACATCTAATGGCAGAACAGAAAATGTTGTCTCAAATCAACATAGAATTATGTAATAAGTAAACGTATAAATTCACAAAATGACACCCACTGTATAAGTGTTGGAGTGCAGCATCAGCTCCAGCCAGCTGGGGATCTGTACGTTCTCCATCAGGAGAGGGACCACTTTCTTCCTCTGCTCACAGTAATACAACTGTAACGATACAAATTCAAATTCATTGACAATTATCGTAAGGTCACTATGTGCTACAATCCTAAGTGTAATGTTATTGCTTTCACAAATGAATACTACTTACAATACTTTTTCAAAATGACATTTTTTTACACCATTGCAAAAAATGATGTAAGGTTTTCCGTACTATATAAAACAGTTCTAATAAGTATGACCATTACTGGAAATTTTGACATTTTCCAAGCCAATTACCTAAATCATATTAAGGTTATCAGTACCTGTTGTTGGCAGGTCCTGGAGTGAATGAAGTCGGGTGATAATACGGCTATAATGACTCCAGCATCATCAGCCTTCTCCTGAAAGGTCTCCCTCTCCTCCACACCCCACCCACCGCAGTCTACAACACAAAAACAAGCCGTAATACTGTGGTTTCATTCAAATTTGTGGGGTTCAATTTATTGGATTGTCGACAAAGGATTGTTGGGATGTTTACACTTTGTGGCTTCCTTCTTTTGAGAATGAATGAACCCTGTCTTTCACTTTTTGTTTAAGAATGTTATTTTGTGGGTAAAGGGTGCCCATGACATCCTAGAACATTATGCACACACAAGTTTTTATGATTCCACAGCATAGGGGAACCTGGTGGTGTATCGGTATCATCCATGGTTGCCTAGGCTAAAATTCACATCATACATGTTAACCTCCAGTGATGAAAAAGAGGTCGATTTTGAACCGAAAAGCGGTAGCATTGCGCGCAGCCTTTTTCGCCTATATTCAAAGCACAGATTTTTATGTACCGGTACTACATATGAAGTAAGGGTTTCTGATAAGTAATTAACGATATCAACTAAAAATATAAAAGACTTTTGAAACTTAATATTATATAAACAGTACACGTGCAATAAAAATGTTTGCATGCATTTACCATCATATTGATTACCGGTAAGCTATTTTTTTTGGAGGACAAAATATTTGAGTGCAGAGACTTTAACAATTGCCTTGTTCAGAAAAAATAGGTTAAATTGCCAAAATTTAACATACAAGAGAAGTAAGAACTAGTAGGAAATTGTATATTCTTTTTCAATCAAATATCAATATCAAAATGATGTTTTACATGCTTATCACAAATCATGCAGCATTGCATTAAACTGCAAGTCAAGTTTACTGTTATAGCCAAGTTAAACGATATATTCAGTCATCATTAAAGCCACATGTGGAATTGCAAAGCTTCTTTTTCCTTGGCGAGGATAATATCGACATGTCTTGTAACTAATGTAATCGCGGGAAGTGGCTTCTTTTATTGTTCAATGTAAAACACATGCTTGCAAACTTGTCATTCACATGACTCAATAAAGCGTTTGTGTGCCTCCGATTCAAAGTCACACGCTAATTTCAAACCTGACGAGATTTTTTTAGCACAATGGCTTCCAAAATGGCTATCTATCAAAACAAGGAACGTATTTTGAAGAAAAGCGGTAGATTTTTTAATAAAAGCGGTAGGCGGGAGACAGAGCTAAAAAGCGGTATACTTCCGCGTAAATCGGTAGAGTTAACATATATGATCACACAGATGATAATGACTGAAACACACAGAGTGTTAAAACATGTGCTGGGGTACCTGTTTCATCATAAACAACCCTGAAAACTTAATTTTAATATCCTGATAATTTCAATTCATAGGTTAATGAAGCAGTATATTTTTTTATGTCCTGATAGTTTCAAATCACAGCCTTACCGAGCCTGTGCTCCGAGTTCTCAGTGTTGGTACACCATACTTCATAACCCAGACCCCTGATGAATTCAGCAAACTCAACACTCTGAAATTAAGAATGTGTTACCAGCATAAGTTAGTAAGAAACTTATAACAAATAAGGATTTAAAAATCATTATTATAAATTCTTCTAATTTTTATTATATTATCTAATTTATATTATCTATTAGTATATCTATAAAGAATTGTATAAAACTGTCTTGCATGCTATAGCCTTTATGTAATAATATTCTTCTTGTCTGTCATTTGATTTCATATTGACTGTATGCCAAAATGGTGATGTTAATAAACCATTGAGTTGAAATGAATTTTATATCATATCTGTGATATCTACAATGTCAAAAATGTTCATCAACAATTTATCATTTATTTCTTAAACTATCAGACTGCTGACTATGACTGACTCACCAGCTCCCTCTGGTTGATGTGAACACAGATGACCACCAATGGACATCCATCGCGGTTACACTGGCAAGCTTGCTCGTTATTCTCCTCAACCAGAGTACAACTTTTTACCACTGTTTTCTACAAAGATTATCTATACATCTTAAATTTTGAACCTTAATGTTTTTAAACACTTTTGTTCCTCAGTGTTTTGACTTATTGAATAACAACCAGTGTAGATTCTATGATGATCAGATCAATTTAATTTTGAACTGGATTAATTAATGTACCTGTATCTTTAACTTAACCATCATTTACTGATGACATTGTCTGTGATGTATGAAGTCTAGCTGTATCTAAATTTTTATACGGTTAAAGTTTTAGACAAAAGTTTTAGACAAAAGGACTAACAAACTCAAAGACAAACAAAACTTCAATTTAATACACTCAGTTCAAGTTCATGAATCTATCTAATTTAAAATGTGCAAGAAATCTATAACTAATTTACACAAGTATTTGCATTCAAAAGTTCAGGTAAATGGTAAAATGAACTTATTTTAAAAAGCTTTACTACAACATACTCTTTTCACTAATGACATCTTCTTGAGCTGAGCCTTTTCCCTGGCTTTGTTGAGGAGCTCTTTGATTTTACAGGCCACCAATCTGATGTGTCTCTGGTCCCAGACTTTGATATCTGTCGCTGTGGTTGATCCTTCAGCTATTTCTGATAGAAAACAAAAATACATTAGAGCGTTACATTTAAATACTTGTTTACAGTGTAAATGTATATGCAAGCAACATAATATTTCTTCCCAATAATACGACATTTAGGAACTGTAAATGTAAATAAAAGGAATGGTAACAGTTAACCAGTTAATAGTTTACTTGTACAATTTGGTCAGGATATTGCTAACAACTTTAATATACAAAATTTTTTACTGGTTAATCTGGTAAATATTTCATCTTCATGATGATGTAATTCTTTATTTGAGAATGTACATGTACACGTACCAGCATTGATTTGAGTCTGGGTTTTCCAATCAATATACTGGGTGGTAGCAAACTGTATCGCCAGGCATTTAGGAGGCCAGTTCTCCAGAAAGCTGACAGGGATAATGAACTTTCCTAGAACATCTGCCAGCTTCACCTATTGCATAAAATTTACCTAGAGATTATATTTAGTTCACTGCATGTTTATGTTTATTACATTGCATCATTGTTGAATGCACTAGCGAGTAGTGTACATCACCAATAAATGCATCAGTGTATATCATTCATTTTACAAATGTTTTCACTCACATTCATTGAATTCATTCAAAGAAAAATTCATCCATCAGGACTTTTGCTATTAGGAATTAAACTAGAGGTACTGTGAGCAAGCTCACAATTGATACCCCCTGCTAAGAAAAAAATCATAACTCAAGTAGTTTGCTATTTCAGAAAATGATGGATGCTATCTATTTAACAATCCATTTTCTATCAATGACAACTGCTCTATTTTTTTGAAATTGCTTATGCTAATATGAGTACCGGTAAACAAACCAATTTCTATTCTTTTAATTCCATTTTATTTCAACTTAACTGGTAATGCATGAAGACATTAGTATCCTTATGATAACAAACATGACTGGAATCAAACGATAATCCACGTCAAGCAGCCATTAAATGTTTATAATTTTTGGTATACCGAGCCTGATGTTTTTACCAAAAAAAAAATTTTCCACACAATTATTTTTCGAAAAAATATAAAATATATCGAGGCAGGCCATTTTCAGAGGGGCGGGCAGCGATGAGAATCTAACAATTAATTTTATTTCGCCTTACACAAGCAAGCTTTGTGTAAAATTTAACCTTATAATCATTTCCATTCATACAAGACATGACACATATAAGAATAAAGCATTTTTTAAACAATGACTTTGAACTTGCCCAAATGACCTTGGGTCAAGGTCATGACATACCTTCAGGTCAAAGGCAATCTTTGTGTGAAGTTAGAACTTCCAATGTTTCTCCAAAAGAAAGAAATGGACCGGACACGAATTTTGAACCTTTCCTGCCAGTGACCTTGACCTTGCTCGAATGACCTTGCATCAAGGTCATGACACACCCCCAGGTCATAAGAATATTTGTGTGAAGTAAGAACTTGCAATGTCTCTCCATAAGAAAGATATGGACCAGACACGAATTTTGCACTTTTTCTGACAGTGACCTTGACCTTGTCTGAATGACCTTGGGTTAAGGTCATGACACACCATCAGGTCATAAGCAATCTTTGTGTGAAGTAAGAACTTCTAATGTCTCTCCATAAGAAAGATATGGACCAGACACAAATTTTACACAGACAGACGGACGGATGGACAAGGTAATTCCTATATACTATATAATATATCTGTATAATAATCAAAATTCACTTTGGTAGGCATTACAACTAGAACTGTCCTATTGGGACTAATACCCCCGCAAGGCTAATTTCAAATGGGACAAATAATTGAATTGTATAATAAAGGTTTGCGACACATAAATAAAAAAAAAATCTAGAATTTTTAAAAAACTCAATTACACATGTAGTTAACAAAGAAAAATTAAAATCAAAATTTTCAAAACTTCACTGTAAATACATATGTATAACAGTAATACATTTACAAATTTATGTATCTGGTGATATTTTTTTATTTCATTGTTTTAAAGAAAAACCAACAAAGTGACAATAACCCCTCCCTTTGCAGTAAATGAAAATAGCCAAGCAATGCACTTCTGTTGATAACACTTTGAATATCTTTCTAATCAGAGTCTTGACAGATGCAATTAGTTGTTTCAAATTTTCCTCACTTTCTCCTATGGTACAATGCAACTCACTATCAGAAAATTGATCCCATAGGACTATGATTTTCTTTGATGAGCTTGTTAAATTGGATAAAATCCCAAAACATTATCATAATTAGCATACTATGTAAAAATATGAAAAAAAGAAAATTTAATATTACAAACAATTTTAAAATTGCCAAAACACTACAATCATATCAGTAATTTTGAATTTCATTTAAATTAATGCCCTATAGGGTCACTTCATCAATTTACTTGACTAATAAATTTAAACAGCTTCTAAAAATAGCTAACTTCTTTATTAATAATAATATTATTTATTTCATTATAATGATAGAAACTTTTGGTTTACATGAAGCAGTATTAAAATAACCCCAAAACCACCGCCCATTTTACAGATTATCAATTTTCCCTAAACCCATGCTCCATCTAAACCATGGCTCAGATAATGGCCCCCTTGGGACAAATGAATTCAGCCACACTTGTCTTTGATGTTCTTATTAGCTCCAAAGAATTTATCATTGACAAACAAAAATTTTGCATTGTCAGTTGATAGAATACTAATAAAAAATAATTTAAGTTAAGAAATAAAGACAAAAAATCTCCATCTGGATGTATTAATATAAATATATTTTAGAGTGCTTACTATTAATTTATTAATAAAGTCTGTAAGGATTACCTCCCTTACTTTTCAACATCAGTGTATAATATATAGAATAAGGAAAATGAAAACTGTCATAAAATCATTAAATCTTGTCCGATCTTAAAAAAAATTGCAGGTGCACATCTTCAGATGGTGTTCAACATACGTACAAATTTTCAGACTGTTCCATGCAGTAGTAAAAAATTCTATAGGGGGGACAAAGTTGCGTCTACAGACAGACGGACAGACGGACAGACGGACAGACAGACAGACGGACAGGGTGAAACCAATATACCCCCCTAAACTTCGTTTGCGGGGGTATAATAAACCCTATAAACTACCAGTATGCTGACTGTATCTCAGGTTTATGACTGGTTTACTGACAATAATAACACTTGCCTCTCTGTTGGTCCACTGAGTTTCTCCATACTTTGGTGTGACCAGAGGAACAAAGAACTCACAGTTACTGACGGCGTAGTTCAGAGAATCCTGCCAGTCCAGCCCTGACCGAATCTCATGCACATCCTTCAACAAAGATGAAATTAATGTGCATATATGCATCCTTACAGTGTACATACAATTTGTATGTACTGTATTACATCATTTTGTGAGTACTCCTAGCCAGGTAGTGTTCCAGTAAATGCACTTGGGAAAAATTGGCTATGAAACAGAACTGAATCAATCTGACATTAAGGTCAAGATCTAGTAAATGAAAGGTGCCTACAGGTTTATGAAATTCAAGATATAAATTCTTTCAATGATGCTTCATAATAATAGCTTTGTTTGATAAGGTGTAATGTGGCTTAAATTTTTGTTAAACACAACGAAAAATCATGTTTGAACTGTCATTTTCTACGAAATATGAAGGAAATAAGTAACAAATCTCAAAGTTTTGTCCATTTTTTATTATTGGAATATATCTAGAATGCCTACAGTCTCTCCAAAAACGGCATCAAACAAGCTCTTGACCTCCTCTTTTAAATGGTGTCAAATTGAATATGGGTATTGGGGTTACTTTTTTCATGATTTGATATAGAACGTCAAGAAACTTTTTCATTTTCTACATAATTCCTTTAAAGCCATAAAGTACAGGAAAAATTTTCATCAAATCAATTATGAAGTCATAATGGTTCTAGCATCAAAAAGACATTCTGGAATCATTTCCTAGATCTTGACCTTAATAACTCACTAAATACACAGTGAATCCAAGAGCAGATAACTCCTGTTTGAGCCTCAGTG
Source organism: Magallana ariakensis (assembly GCA_020458035.1). Lineage (NCBI taxonomy): Eukaryota > Metazoa > Mollusca > Bivalvia > Ostreida > Ostreidae > Magallana > Magallana ariakensis. The sequence continues at coordinate 39,646,354 of CM035819.1, read as the reverse complement.
CATGTTGTGCTGCTTCTGCCCTCACATAGCTGATGAGTATCTGCTTGACAGACCCTGTCACATCCCCCACACTGGAGTCGGCAGGGGAGACCCTCTCCAAGTCCTTACTGGACCGGAATGATAGATGTCTCTTCCTGGATATTGTTATAACAGAAGATCTGCTATTTCATACCAAAATAGAAGAATTGTACCTGTATGTATGTTGATTAGTTACCTGGTATTAAACATTAGTGTAATATCTAAGAAAATCATAATGCTTAAATGTTATTCCTGTGTATGAATCATGTATGCAATACAATTATCGTAATTTTTCTTTTTCTTGACTTGGTAAAGCCATGCAAGTTTCATTAAAATAGTTATATGGACGGATAAAAAAAAAACAATAAAAAAAATTTAATGACACTAACCTTGTACCATGAAATACATACCTAAGTACATATAAGTAAGTATACTTTAGCAAATTGATGGACATACTGTATTTAATACTAGAGCGAGTCTGACAAATACCGTACCTATTGGCAGTGCTGGCTTTGAAGGGTAGGTTGTCACCCTGTGAAGAGATTCTGGATGGTGTCAACAGGACTCTCTCTGTGTTGATGGTGACATGGCTTCCGTTACACACATCCAAAAGAGAAAGACTGTTCTCTTGCTTAGCACTAACTGGCCAGCCATTCTGTTCAACGAAGTGGAATTCTTGCATAGATGCTCGACCTTCATCATATATCTGGACAAATATTAATTTTACATGTAAAATGTTTTTGAATTGAAATGATCCAGTTTCATTGAAAAAACATGACTATATAAATGTACCAGTATGTAACAGAAACCAGCGTGACAAGGGCAGTAACTCTTGTAATCAAATTACACTGTACAATAATGTCAGTCAACAATATGTGTCAGTTGAAACAATCATTCATTCCACGAAATGTCCATTCATGGAATTAACCTTCAAGAATTTCAATGATTATACAATAAACAAGATTACCTGGTCGGCAATCAGAGATCTCAGAGTTCTGAGCTTTGACTGTAAAGCACAAAACACGAAACCTATCACAACACCAGTGACAGTCCGTACAGCAATTTTTGGTTCACCTGAAACCATTCAAACACTCAATTATCATACTGTACCACACTTCTCTCAGAAAAGAGACAATACCATGATAAAATTAATTCAAATAAATCTTCAAAAACTACAAAACTGCATTTGTTTACAGTAATATTTAAAACTTGAATATTTGAATTTTTCACTAATTGTTTGGTGATGATTAACACACAGGTACATCATACAGATCAATAAAAATATATATTTCCTTATCAACTCTTGTTAATGAAAATGATATCATTTACATATGGGGTTGGCAAATGAGTACAAAATATATTTCAATGAACTGGTCATATTTATAACGTAGTAGCAATTTTTAATTACAACATGCAACACCATACAATTGTTCTGTTAAAGATACTGCACTTTTAAAAAACACATATTAATACCCAATCCCTTATCAAACATGCCATATCTTGTTTCAAACCTCTAGCTTTACTTGAAAATGTACATAAGAAATATTCCATCACCAGTACTAACATGTGCAAGTTAGTTGAATTCCTGTACATGTATTACAACGACAGATTATTATTTCAAACATCACTCTTATTTCAATACATACCACTTGTTTCACTTTAAACATCTTGAAAATTTATAACACATGATACGCATTATAAAAATGGTGGGTTTTTATACTATAATACTGTACTGCAGTGATCAAATTCTAACAAACATGTATTTTATTAACATATACAGGTACATGTATTGTAATGGACGCACACAGGTATAATTCCTTGGTGTTATGTGGTAGGATCTAGACTTCTACACGCATCTTCAAGCTTTTATAATGTACAGCATCTAATCTAGCCGACATTGAATATTCGATTAACAACATAATTATTTAGAATGTGTAATACTGTACAGTGTACATATAATTTTTCTTTCAGGAGTAAGAACTTAAAGTATATACTAGAAGCACGAAAAAAGTATACTTTTTTGTACTTTTTTTTGGTATGGGAAGAAAGGAAAGAACATTAAATGCTAAGTATAGTAATCTTGCATCTCTGATATTCTCCAACCCTTTGCTGAATAAGCACAATTTTCTGAGAACTCTATTAAATCGCTAGATGGCACTTCTAGTTTTCCGAAAAATCAGCCTAAATCAGCCAAGGGCTGGAGAGGAAAGGAGTGAATAAAAAAAAAACCTTTTGTTACCTAGTGCATGCATGAAGATGGAGTAAATGGGCCAGGGTTTATTGAGAATTTGCTGTACATACTGCTGTACTTACATTGATCCCGTTGGACATGTATAGTTTTTTCTTCTGATAAAATGTCTCCAATTTTCAAGATATTTTCCAATTCAGAACAGATTCCCCACCTATAATGAAGATTATACAAAGGATTGATTAACAAATACCATGGATATTGCAATCATACAGTGACTCACAATAATTGATATATATGGTACATTTACGAACAAAAATTATATCCATGTTTTTGGGGTTTTTTTTTTACTAAACTGCGGTTTCATCAATATTCATGGGCATTAATTTTTGAGGATTATATGATAATCAGTTTTACGGGTAAACAAATTCGTGGAGAATGATCCTATCAGTAGAATGTGTTCTTAGAAATTGCACCTCAGTGAACAGATCAACTCAACGAAAATTGTAATCTCAGCGAGATTCGTTGAGACTGAAAAATTTCGACGGACATCTCTTTCGCAGAGACGTCCGTCAAAATTTTTCAGTCTCAACAGATCTCGCTGAGATTACGAAAATTGATAAAATCACAATATATATTTCTAGTGAGTAGTAAGTGTCATTGTTTTGTTGGATTTCGATTGAATAGAGCAGCTTTAATTAGCATGTACATGTAATATGATGTTTTTCTTCTTTGGAAATTACCCTTCTTTTGAGCAAAATTGAAGATTTTCCACAAAATATATCAGCTGTTTCTTCATAACATCTCTAAACTTTTCCAAAGTAAGTTCACGAATTTGTGAATTAAACAGCTTGATTGCTCCCAAACATCTGTCGTCATCCTTCCCTGAATTATCTCCCTTCAAGATGACCCCAAGTAATGAATAGTCCCCATCCATCACTTCGAAGAAATCAATAGCCGATTAAATGTCGTTTTTGCTTCCTCATCACGAAGGTCTAAGGTCGTGTCAACTGTTCACAAGCATGCTAAGATTCGCTCTGGAAAAGAATCACAAATTATATAAAATTTCATTAAAAGTTGCTATAGGTCGTGTAAATTGGCATTTAGCTGTAGCACGTGAATGAAAAATAGCAAAACTCAAATTTCCCACCATTAACCGGAAGTCATGTAAGATGTCTCGATTTACCTAAAAGCCGTGAAGGATCCCCTAAAATCCCGAGTTTATTTGAGTTTTTTTAAATGAAAAATACTTTTCCAAATAAAGCATTTCACAATACATCTAGCTCATTTACATTCATTAAATATTGAATTTACAAGATTTATTAGTGGCTATATTTCCTTAATCATCACCCTCCCCCTTTTATCCTATTTAATTTTTTTCAGTTTGGGGGGGGGGTGTAATACTAATAATGCCATTTTTACATAGATTGCGTAAGTATTTTACACAATGCATTTGTGTAGGCGTGAAACATTGTTCTCCAAAGGGGAGGCAGACTTAATCCAAGTTATGAAAAGCGAAAAAAGGGGCAGCCCCCCCCCCTCCCCTTGCCCATTGATATGTGCCTGAAATAGGATATATTCTGTACACTGTAATCGGCGTTTCTTCGACAATCATGTATTTGTTTCTAAAAAAAAATGTTTTTTAAAAGATAAGCACCTGCTACAAATAAGTAGTTTAATACCTTATATTTCACTTTTTAGGCAGAGTCAGTAGATTCTGATAAAAATGCCACGTTGCCGTAATTAACGTTTTTTAAAAGTGTGTATGGAGGGGGGTGCAGACTCATTCGAATAAATCTTGACAAGCAAATAAAAATTATTTGCTCCCAAAAAAGAAGGGGGAGTGATGAAACTCCATCATTATTCAATTTACTATATGTAAATTCAAGAAAAATGTCTGCTGCGAGAAAAGTGCTACGGGCCTGTAAAAAAAAAAATCGCGGTAAATAACGCGTACACATTTACCTGAAATGACATCGTCATAGCATTAGGCTGTGAATATAATCTGATCTGAATTTATCGTCAGTTTCTGAAGTAATGTAATGCCAGTAGTAGGAAGCCGTTTTTTCAAACCTTTTATGCAAGAATATTTGGGTGAAGAAAATTCCTATCCCTAGCTCTTTTTTTTTTTTTTTTTTTTAGTAGAAACGAAACAGTTTGTCTTTCGACAGAGTATATAACTCAGACCCCTTCTTTTAATGGATCTTGAATTCCTTTAATATTTTGTGTAGAGCAATTTTGTCAATAGTATTGCATCGTCTGTTTATCGGAACTCAAGGTTACTCTGATTATAGTTTGTTTTCTGTGATCTTCAGTAGATAGCTCTTTCAAGAGTAAACATTTATATCAATAAATGCTATCAAGGTCTGGCCAGTCGACCACGCACGGACGCTATGGACACACGTACATATATATACATTTCTTCCCGTACAGGCCAAGGACAAAATACTCAAGACAATATTTACCACAACTTCAATTTTATAAATGGTTGTATACCGTTGTAATATAACTTTTATACAGTAATTCAATTGTTGTTCTGCTTTTTTTACAGGCACGTGTGTATATCTATAGCATGGGGTTTTTTTTTTAAAAGAAGTTCACACGTACCCCAAATCTTGACAAGCCCAAAAACGATTCTGTTAATCTATATATATGTTTAGTTTACCTATTATTATTTTACACTTTCAAAAAAATTAGTTCATTTTAGCTCAGTTAGCTCGTTCATAATTATTTCTTTAAATAGTAAATTAAAGAAAATTGTTTTTTTAAAAAAGATGGGAGTCGGGCCTACTGGTCTCCCTGATGCTATACGTCCTTGTTTTATTTTCTGAAGTATTCAAATATACATGAGCTTAGAGTTTAGATTTGCTCGCATAGTACCAAAATGTGAAACCCGTACATAGCCAAGTATGCGGGCGGATCAATCTTACATCTTTTCTCAATATAAATGCTTATTTTAAGAACTTGTCGTTATTTTTGCAATCTTTTTAAAAAAGTGACGAGGCATAGCTATCAACATCCAGTTCATGGATAAAGGCTATGTTTCTCCAAGGCCGATTCTCGGTAATTTTATTGTGTAAATTTGATAAATGTGAATTTTCCAGTCCCGACCCCCCCCCCCCCCCGGCCCCGATCCGAGCAGTCCATTAAATAAGAATATTTCTTACAAATGAAGAAAAAGTTATTACCACACGAGTACAATGGAGACTCAACGATTATAATTGCGTCTCTAAAGATTATAATTTAAAATGTCTCTCAGGCTGTCCGGCATTTACAACGTTCTGTAGTGTCTGATCAGAATAAATTTTGTTAGAAAATCAAATGTCAATGGTAAAAAAATATAATGTACAGATTCCATCTTTAATTGTGAACTTTCTTTTATTTCTATTTGCACTGTGGTTTTTTTTAAATTAACTTTGATTTGATTGATTTGAACATATTTTATTGTGTAATTACACAAGAGGATTGGAAACAAGTTCTTTCAACTTACGTGTTCCTCTCCTAATGATAATACATACAATATACACAATTGTCATTTTGATATTACATGTTACTTATAGTTATTAACTTTATAATAGTAATATCCATAAATATGCATTTACAAAGTATTTGCGAATATTCAGTAAATAGTGTTGATATACAGTATAAAATAGCAAAAACAAGAAAAAATTAATTATTAAATCTTCCAGACTCTCTTATAAAGTTTTGAACTGCTGAAAAAATAAAGCAGTTTGTATAATAAGACAAATTGTCACTACCCCAAAGAAGCAAATGTGAATTAATTAAGATTGTTTCTTCAAGCCCATTAAAAAGTATTTCAAATAGATTGTTTCTAGCATTTATATAATTCTTGCACACAAAGAAAAAGTGATAAACATCCTCCTTTTGACCACAAATACAATTCGGTGATTCAATAATGTTTCTTCTGTACAGATCATAATTCAAAATACAGCTGTGTCTCAATTTGGTATGCATAATATTAATAGTGCGTTTACCGAATGAAAAATACAAAAATTAACTTTGAGGGGGAGGGGGGGCAAATCTCGCAGCCAGGTGACATAACCTTTGGGAAAATGTGCAGATCGATCTAACCCCCCCCCCCCCCAAGCTGCAGGTCTGTATCTCCCGGTCGGAAAGACCTGGGAGCTCACAGGTCGTCCATCCGAATGTTTTCAGACCGGGAGCTACAGACCTGCTGCTACCCCCCCCCCCCCCCCCAAAAAAAGAAAAGCAAAGCGATTGATTAAATATAAATACAGGGCGTGAATAAATTAAAATACTGCATATAAGGGTAGTAATTAGATTAATGTTAATCAAGTCCATTGACCGCCACGTTGTTGACCGTGAGTTCAATTTCCTGTGTACCAAGGAACTCGCTGTATTTAGCGCAACCACATGATGACGCGCGTTTTCTCGTCGATGATGAAATGTTTATAATATTGGTATCTCGTTGAAAATTTAAATGAAACTTAGTCTGTTTGTATATAATATGGTTATTTGAAAGACATTAATGCCCAGTGGCTATCTATAAACACCGAAAAAATGATTAATTAAATCCAGAGTGTGCGATTTAGAAGTGGGATAGTTTCGATATAGCAAATAAGCCCTAGTGACTCAACCTTCAACTTGTTTTGTTAAAGAGGATTATACGGGGTAAGTAATTTGGTTGATTTTAACGTTTAGTTAACTCAAAGCGGGGATACGAAGCCTTTCTGAGACGAACAGTTGGTAGTCAAGTGAGCATTTTGAAGGGGTGTCTGGTGGCGATTTTTCGAAAGTAATAATATCTTCTTGGTATAATTTCTCTTACCCCTTATTCAGCCTCAAAGAAAGACCAGATTTAACCAGTATGGCGGATCAGCTGTTGAGCTTCGAAAATAACAAGGATCTTGTACTATGTGTGATAGTGTAGATTCTGACTTATTTTTACAAATATTAAAAATATAAAGGCCTATAGTCAACATTTTCTTTATTCAGCTGTATTTATTAATTGAAAGGCGGTAGCAATATAATAGGTAAGTACCATCTAATTAGTCAATAGTTCCTCAACTGGAAAGGTCGGGTTTACGCTAGAGTCTATATAACGTGGTTACAGTGATTTTCCATAACTCAGCTCAGCGCAAGTTGAATATTATGTTTTCTCCTATTTTCTTGAATAATTTTTGTATTTCACTAACTATCTGGGGTCGGTAACACTTCATCTGTGCATGCCAGAAATTTTAAGCTTATTCAGCACAGTTTAACACAGCTTATGTTGACCACTATGGTTTATTGATTTGTGTCCAGTGTGAGTACATGTACATATTCCTTGTAATTACAATATTATAATAATACATTACCATATTTTTGTAGGGATTGGAACTTTTTTCTGATCAAAAAGACAAAACTTTAAAAAAACACTAGAAGCCCCACAATATGGCTGACCCACTGTGTCTGAACCATGATGGTCACTTCATGGACAATTCCACATCCGATTTTCTGAAAATGTCGCAAACTCCTGCCACATCCGTCACACAAACTTCGCTTAGCACTACATCTTCATCGGACCACAATTCTAGTGAGGGGTCCAAACGAAACAAGTACCACTGGAACTTTTTCAATTTCTACAATTCTCCGAGCATTCCAGAGACAAATGAAGACGAGGATAGAACCAGTCCGAATAGTGAGTACCTTATCGCATTGTTCTTTTTTCATCATAGTATTATATTGTAGTTTTATTGTGTGAATTGACAACAATATACATGTATTTTTATTAGTTTGAAGTCTTCTTGTATTAGAATGAGATATCGGTAATAAAGAACATTAATGTCTTTGCTTGTTGAAGTTCATCAGGTACAGGTTTAAACTATCCACTTTTATATAATATGAGGATAGAATATATAGAACCATTTTAACAAGGCCTTGGACTTTCAGTAGGACGTGACTATCTATTTACTGCGTCAAAACAAGTTAAAATGATGCTGGTTTCAAGTGAAATATACACCAATTGCGTAGTCTTTACTCAAAAGCCAGACAAATCTTGTTGATTTCAATGAGCAATTGCTGAGTGGCCTACGATGAAATAGACAGGATTACGTCACAATGTTGTTTGACACCAACTACCCAAAGTCCAAGCTCTTGTTAAAATGGTTCTAATATGAGGATAGAATGTGCACCACTGGTTGTTGGTTTCATGTATTTACTGAAAAACCTACATGTACACCTAATGTAGAATCATTTTTATTCGTGGGGGTCAATGTTTGTGGGTAGCCAAAAATTTTCTGGTTCGTGGGGACGTATTTTCATTGGTAACTAGCAAGTTTAAGATAATTTTGATAACTAGTAAACAAATGCTTGTATATACGTTCGTGGGGATGTAAATTCGTGGGCACGGCCGACGGGTTACCCATGAAAGCCACGAACATTGGTCCCCTACGAACAATGATGATTCCACAGTATATATATATTTTATGAATGTAGCAGTAAGTACTTTTGAACCCAGGGTAATGTTTATTGATGACTATTGACTTAACCCAAGCAAATTCATCTACATATTCATGCCTGCAATTCATAACAGCATGTTTTCATACAGCCTTAGGTCTCTGATTGGATGTTTTATTAATGAACTCTCATGAATAAACATTTTATTTATCCCCCTCCTTCCCCTTTTCCACAAACACAGTTAACACACATACACACACACACACACACACACATATACAATGGGATTGAGAGAAAATTTAACAAAACATTCTCACTAGTTATTGGATTACTTTATTAGCCATGCCAGAAAAGGAAATTGTATTAAGAGAAAAGTGACACTTTGGTATATTACTAGTAGCATGGTCAAAAGCCCTTTTAATAATTTTTTCAAATTGAATGTACAAAATTTGGCCAAGTGTATTTCAAAATAGGTAAAAAATATAAAAAAAAAATAAAAAACTAATATTGTCCCTTGGATCTCCCCCGAGGTAAATTTCTGGATCCTTGTATTTAGCAATGTACTCAAACTCATCTGTACACAATGTAGACTATAATTTTAACATTGAACTATTTCTTGTTCTGGGCACTTGATAGGATAATACACAATAACTTGATTCAAAGAAAAGTATCGATAGTATGGAATCTACAGAATAATTGCTCACCAAAAACTATGCAAGTATATCAACCTTGGATAAATGACTGAACTCATTTTTGGACATTTTCTGTATAAACTCGCAAATGGCACCAAACACTTCAGTTAGAGAACTTGATTGATATCGATATAACCTACATGTACATGTATGTGGCTTATAATTATTAATTAAGTTTCTCAGGATTTACTTAATTACACCAGTTGGGGCAAAGGGGGGGGGGGTATCTTGATGCCATTTACCAGTAATAATTAAGTACTGTATGTCATTGATGATAAAATCACAAATTCTTCAATTTATCAAGATTTGTTTACACTTTGATTGTATCTGTGTGTCAGTACAAGTAATAGGACATCAGGCAATGAATTAAATTTCTATGAACCCTCTAAAAAGGCCCCTAATCTCCGTGACCTATTTCTTGATCCCAAACAAATGCAAAACCATTTAACAAATAAAAAGTATAAAATGTCAGTTTTGCAATTTTGAATCTTCCAATGTATTACAATGTATGATTTTTATTTCATATCTGCTCAATTATGTTAATTTACATGGGATCATTTGGAATTTAGCACACAAAAAAATTCCATAGGCATAGGAAGACTTTAAATCTATTTTTAGCTTGAATGTCACCTTGACATTGTCCTGCATCTATACTTCTACGCAATATTGAATAACTCGCCATTTTCCTATTGTACACTCACTGGGATGTTGATGTCAATTACCTGACCAAGCTCAATAAAGTGGAAATATGTAAACAAACAAAACTACGTCTATCATTTGAGGGGTTGTTGGAAAACATTTGCAGTATATATTACTGCAGTGGAAAGTCTGAGTAATAAAGAAGTTGGAAAAAATTTGATTCAAAATGGCTAATATCAAATGTTCACCACACAGTTGAAGGTAAAATTTAATTAATGAAGATTGATTATTTTGACAAACAAGCATGATGATCGAATTATTGATGATTATATTTGAATACAGTTTTCAACATTGGCTCGAAAATTGTATTCAATATCTCAATGTCTATGATAATTGTTTTACTGAAATGTGTTTGCTAATTTTGATCATTGAAATGACTCAAAAGAAGCATGATAATAAATTAACTTTACTAAAGTGCTCTGTCACAGGACTCTAACAAGAGTGTCATATAAATACAAATTTCTGTTTTAATATATAATTTTTAGATTCTTTCAAATTCTAATGAGTATTAATGGTTGCTTAATCAGCAACATACAGATTTTATTACTAATGATATTAATTCTAAAAGAACGAATGGTGAAATCTTTGTCATATCTTGGGAAAAAAAGCTACATTTATAAATAATCAGTTTGATTAAAACCATCCCCCTTCTCCTTACACTTGTCAGAGTCTGAAAGGTATCGATAAGAGGTCATATTCACATGACTTTTACTTCTGACCAATCAGGGAAGGGCTTTCATTGCTTAAAAAATCTATTGGAACTTTTCAAAAGGAGATTCATGCTTGTTCTATATGTAACCTCCAGTATTGAAGAGTTAAACCTCATAAAACAGATAAAAGCATGTCTGTGATTGGTTGGAGTATATTTACCGGTAAATTGTATGCAAATGAAGAGGTTATGTGAAGAAGACCTCTTATTGATACCAGTCAGACCCTGACAAGTACGGTAATATAATATATTAAGTTAAAGTTAAAATTATATAGTGCCATATTTTAGTAACTTTTTTGGCAATTAGTTAAAAACCAGTTTTTCAAATGTGTATAAGCATTATGCCACACTAATCAAATGGAAATTTCATCTCTATTTACTAAAATTCAGATTAATATCATTATTTACTTGAACACAAGAAGTCCAAAAAAATTATGTCAGGGAGACAGAGGTGCTCCCCATCTAAATCACTAATGACTACATAAAAGAATGAGGGTGTACTTTTAAGGTGGTGCATAATGCACCCTCTTCTCACCACTGCAACCCAAGTTAATCCCCGTGATCAGCAATGGTTGTAACCTGTATGTGAGGGGGTATGACGGTCGCCCACTAGGACGCATGGGTTCTCTCTGGGTCCTCCGATTTCCTCCCAAGTCTTTGATCACATACCCCTCACACCAGTATCTGTGCCAATGAGCGATATTAATATTATAATTGTTGAACTTGCTTATCAATGATCATTGTATAATATATAATATATATAATATATAATCTGCATTCCTATCCTATAAATGCAACAAGATCTGAAGCTAACACCATTTCAATCTGATTAAAATCAGCCGTCCTGATACGCTACCGCTCTCGAACATCTGAAACAAGCCGCTTAGAGGTCACGTCCGAACGACCTTTCGATAAGCCAATCAAATTGTGGCTAGGAAAACTCTGGATTTACATTGTTGTTACTTCACCCGATAGTCTTTAAGAGACGGGGATTCTCATTAGTCTAAAAGGTCACGACCTGATATTTAAATATTTAGATTGTCAGGTCGTTCAGACGTGACCTCTAAGCGGCTTGTTTCAGATGTTCGAGAGCGGTAGCGTATCAGATCAGATTGACACCATTTTGGTTTGTTTTATCCAATCATCATCATGAATTCTCACACACTCCTACCCAACCCCTTCACCTCCATCAGGAAAGGTTTTGTGAATTTTACAAAATTCTGGATACTATTGAGATATGTCACTCTTACTAGATATATTTCTATCAATGCAACAAAACCAAATCACATAACAATATTTTAATTATCAAAATGATTTTCTGTGGATCCTTATACTCAGGTGACAGTTATCGTGATAAGGCTGCCCATGGGCCTCTTATTTAATAGATTAGCATATTGTGTAATTTTTATGTTAACAATTTCTGACTCATATAAGGTACAAGTGCTAGATTTCTGTGTAAAATGTCCAGTTCATACCAGTTCTTAGCATGTTTTGAATGGATGCCAAAATCATGGTCCTCAAAGTAGTTAAAGATATAAATAAATACATTGTAACACATAAAACCTAAACATTTTCAAGTTTTCCATTTTCTAGTTTTGGCTAGGTTTATTTAACAAACTTAACATAATTGTTTAATTTCTGAGTTTAAGAAGAAAAAATTGATTTGGCATCAGCAGACATCAAATAAAAATGGTTTTAACAATTTAAAAATAATAGATATTGTCAAATATTATGACAAATCTGACGTTTTCGCTTAAAACTAAACCAACCAACCCCCACCCCTCCCCAAAATAAATGGAAAAGGCTACATCATTGATGCTAGATTAACAAGTGAAACTGTCATTAAATGATATTATAAAATTGCATTATTTAAAAGCTGTAATCAGTACTAAGCACCTTTGTGATACTGTAACACCCTTTACTTTCTGTTGTAGGTTCAGTCGTACCCCGTGCACCTACTCCTCCTGCGCTAAAACTAGAAACCATCCCACAACCTCCATCATCAGGCACCAAACCAAAAGTAAAACCAGGAAGCAGCCTCTCAGCAGAGGTAACTAGGCAACAGTTGACTGGTGCCCAATATTCAAGCATCTCTCAGCTGATTAAGTCTGGTGAAGTGTCCAAATATTTCGAAACAAATCAAGTGCAAGATTTCGCTCTTAGAAAATCCAATTCTTTTTCTGATCTCGATCTGGCGAGAGAGCCGTTCCGTGAAAGGAAAAATTCTTCCTCCTCGTCTACATCCCTTCCACCAACCCCTGGTGGCTCTCCAAAACAGTTGCGAAAAGCTTCATCTGTTTCTACTCTACAAGTTCTAGAAAAAGCATCGGAGAAAATGAGGGACGAAAGGACTTTTCATCTACCTGATGACAGTGCTGCTGCTCTTACAGCACATGTGAAAGACAAGAAAAAGGAAGCAAATCCTACATTTCATAATTCTAATGATGACAATGCTTTAATCAGGCGCTCTAGTCGTGAGATGGTGTCCGTAGACAATAAAAAACGTGGTGTTCTGAAAGAAGCTGCCAAATTTATGGAAGCTAGTAATGTGGATCATTCAAACAGAAATACAAACTCCCAAGACAGTGGATCATTATTCCAGAAAATACAAAAGTGGGGTACTACTACCACAGTTAAGATGACAAACAAAGATGTCAATGCTTGGGCACCGGGAGGATTTTGAGCACGTGTCGGACCCATTTATTTTGTGAAATTATTATTTTTTCCTGTTCATGTGATTTATTTTTATTGACTTTAATTTGAATTGGTATTTTTTGTTGTGTCTTTTTCTGCATTTTAGGCATATCATTTTAAAACAAAATTTAGTTTCTCTGGCACTACCTCACTGTAAGTCTTATACTTCCACACTGATACCGGTAACATTTTTTTTGGGGGGGGGGTAAGGTGAAATTTGATAATTCCCCCGTTTTAATGACAGCAAAGAGAGATAATTCTTTCAAAAAACAAATTTGGGCCTGAAAAACTAAATTATTATTTTTTGCCTGAACATATAATTTGATGTTCCAAAATGAAGAATGTGTGGATATTAATGCATGTTACAATTTTGTTAGGAAAGAATTTTGAGAGATGGGATTTAAAGCTACAAAATTTCATTTTAAGTGATTGTAATAACTTATATTGGGTGGAATATAGCTTTATTAATTCAATAAATATTTGGGTTGTCTTATTTGTTATACTATGTAGTGATAAATATACAAATTTACTAGATGTAAACATATGTTGAGGAACATGGATGGTCAACAAATTAACCACAAGGTACTGTATACCAACTTTTATTCGCGACGACTTTATTTCGCGATTTAATTCCGATAAATTGGTTCGCGACAACTAATGGTTGCGACCAAACCTCATCCAGACTCGTATATTGTTATAACAACCATACGAAAAAGACTGGTTCACGGCGAGAAATATTTGCGATGACGAGGCTGTCATGAACCTCGCAAAAATTTCTTTCACGCGAATAAAAGTTGGTTTACAGTATACCTGATAAATTAAATGATAATTTGCTTTTTTGGACATAAATTATAGTTTTGTAAAGAACTCAATTTTTTTTAGCAATTTGAAATTATCATATTTTAACTTCATAGAGAGCTCTTCTTATCCTGGAGGATTAGCCATCACCAACCACGGCAGTGTTTTACGAAAGAACTTACAATCTGTGGCCAAATTTACACATGCTCATTTATTCTTAATCTTGACAACTACTTTAAGAAAGTATAGAAAAAGAGTGTACTCATAAGTTATCAAATGAATTAATTTTCTACCATTAAAGAAAACTAATTAGAACTGAAAGTCTGATATAAATGATTTTTTTTTTTTAATAAATTTTATGCATTTAAAATTATTTCATGATTTATTTAAGGTTGAAAAGATTAACAACTTGTGTGTTGTAAGTTCTTTAGTCAAACAAAGTTCAGTCCGCTTTAAAAATTATTTTTTAGGGGAAGCAAACATTGATGGGCAATTATCACATATTAATATACATTGTATACCACTGCCCCATGCATACAGATATGTGATTTATGATAAATAAATCAAAGAATACCTTAGTAACAATATTTGCTGATGTACAAAAACCTAGTGTTAGTTATAACAACATCTTAGCGACTGTCAGAAATGATTGAACACAAAAAATTGAAAATATTATAGAGTTGAAGGGTTGTAGATATTTGTTCATACATGACCTCTGTAGTTTATCTACGTAATGGCTATTCAACCTAATTCTATTGTAACCATCTGTTTTACTGTACCATTTCTGAAGTATGGTAGTCATTTGCTTTTAGATTTATTGTTAGGAGAGGGTTATTGTAATCCTAATTGAATGCATTTTCCTTTTCCAATACATGTACTGACATGTGTTTGTATATGTAATGAAAAATGGAGCTTTTAAATATGTCAGCATTTCAAAAGAGCAACGAGGGTGAAAATTTACTTCATATATTCAATGTGACAATATGAATAATAATTGAAGATAAACATTAATACATGGTTTTTTTTACAGTGCCAAAGTCTGTTATAAGAAATTCATTTGATGTTAAAACATTTTATGTTTTTTGTTGCATTTGTGTCAGACATAATTTTTGCTACAGTATTTTTCTTTGTATATGTTGTAAATTTTTGGTTCTGGTAACATATAATGTATAGTATGTTAACCTGTAAAGGTGTGATAAGGTAATCAACAGGTGTGGAAGGTAAAGACAGATTAGATTTCTAATGACCTACATATTCTGCTGTAATTTTCAGGCCAAAGATTCGTGAATCTCAGTATACAGATTGACTTGTCAATGCAGCCTACAGAAGCTGTTGAGAAGTGGTATTACATTGTAACAGGTTACATGTACATATAATTACATATATATCAAGGCAGCTTACAGTAGCTGCTGAGAAGTGGTATTACATTGTAACAGATTACATGCACATGTAACTATATTTTCCTCAGGAGAAAAATTGTCTTTGTTGAGCCCATTTCAATGTATAGAGTCTGTTGTTGGATATTTCTGGACTGGAGACAGCAAGATGTTACATGTATCAAGATTTATTTTATTTTCCTTCATAGACATCTGTACATTGTGTTTTCTTATATACAATTATACATGAATATTCACATGTACATATTTGAATAAATCATAAAGAAGTGTCGCAATTTGTTCTGTTTTAATCAGGGCATGGTAAAACAAATAAACTTACCCTTGCACATCAACAACAAAAAATATTCATAAGACAGGCTAGCTATATTATAAGTATAATCATTTGGAAAGTATATTTGTTGAGGAAAGCGTTTATAGATGACAATATTCATCCGATAATAAACCTTGGTTTGTACCAGTAAATGGAATGATCCTAAATGATCCTAAACCTGTGTTTAATAATCCAACGTTTGGGAATTTTCGATCAGCTACAATTTTGATAACAAATTACAATAAACAATTTGAGTTGAACCAATGATGTGTAAATTCGTTGCATTAGAGTATTGGTATTAGAACCATTTTAACAAGAGCTTGGACTTTGGGTAGTTGTGTCAAACAGCAATATGATGTAGGCCTGTCTATTTCATTGCCCGCCACTCAGCCAAGGCTCTGTGAAATCAACAAGATTTGTCTGGATTTTGAGCTAAGACTGTGCAGTCTGTGTATATTTCACTTGAAACCAGCGTCGTTTAAACTTGTTTTGACGCAAGAAATAGATAGTTACGTCCTATCGAAAGTCCAAGGTCTTGTTAAAATGTAATTCCACTTACAAGGAAAGGTGGGTAGAAAAAAGATCCTGCAAGAAGTTCCCCCCTTATGTTTTGCATTTTTATAAAACATTATAAAAGCATATCAAGTATACTAGATAGGTCACCAACACATTGTCCTTATACACAAAGTCAATTAGCTTTAGGTTATTTGCAGTTCTTAACGGCAAAGAACTGTTGTGGTCTAGTATTATATTAGTATAACTAGAGTGTGTCTCTAACCTTGTAGCCAGTGGTTGTAAAAAAGTGGGATTTCTATTTTTTGTTTGGGTGGGGATTTAAAAATGTTATTCTATGACTAAAATGCTTTAACCATCAACATATTAATGTTTTTCCCAGGTTCGTAGCATGTGGGGGAGGGGGTCACCCCCCCCCCCTCCAAAAAATAAAATTGACCAACGGAAAAAAATACTTCGCCAAAACTCAAAAATTTAATCCGAGGTGAGTGGTATCTACTAAAATGTACATGTATCTACAATCTTCTCATTTTAATTGATAATTTGCCTTTCAGTATTAATTTATCCATATGTTCTAATACAGAATAATGGAGGGATCAGTTTTTAGAGCATATACGGTATGTAAATAAAAAATATATATAAATATTATACCAGTGACATGCTTTGAAAAGGATAACTCATGTGTTCGAATCCAATACTCGTGGAATACAAGAGTTATCTTTCGTATTGTTTGATTTCATATTGCATTCTAAAAGTGTATACTTAAATTTACATACTTAAATTACTCAAATTAGGAACTCGGACCCCCCCCCCCGCACTTTCCGGAAAACAATGTTATCCCTTGCCCCCCCCCCCCCCTTGGAAAAAAAATCTGGATCCGCACACGAACTCTATTATTTTAATCAACTTATTAATTTACATACTCATAATTATATAACGAATTTGACCTAAACTAACTTGTTTTGTGCTTTATCTTGTTCGCGTTCCGATATTGCCAAATTGGCATATACTGCTTCTATAGCCCCCCCCCCCCCCCCTCCCCCACGGCTTAAATTTCTTTTTCTTTGCTTGGTAAAACTTTTTTTTAGGTTAGAAATATCTTTTTGTTATAGTGTATTGGTAAAATTTGGTGTAATGTAGAAACCACATAGTGTATTTTAGATCCACTTTTAAATTTTAAACAGGATTTTAAGGCAAAGACGGCTATATTATTTAGTATTGAAAAAAAATTCAAAATTTTGCTAACGCAGAATGAATGAATTTTTCTGCAATGCTCAGCTACCTTCATAACCGCATGAAACATCAGAGAAAGCATTCAATTTTACTGTTTTAAATTATAGTTATACCCTTATTGACATCTACTGAAAAAAATGTTTATCTATTTGCATTATATCATTTACTTTGAAGAACACCTTGAGATGACAGTATTGGTACATACTTGATGTACATTAATGGGTACATATCTTTTCTTAACAGATTCTTCTTTTTTAAAGTCTATGCTTTACATGAATGATGTATGCCACTTTCCTGTGTCTCTAGCACAGACCAACCGGGAGCTTACCTGATTTCCTGCACATACAACATACATAACAGGCACGTAGCATTCGGGGGGGGGGGGGGGGTTACGCATTTACGCACCCACACATTTTGTCGCAGCCATCATTTTTCTTAGACATACATCTAAAAAAGTGAATTAGGGGGGGGGCAATGCAGTGAAAATAAGGAAATTAACAGCAAAATTAAAGGTTTAGGTATCCCCCCCCCCCCGGATTAAGATTTTGATAATTTTGGGATTTTTTTTTTTTTTTTTTTTTTTTTTGCTTGTCAAGATTTTTGGGATGTTTTGGACCCACCAAAGTGACCCCCCCTCCCTCCACTTTCAAAAACGACGCTACGTGCCTGGATATGTGTCTGAGAAATCCAGTATTTTCGATTACGGATCCAACTGATCAAAGGCTAATTTTACAATTAAGCTGCAGATTACTTTAATTAAATGGCTATACTATTTGTGAAAATACTCTGTGTATTGAACTTTAATTCACCCGATAACAGTGCCTTGCCAGTGCTCTGAAGGTGGACAAAGTGTGTTGATTGATTTCAAGGTCATAAGGTCGAAGGTAAAGGGTCAGTCTCTGGACATAGATAATAGTAGATACAAGGTATTGCATACTCAGTGCAGTTATCATTAGAACCGAGAGTGTGCCTGTATGCTCAGTATTTTGTGTAAAAGATTACACTTTTTTAAAATAAATGCGACATGGGAGAGAAAAGAATTTTTTTTTCAACCATTTCTTGCTATATTTAAAACCATACCTGTGTTACAATAAGACACAGGCACCTGGCGTTATATTACTAGTATTTTCTCATAATAAAAAATATGCCCGCCTTATAACACATTTATTGTATTATAAGGTAGGGGTATATTATTTTATTATGAAAAATATACTAGTATACAATTAACGTCAGTACCTGTGCAATAAGACTTACAAAACATAATTCTGATATTTTTTTCCCTTATAATTACATAGTAATAAGGATTACATGTTTCATTAAATAAAGACATGTATCTTTCCCAAAATAATACAATGTTACCCAGGTAAGCATTGCAGACTTCCAAAATCAGTGAATATGTATATTATTGTATTGGATCTTGTGAAACTTGATTCTATATTAGGATTATAATACAATTATATCTTCGTTAAGAAGTTTCGAGACTCTTGAAGACATCATGCATGGTTAGTCGACATGTTAACATTACAGCGGTCAGAATTGATGTGGTCAGACTTAGAACTACAACAAGTTGTTTACTTTCCAAGAGAAGAAATACGGGATATGGGGGGTTGAGAGCTCGGGGCATGAGCGGAGCCGACTAGCATCAAAGACTCGCACCTGTCGCTGAGGGAACTGAGTGTTTACTTGATGGATTGTCTGATGACGGATAAAATGATTGAATGATTTTACCATGCCACTTAATCAATCTTCTGTATGATTTTAGGTTACGGGCATCAAATCAAGGAATATGGTGAAGTCAGGAAGGTGTGCACGTGTCTTTTCCCTGTCTGGACCCAAGGAACCATTTTAAAATAAAGGATAAAAAATTAAATAATTCGTTATAACGAGTTACATATTGAAACTTATACGACACCAGTTGCATGGTGGTTCGGTATAGTTTATGAACGGTACGACACGCTTCTTGCACGACCCGTACGACATACTTCTTGGAACGCGGCACGCTTTGTAAACAGATTGCACACTGTACTATGGCGTGGTCTAAACGCATAGTCTTCAATGTTGTTGGGTTTTTTTTTTAAGAAAAAAGAAAATGAAAATAAAACTAAAAGTCAGTATTTTATAATGTACAGTAAAACTGCTATATACCGAACCTAGTTTATTAGCGCCAACTTTAAATCATAGAAAAAGGGAGGGAAACATTGGGAGGAAGTTCTTTCTCCCCTTTCATTGGTCAAGTATTTAGCTGAAAGGTAATTACTGCATACAACAACACGAGATTCGTAATCTGGTATCTAGTAAATCTAGTAAAACATTATGTGTTTTATAATTAAATCATAATTTCGCATTCAAATGTTTCAAAAAGAAAAAAAAAGAGAGAGATGAATGCAAAGAATAGCATGATTAAACAACTTATTCTCAACTTCAGATTGATCAATTATTGGATTATTTAGAGATTTATAGTTTCATATTAAACCAACTTGGGATCAGCTATTTGCCTAGCTGTGGTGCCGGGATCAGCTATTTGCCTAGCTGTGGTGCCGGGATCAGCTATTTGCCTAGTTGTGGTGCCGGGATCAGCTATATGCCTAGCTGTGGTGCCGGGATCAGCTATTTGCCTAGCTGTGGTGCCGGGATCAGCTATATGCCTGGCTGTGGTGCCGGGATCAGCTATTTGCCTAGCTGTGGTGCCGGTTTATACCGTACACATCATCAAATGGCAATTACAATAAAATGTACCAACTCAAACATTGGTATTGGAATCCTTGATTTAATACCCCTCAAAACCGTGTCACAGAATATGTTTATATTAGTACCTGTGAACCGCAGATTTTGTGTGGTTTATTGAAAACAGTTGGCCAACTATTGACCAACCAATCTGGCTAATTAAGGCGAAACTTGGACAGGCATTGGACAGCTGTCACATGCAGCAATGTTTCAATTATTGTACAAGATGTATATATATACCTTTAAATAGGTACTTTATCAATAAAATGAATTAGCACACAATTGAAATTCATAATCAAATCTCGAAACATTTTTCTGGTATTTTAATCTTTTTTTATGCTTTCTTAATTCTAATTAAAAGTTCTCAATCTTCAGAAATTGAGGTGACCAGCATGTGCATAAATTATATTACACGTACAATTTTTTATGCCCTCGCAGCAGTTATATTTTAGGATTTGCTTTGGAGAAAAACCCAGCTAATTTTAAGTTTTACATTTTTTTCTTTTTCATGAAAAATACTTCATTTGTCGCCCAAAATATTATTTCACTGACACGAAAGAATGATTAACATTCCAAACATTAAAAACATTACATTAAATATATACATGTACAAGTTCTCAGTGCCTGTGTACGTTTTGACTCAATATACAATTATATTATTAAATACTTAGTGAAGTCATTTGCCAATATATTTCTATTTTTATTAGCTCAAATGACAAAGCCCTTTCGGACCTTCGGACAATGTTTATACGACAGTGACACGGTCTAAAATCAATATAGATTATTTGACGAAATGCGATTAGTTTCCATTCGTAAAGCGCGTTGTTCCGATTCTCTCGCCATGACCAGAGGAGCAGGCGTAGAATTAACATTGGGAGCAAGGCCTTGTCATATCTATTATAGTACCTGTAGATGATTCCTTTATAGCTAAAAAGAAAAAATGTGGAAATTTTGTGGAAATTGAATCAAGTGGAAAACAGTGCAATAATGGGCTATTCGTTAATGGACCCAAACACTAATGAATCCGTCTTTACATTCTTTTCGGAGTTCAATCAAACATGGCCGGGTGAGTAACTTTTTAAAAGTGTATTTAGATACTCGATAACAGAAAATTTCGTTACTCCACAATCTGTTTGTTATTTTTTTTCAGTTACGGTTTTATATACATTTTAAAAACATTTTGTTTATTGTTAACTGTTAATATACAGGAATTCTTTATAGTTATCTTAAGTAAAATTCACGAATCATTTGCATAAATAAATCATCATATTAAAGCTCATTATTATCAGCGATTATAATCATATACGTTTATATTTTACTAATTATGTTTGGACAAACTCGATATGATTAATAGGTATTGTGTTTTTCATTTTTATTTTTAACGATATATTTTTATATCTTTATAACTGAAAGACTAAAAAAAAATAATGGAAACTTATGACAAAATTTAAAATAAATTCATATATCTTGCAACTGTTAAATTTTGAGTAATTTATTTTGAATGGTTCTATATGATATCCTCTAGCTAACGTAATTCCACGTGTAACCTCTCTTTATACATGCATGTACAAATATCTTAATCAGTTTATTGTCGAGCGACATACTGCTAGCTTTTAACAATGAGTCAAAATTAGCACCATATTACCCCAATATCATCTGCCGACTCACAACTTCAAATTTTATGAAGTTCCATAAAAATCTTGACTAATCAACAAGTATTTGACATGATGCGTGGTCTATAACATATAGCACTGGCGAACAACGATCGAGTGTTAAATCACCGCAAGGATATAAAATTAATATACCATCTTGAAATTGTCCAAGATGAATCAGATTCATAAGTATGTTTTATTGTTCTTAGAACTAAATCAATTTAAATACACAAATAACGATTAACAGTGTATACGGGCACTTTGTCTGTTTATCATATGGACAGTGGATGCTGGATATATTAAGTAAAGAAAACTCGAAGGGAAAACCGCACACAGATAATACAGACTCGATTTTTGCATGATCCGGGGTTGGGTGAGGGGGTTGGCTTTATTCTTTATACGATATTCCATCATTCTGTGTTTACTGTTCGTGAGCTAGCTTTTCTTACCTGCTCATTTTCACCTGAAGAAAATCATGATTCCGGTTTATAAATACTAGGTCCGGTAGGAATCAGTGTGCTTCAGCAGCCAGCGGACTGGATCTACCAAGTAGAAAAGACTGCACACCACGATTTGGTCAGATATATAATGGAGCTCTTACTTATCACAACATGCGTTCTCTCTATCTTACAATGTACATGTAAATACCAAGAACCAAAAACACCCCACCCCCAAGCAATGATAACAAGAAAAAAAAATGGAAATAAAACTCATTAATGATGTTTGGGTAACCGCTGACTTTGGATAAACAAAATGAATTTTAAAAATGTATAGTTTATACATATAAATAATATTTATCATTTAAAATATGTAAACTTTAAAAATGTTACTAGTACTAATATGATATTAACTAATATAAAGAATATATATAAAAAGTTCGGTGTTACGAAAGTTTAACGTGGTCACAATTTAATGGATTGCGTGTTAAACCATAGACTTTTGATTGCTAGTAAGTATATCAACACTCATTTTTAGCGTCACCATTCATACCGAAAAGCTTTATATTTTAAAAGCTGATATTTTAGATCTATTGGCGGTGTGTCTGTCGCAAAAGATACACATTTGATCAGTCTTGTTTCAGACAAGTCAAAAATTAAGGCATAGTACTAGTTACACAATTGCCAACAATGTGACTCGCCGCATCCTTCAACTTTCTAGCTAATGTGCACTATTATTTTGTTCAGGTCAGTCGGGAATAGAAGTGACAATCCTCATCATTATTCTCATCATGGCAATAGCAGGGAACACAATGGTAATTACTATTAGTAGCATATGATTAACTACAATATATGTAGTTTTGATTATCATATGGTCTCACGAGAAAGCTACATCGAACACGTTCTTATTCCCGCAGGTTGTGATGGCGGTATTCAGAAATAAGAAGATGAGGAGACCAACCAATTACTTCATTGTGAATCTCGCCGTGGCCGATTTGCTGTTTGCAGCTTGGATCCCATTCATTTTCATAACTCGCATAACTCAACATTGGGTGTTTGGTCACGCAATCTGCAAACTTGTGACGTACGTCCAGTTTGTGAGTGGAACCAGCTCCATACTTACTATGATGATGATCAGCATAGAGCGGCATAACTATGTCTGCGCACGCCCCGACAAGAGAATCACGCTAAATATTTCTGTTTTCCTAATCCTCGTCATATGGATTTTCTCTCTGGCTTTTCCAATACCCGTGGCCATTGCTCAGACGGAGACTTCTCTAACGTTCAGCAACATTACTTATACATTTTGTGGTTTGTCGTGGCCCGAGTCTTTTCATGTAAATGTTTACCTAGGAAGTATGGTGTGTTTATTTTTCATTTTACCTCTAATCATCATATTGTACAACTACGTCAAAATTTTCAGAGTCATGAGATCCTCGTCCACCCGTACCAAGAGTGTTCGCGCGGATAAACGCGCAGAAAAACAAGAACGACTCACCAAAATGTTTGTGGCTATCGTGTGCATATTCGTTGTAATGTGGTTACCGTTTTTTATCGTCAGTTTCTTGGCAGTTTACCTTAAACAAATAACCTCGACCCAATTCACGGTCACCATCATCCTTGCCTCCGCGAATACCAGCCAGAATCCCGTTATATACGGGTTCTTCAACACAAAATTTCAGCGGGAATTTCGAAGTATGTGCAACTGTTGTCTGAAACATTACGACTCCTCGACGACTTACAAAATAGACAGAGATGATGGTACACTAAATGGAACATTTACAAGTTCCAAGTAAACCTCATTCATGTTGTTATAGGTCATTGTGTAAACCTTTCCAATATGTGAAAAATGTAAATTTATAATTATGTATAGAAACACCTCTTTTAATTCTGACGCGAGTTCATTTAGCATGTGTATTAAAAGTTTGCATTACAAAGCAAAATTATATGTTAGAGTGTTGAGATATTTGGGAACCAATGTTATGGTTACTACTGTACTACATGTAGAATATCAAAACACTTAAAATGTCAACAAAAATAAGCAGTTGATGATTTATTACAATTGCACTTATGAAAGAGAAAAATGAAGCATTTATATACTATCAACATTGATTTATAGATTAACATTATACACATGTAGAAACATTTTCAGCAGTTAACATAAACATACGAAAAATCTAAAAGTTGGTGTACATTCATCATGTCTTTATGTAAGTGATGTACCTGTTTAAAGTTGTACATAATTCTTCTACAAGTTTGTGTAAACACTACTACAAATGAATGCAATAACATGTACAAATTTACTTAAAATCACATGCAGATTTCTTGTATAAATAAAATTATGAATAAAAAGAAAAAAACTTCCATAAAATAGTTTTGTAAAAAGACACATCTTATAAAAAATATTGTATATGTATAATCATTTCAATTTTTTTCTTCAGATATTATACAAATAAATCAAAGTATACATGTGATAATTTGTATGTACCATTAATAATGCATGACACAGTTCAAGCAAGTGTCCGTTGGCTCTGACAACATTGATGCACTAAAGATCAGCAGTACAAAGATTTAAGGCACCACAACAAACAAATACTGTAACATTTAAAAACACAGTATAATGATAATCGGCAACTTCTGAATATTCTTCAATAACAAGACTACATGTGTATAATACATGTACACTGCATTAACAAGAATAAAAAATAAACCCTATAAATTTTTCTATATAAGCAAGGGACGGAAAAGAAGCCCACATTCATTCAGCAGTTACACAGTCATATTCAGATGTAACCAAGGCCAGCAGAGATCATAAGTTCATCAGGTCATCAAGCTGGAAATGAAAGTTTAGTCAGAATTCAATTAAAGGTGGCGATGTCTCCGTAATTGATGTCATACTCCTCTCCTCGTATATTGGGGAACATGGTGGGATTTTTCATATTTTTGATTGTATTTATCACTTTGTCTCTGGGATATCTGGAACTGAGCCAATCTGAGGTGACGGACTTTGGGGACAAAACGTCAATAGTGCTGGCTCTCTGTAGACTGTTCTGATATACAAACGACGAAAAGTCGTCACATAGATGCAGAGAGACCTCGCTCTTTCCCTTCACAGAATCCTTGTATTTCTTCTTCATTGTGACATCAAACATGTGGATGGGTTTAAACAGGACCGGTCGTTGTTCCGCTGTTGGATCCTTTGACAGCCCCTGCTTGATGACATCTTTTGGTAAATTTGGCTGGCGTATATCTTTTTTCAACTTCTTGTTTCTCAAATCCCCGTCAGTGTTTTCCCTATTGGCAAATTTTCCGTCAAAATACTTGTGAGCGGATTTGGTCCTAGGCATCATGGTGAACTCATCCCTTGGATATTCGTCAGTGAGATTGGTTATATACTCTGGTTTTGGGGGATGAAGTGCCAGCCTCCAGGGTTCAGGGTTAACATAAACGGGGGCAGATGATTTCTCCTTGGATGATGTATCCTGGTTTTCTTTATCACCATCCTCATTTCCTTGTTCTTCCGAACCATCAGCTGGCCTTCGTCCACTTTGTGGAGAGGGAGTTCTGTCATCTCTAAAAGCCACGTGAATATTGCTCCTATCTGGGATGCTTTTTTTACCACTTGGGGGTGGGGCTTTACTGTTAGGCTTCATTAATGATTCAACCGGTTTTCCTTTCTTGAGCTGATCAGATTTTGATAAATCTTCCTTGTTTTCCTCCGTTGGCGATTTTCCATTCAGACCCTTTTTCTGTAAACCACAAAATACAGATTTACTTTAAAATATACATTTTATGGTTCAGCTAAACTGAAACAAAGAAATAAAGGCAGACAGGTTACTTGCCCCTACTAAGGATTTTGAGGATATTTAGAAGATAAGAATTAATGTTTTACAAACTACCGGTAAAAGAAATAGTAAATGTTCAACACTAAATGCATAAAATTCTAATGTAATTTGTTTACACATCATTTGGAATTTGTAAAAGAAAATCAGAGCTGTTCTTAAGAAAGTTTATCATATAAAGCTCTAAATAATATGATAGAAGTATTTTGTACTTTTACCATTCCCAGTTCAAGCATCTAAACTATAACAAGGGTAGGGGCACCATATGACCATTATCTATAATACCTATGTTACATATAATTATACACATAACCAATATAATACCAATGTTACCTTGTAAATTACCCATACCATTAAAATTGTGAACAGGTCCTGCCAAGTGTGAAATTCATTATATGCATTAAACTGTAGGTATATATATTTCCAAATACAATGTTAATGAATTCAGTAGAAAATATATAATAGAATTATGATTTAAAATTCATTAAAAAAACTGTTGAAGGCAACAATCCTGATCTGTCTTTCCCAAATAACTGTAACCTCCTTGTAACTTCCCAGGAGTTACAAAACTTCATCTTTTAAGTGCTGTTACTTAATTTTTTATAACTTTGACAGCACTAATTATACAAACTAATCTAAACATGGCCTCTATTAATAAATTTTTCAAAAATATGATTTGACAGCATGTCAACATTTTTCAAGTTCTGATACAAACCCTACACACAGTATTATCAGTCAGGCTGGAAGGTGTAAAATTTCACCTGTGACAGGTGCTCTGTATAATTACCTGTATCCACTCCTGATAGGCCTTCTCCCCGTAGTACTCCTGGGCCGCCTTGAACTCATCCTGTTCTTCCATCTCCTTCAGCACCTGCTGCATCTTCAGCTTACGTAACTGTCCCAGCTCCTTGGCCACATTGTTTTTGTCTTGGTGCCACAGTTCTGCAGCCAGTATTCTACAATGTGACATATAAGTACATATGGGTATATTAAAAAATATTAGTTTATGTGTACTGTTTTATTTTAAGGTAACATTTAAACAGTACAAGAGTAAACATACATGGCAGATAATATGCATCCACAATATTAGGCTAGTGAACTCATTGTATCTTACCAAAGGTATTGACCAAGTAAAATTAATTAGTCTCTAATCTCTATAGGGGTGGGTTTTTTTGAGTGAGAAGAATATTGTGATAAAAAAAATAATCTGGTTTAGCAAGAAGTGCTCATCTCAAAATGGCAAGCAAAATCTAAGTCAGTACAGCCTTGCATTGAGATGGCATTTTAGTTTATCTTTTCTGGTTCTTCTTACCTGGCACACTTCTTGTGTCCCCACAGTTTTGCCAAATCTAGAGGGGTGTGACCTCTTATGTCCTGTCCGTCTATTTTTGCCCCGATCTCGATCAGAAGTTTGAGACATTGCACATGTCCCTCCGAAGCCGCTTGATGGACTGGTGTTATACCATCATTGTTCGGTCTGAAGTTCAAAGAAATACATGCTTAAACCACATAATCTTACGAAAATGGAAAAATTGATTGAATATAATACTTATATATAAATTTACATTGACAATACATCAATAAAAAGATGAGTGGAACGCTTATGGGGTTTCAATGTGTGTACTGATTTTCACTAAAATCTGTCAGTTAAAAAAAGGAAATTGAATAGGAGTGTCTCAATAATTTCCAAACAGCTAGCCCTCATTGAACAGGATAAGCCTTACATGGATGGGTCTGCGTGCTTGTTGAGGAGGTACTGTAGACACTGCAGGGCCCGCTTGCCTGTCTGGTTACTGATACACAGGTGTATGGCTCTCCACCCCGTGGTACTGGAGAGGTTGATATTCACTTTGTATTTCTCTATCAGCAGCTTCAGACAGTCCAGTCTGCCATGGATGGCCGCCAAGTGAATCGCCGACAAACCCTGTAATAACATTCCAACTGTGGCACAAAGTTCATATACAACAAGTTCAGTAGTTCATTTGTACCATGTAATATCTTAGTTTGTACTTTTGCAAATTATTTTTTATTTGTTAAATAATTCAAAATGTGACATAAATTCATATTAATATGTTCAGTAATTCATTTGTAACATATTATTTCTTAGAATCAGTATGTGTTTGGATTTTACGAAGAGTTGTCAAATTTAATGACAGTCTTCTTATACTGTTTACTATTGATTGACAAATGGGCTAAGATAAAGATACCGGTACATGTATGTCTATTCAACAGGATTTTGTTTGCTCTTGTTCTGATTCTCTCTTTTCTCTGTGTCTCTGTCCCTCTATCTGCTTGTTTCTCTCACTCTTCCTCTTTCCCTCTTTCTTCTCTCTCCCAATACTTGGATTCGATATCAAAGGTTAAATGAAACCCAAGTTTTGCTAACAAACAGACTTTTTTTTATTCTAAATCACATCTGAGTGGAAGTTCATAATATATATACCTTGTATATTAGATTACTATCATGGTAAATGATACTTGCAGATAATTAAACACTTGATTATTAATTAGTAACTGTTTGCTGTTCAGTGTTCAGGCCCCCATGTGGCAAACAATTATCATTTAAATGTTGCATGAAATGTTTTGTCGCAATAATGATAAACAAAGGGTACACACAAAGAATTTTAAATAACCAAAGGTTAGCATTTTTAAAAGCTTAGAGATGATAAGATAACACTACTTAATGAACCATTAAATGCCCATATTATTAAAAGAAGATTAATATTTAATACTATTATAATGATTATTTTGAAATTTTAAGATATTTACATGCACTTCAATGTAATATAGTATCAAAAGCAATGAAAGCACTTGAGTCTTGAAATATACATTATCATCAATTGATAGTTTTGGGATGATAAATAGGCTTAATCTGGTCAATAATCAAATGTTGATTTTCTAAGTTTTTGTTTTGTAATTTTGTTGCTACCATCGTGTATTTACTAAGCATATACATTTTCGCCAAAGTTCTCATTGTGCTAAATAAGAAAACACTGTGCTAGAAAAAGCTATGAATCGCGGTTACCAACCAAATAGATCATGGCCATACTAAAAAGACCGAGGAAATTCGTGTTGTAAACAAAAAAATCCTATCCCATTTAACATCCCTTGTTAGAATAAACTTACGTTTTTATCAAAATTGATTTTTCCTTTCTGTTCCCTAAGACTCTGTCTTAGCCATTCTACATCTCCTATGGCCGCTGCCATAAACTCATCATCCGCTATTCGCTTGTCGTTCGCCATGCGAGTTCGTCGTTTTCTCAGAGGACGCGGTGACTCCGTACCGACTTGACCTTTATCTCCGCTCGACATTTTTATAAAATATTAACTTTCCGACTCATATATACGAATAAATTACATATTTTATAGCTACTGGTAACTTTTTTAGAAGTTAGATCTTATCGGACAAAATTCACTTTCTATCGGCGGCCATATTTGTTTACAGCAGGTGCCCTGAGTGACGGAAAGTCGTCCTCGGGATTTATCATCCACATCGAGGAAAAGTAAATTAGCGCGGGAAAATTGCAGTCTGGGGGGGGGGGTTGTTTAAGAAAAGTTTTTAGTTTTGTACTGAATTATATTTTTGTCATAAGTATTTTTAATGAATTTCACAATATGTACTTGTATTTTTGTATTTTTATATTTTATAACAATAAAATGCTTTCTTTAGTGATTCATGCGGGTTATGAAGGTAACGTAATTGGATCTTTCACAAATTATACACTATTATCACACGCGTTAGCGGATTAAGTACATTTTTTTTCTGCAATAATCGCTATACTTCATAGTCCGCATGAATAATCAAAGATAGCATTTAATTGTTTATATTTACATCTTTCTTGAAATAAATTATTGAATTAATCATAAATAGTAGGTAAAAGTAAGTTAATTATGGCATGTCAAACGTTGCAATATTCGATCTTTTCCATTTGTATTATATAAATTTTCATTTGTATTGTATAATTTTCCATTAATATTCTATAATTTTTCATTTGTATTCTATAATTTTCATTTGTATTCTATAATTTTCCATTTGCATTGTATAAATTTCATTTGTATTGTATAATTTTCTATTTGCATTCTATAATTCTCAATTTGTATTCTATATAATTTTCCATTTGCATTGTATAAATTTCATTTGTGTTGTATAATTTCTTATTTGTATTCTATAATTTTCCATTTGTATTGTATAATTATAGAATACAAATAAGAAATTTTACAATACAAATAACAAAATAAACAATACAAATGGAAAATTATAGAATACAAATAAGAAATTATACAATACAAATGGAGAATTATAGAATACAAATGAAAAATTATTCAATACAAATAAAATTTATAGAATACAAATGGAAAATTATAGAATACAAATAGAAAATTATACAATACAAATGAAATTTATACAATGCAAATGTAAAATTATAGAATACAAATAAGAAATTATACAATACAAATGGAAAATTATACAATACAAATGGAAAATTATAGAATACAAATAGAAAGTTATACAATACAAATGAATATTTATACAATACAAATGGAAAAGATAGAATATTGCAACGTTTGACATGCCATAGTTAATGGACATCGATAATCTGGTTAGAAACCGACCGTGTAAATTCTAACCCTGTCCGTTTCTATTGCGCTGTGAACTACAATTGGTTTGCTTAAACAATATAGGAGAAAATACATACTGAATGTAAATGTATTGTTGAATTTTCACATAAACTTACAAGGACATTATATTTTTTAGCTGCGGAAAGAAGTTGGTCGAATAAGGCGTGTAAACTGCCTATATGAGGATAGATAAGATACTATAAAATTAAAATATCAACAAATCTCGAGCTCAATAGTTCTTTCTAAATTTTTGAAAACAATGTATATTTACCATAACATCGATTTATAACACTTATTAGTATGGAAGGGAATTACCGCCAAAATTCTATGTATCTTGCTTTTATTCTTATTATGCTTAATTCTTTATTCTTTATTACATTTACACTTGCATGTCACTTTATTGTTTTCATATTCATGCTTATTCAATTTCACTTTGATTCTTTTTAATCCTTCATTGTTTGCTTAATTCTGTTGCAACATTCTTTTCTTATTCGTGTAAATTCTTTCTTCTATCTCTGTTACAAACGTGAATTCAAAGACGCAAACCATAAAGCACTTTCAATAAAAACGAATACTATGGAAGGGAATTACCGCCAAAATTCTATGTATCTTGCTTTTATTCTTATTATGCTTACTTCTTTATTCTTCATTACATTTACACTTGCATGTCACTTTATTGTTTTCATATTCATGCTTATCTAATTTCACTTTGATTCTCTTTAATTCTTTATTCTTTGCTTATTTCTATGTTGCAATATTCTCTTCTTATTCGTGTAAATTCTTTCTTCTATCTCTGTTACAAACGTGAATTCAAACACGCAAACCATAATAAGGCACTTTCAATAAAGACGAATACAAGTTGCATGAATTTAATGCTGCATTATGACGCAAGGCGGCAGTGTGTGCGTTACAATTGCTGCTCCCGAAGATTTATTAAAACGAAACTAACAAATGGCATAAATTTAATAAATTCGTGAAAACATCTCAATTTAAGGGCTTAGTATAGGAATATGAAATAAATGTTAATATAGTCAACTTTTAACAAGCCACGATATACGCAGACTCAAAAAGATACGGGTTTTTTTTTTGTATATATGTAAAATGCCTCCGCGCGGTTCTAAAAAAATCATAGGGGGGGGGGGGGTCCTGAGAGATCATTTTGTATTAATTTTTTTATTGGTTGATTAAATAAGTGTGAATTTTCCATTGGGGGCGGATCTGATCTCATTCTAGATCCGCAATGCAATGTACCGTATATATATGCAGTAACAAATTATTTGCAGGAACGGTTAATTTTTAGAAGAGGAACATGTCATAAATAAGTACTTGTTGACAGGACTTTATTTTCATTTGAGGTGAAAAGAGGTGGGGTGATGCACGGTTCTGTTCAGAGGTACCCGTGGAACATGTAGATGAAATAGAAATAAATTTAAACCAAATTTAAAGATGTTTTTGAAAAACAATAAAAGGACTGGGGTACGAAATGCTTAGAAGTAGCTTTTCCTGTACTCTAGTACGGGTGAATTTTATCACTTGCATGAATCACTATGTACCTCTCGTTAGGCTACAGTACTGTGTATCCCTGATTAAATGCGATGAATTAATATCCGCGTGAAATTCCAGGTTAAAAAACTCAAAACTGCAGGTTTTAAAATCTCACTTATTTTTCTAAAAGTTTTGAACTTGTGATATGAAAACAAAGTTTGGTGCACGCGATTTTATATTCTTGCGAGTCGGCACAGAACGGTGGAGTCGCAGAAGTAAATATACGTATACGCGGTAAAATTAACGAATCTAAAGTATTAGTGACTTAATTACACAATGAGTAAACGAAAACAAACCAGGCAAAGAGATTAAAATACGGTATGTGATATGACTGTTTATACGTTTTGGTTTAAAATCTAAATCAAAATCTTAATAAAAATTCTTATATAAAGTTCTAAATAAAATATTTTTTTTTCTTCCAAAATACAAAACATAAATAATGTATGCTTCTTATTTACACAAATTTTCGAAGTGATAAAAATGTGTATGTATCATTCACAGCCATGCTTATTGTAGGTTTGTTTATTTTAATATAAATCATGTACATGTAACTGAATGTCCATGTTTAGATTTGAAAGTGTTTAAGCTATGATTCACGTAACTTAGAGACATAAACCTCTTACATGTCTACCTGTCAACTGGTCTTGATTAAATTGACCGACTTCCATATCAAGCTTGCGATGATGATAATTATGATACGGGTGCTAATTATGAGAACTGTAAGATTATATCGTCTCATATAAATAACTGATGCGCAGACTTATAATTTTATTTTATTTTAGGAGGGGGGTCCAGTCACCCCACCACCCTTGAAAATTCAAACTTTTTTAAATTCACATAGTAAACCTACTGAAAATAGAACTCGACCTACCCCCCACTCCCTCCCCGGCAAACAAAATTTTAAATTATCCCTTAGTACATAAACCTCTCCTCAATTTCTTGATCTGAACATATAAACATTGGAGCGAAATGTCATGGTGCGAAACATCCCACATTTAGCTAGCTACGTTGTTAGTTTTTTCGGGGAGCAGCAATTGTAGCGCGCACACTGCCGCCTGGCGTCATAATGCAGCATTAAATTCATGCAACTTGTATTCGTCTTTATTGAAAGTGCTTTATGGTTTGCGTGTTTGAATTCACGTTTGTAACAGAGATAGAAGAAAGAACTTACACGAATAAGAAGAGAATGTTGCAACATAGAATTAAGCAAGCAATGAAGGATAAAAAAGAATCAAAGTGAAATTGAATAAGCATGAATATGAAAACAATAAAATGACATGCAAGTGTATATGTAATGAAGAATAAAGAAGTAAGCATAATAAGAATAAAAGCAAGATACATAGAATTTTGGCGGTAATTCCCTTCCATAGAATACAAGTTGCATGAATTTAATGCTGCATTATGACGCCAGGCGGCAGTGTGCGCGCTACAATTGCTGCTCCCCGAAAAAACTAACAACGTAGCTAGCTAAATGTGGGATTTTCCGCACCATGACATTTCGCTCCAATGTTATATGTTCAGATCAAAAAATGGAGGGGAAGTTTATGTACTAAGGGATAATTTATAATTTTGTTTGCCGGGGAGGGGGTGGGGGGGGGGGTAGGTCGAGTTCTATTTTCAGAAGGTAATTTACTATGCGAATTTTAAAAAGTTTGAATTTTCAAGGGTGGTGGGGTGACTGGACTCCCCTCCTAAAATAAAATAAAATTCTAAGTCTGCGCATCAGTTATTTATATGAGACGATATAATCTTACAGTTCTCATAATTAGCACCCGTATCATAATTATCATCATCGCAAGCTTGATATGGAAGTCGGTCAATTCAACTCTTCATTTAATCAAGACCAGTTGACAGGTAGACATGTATGAGGTTCATGTCTCTAAGTTACATGTATCATAGCTTAAACACTTTCAAATCTAAACATGGACATTCAGTTACATGTACATGATTTATATTAAAATAAACAAACCTACAATAAGCATGCATATGGCTGTGAATGATACATACACATTTTTATCACTTCGAAAATTTATGTAAATAAGAAGCATACATTATTTATGTTTTGTATTTTGGAAGAAAAAAAATATTTTATTTAGAACTTTATATAAGAATTTTTATTAAGATTTAGATTTAGATTTTAAACCAAAACGTATAAACAGTCATATCACATACCGTATTTAATCTTTTTGCATGGTTTGTTTTCGTTTACTCATTGTGTAATTAAGTCACTGATAATTTAGATTCGTTAATTTTACCGCGTATACGTATATTTACTTCTGCGACTCCACCGCTCTGTGCCGAATCGCAAGAATATAAAATCGCGTGCACCAAACTTTGTTTTCATATCACAAGTTTAAAACTTTTAGAAAAATAAGTGAGATTTTAAAACCTGCAGTTTTAAGTTTTTTAACCCGGAATTTCACGCGGATATTAATTCATCGCATTTAATCAGGGATACACAGTACTGTAGCCTAACGAGAGGTACATAGTGATTCATGCAAGTGATAATTTTCACACGTACTAGAGTACAGGAAAAGCTACTTCTAAGCATTTCGTACCCCCGTCCTTTTATTGTTTTTCAAAAACATCTTTTGGTTTAAATTTATTTCTATTTCATCTACATGTTCCACG
Organism: Magallana ariakensis; assembly: GCA_020458035.1. Lineage (NCBI taxonomy): Eukaryota > Metazoa > Mollusca > Bivalvia > Ostreida > Ostreidae > Magallana > Magallana ariakensis. Next base: position 39,611,232 of record CM035819.1, on the reverse strand, counting down.
GGTACCTCTGGACAGAACCGTGCATCACCCCACCTCTTTTCACCTCAAATGAAAATAAAGTCCTGTCGACAAGTACTTCTGACATGTTCCTCTTCTAAAAATTGACCGTTCCTGCAAATAATTTGCAAATAATTTGTTACTGCATATATATACGGTACATTGCATTGCGGATCTAGAATGAGATCGAATCCACCCCCAATGGAAAATACACACTTATTTAATCAACCAATAAAAAAATTAATACAAAATTATCTCTCAGACCCCCCCCCCCCCCCATGATTTTTTTAGAACCGCGCGGAGGCATTTTACATGTATACAAAAAAAAAACCCGTATCTTTTTGAGTCTGCGTATATCGTGGCTTGTTAAAGTTGACTATATTAACATGTATTTCATATTCCTATACTAAGCCCTTCATAATGCAGCATTAAATTCATGCAACTTGTATTCGTCTTTATTGAAAGTGCCTTATGGTTTGCGTGTTTGAATTCACGTTTGTAACAGAGATAGAAGAAAGAATTTACACGATTAAGAAGAGAATATTGCAACATAGAAATAAGCAAACAATAAAGAATTAAAGAGAATCAAATTGAAATTAGATAAGCATGAATATGAAAACAATAAAGTGACATGCAATTAAGAAGTAAGCATAATAAGAATAAAAGTAAGATATATAGAATTTTGGCGGTAATTCCCTTCCATATTTTAGGTTAAATATTTGGAATAGGTTGATTTAAACTAGCGTATGCGTGTCAAAACCTCCAAATAGTGTACTTTTTAGAACTTCAATGCCTTTTCTTTTATAGAGTGGGTCTGAGCTCCATATTTTTGTCATAGTCTATATAAGGTTTAAAGGAAATCAAACCGATTTCAATCAACGAAAACGTGGAGAGATGACCCACTATACTTTAAAAATGCCATTTTGTATCGCAACAATTGAACGTTTTATAAATATTACAAGTCCGTAAATTCGTGGTTGAAGTCGCATATAGCATCTAACGATGGAGTTTGTTGTGAATGAAATGACTCAGTAGTTAGAGCACCAGACATTAGGTAACATTAAAGAGCTAGGGTTTTTAGGCTGTGGGTTCGATACCACCAAAACTTTAGAATTTTCTTTTCTTATCATTTGTTAAAATATTCAAAACTTAATATACAAATGTAGTTAGAAATTGTGCTTTTGTAAACTTGTATTATAACATTATCAAGTATATTTATTTTGAAAAAAAATAAATTTGAAATCGTATTTTACGACTAAACCAAATGGGCATTTGCGCTATCTTGTTCCTCAACTTATTATTTTACGGTCAAATTAGAAAGAAATACAAATCACAATATACGAGTACTTCTTCAACTTCCAATACGTTCTCTGTTAACGTGTTTCGGCTTTGTTATCTATATTATATATTTGCATAATTATCTAACATGTCAACACTATTCTACACTAAAAATTCTTTCCTTGGTGGTTCATGCGGGTATGAAGCTAACGGTAATCCATAATCCAGGTAAGCATGTTATGTTTTATTCTTTGCAATGATCGCTAAGCTTTGTATCACATGCACTTCTGTGACAAAGTTTACCCCTAGTATATTATACCATAGAATGAACTTTTATTACAGAAACAAGTTCATGTGCTTTGCAGCTATAATTGAGTATATCATGCAACGAAGAAGTATAAATTTTTGTAGGATTTGAAAGCTTATGTTTGTAAAATTAGAACGCGGACTTTTAGCTTGTAGGATATATTTAATGTATTATTCTGGATATACCATATTTTGTTGCAAAATGGAACAATGTCATATCCATTTAAAGTAAAAAAAAAAGAATTAGATTTAATATCTATTAAATGCTGTAAGAATTGGGGAGGTGTGCCAAATGCGAGAAGGGTTAAGTAGTAAGGTTCCTCATATGAAAGTTTACCTAAACTAATTAATCTTGTTGGGTTTTTTTCTTACAGTACATATTTTAATTTATGTATACAACTATGTTGCGATAAAAATAAGATAATTCATTTTTTTTATTATGTCATTAATTATATACTCAGTATGTTGTGTTGACAATTTTTTACACATTCCACGTAAATTGGTTAATCGCAGTTGGAGATACTAGACCGTTAACCGTCATCAATACCTGCGAGGGTCCATAGTACGAAACATTTTGTTCTTCAAGACAAATGCCCTTTTGTATAGTGTTTATTATACCTCTCTCTCTCTCTCTCTCTCTCTCATGCATATTATTCGACACAGATATACATGTAGATACACTTATATTTTATTCAGTTGCCTCGAATGATGTGCGAGATTACCAGGTATTGCAATTGAAAAGAATAACAATGAACTTTCATCTTTATTATTTGCATTAAAAATCTGTCATAAGCAATACAGTAGAACTGCGATAATATACATATGAAGTAATGATCAAAACAAGCAATGTAGAAGAATCAAAGATCAAAATAAACTTCACGTGATCAGTATAATATCAGTGGGTAGGATTTTGTCTCCTATATCAAATACATGTAAAAGCCTGAAATCAGGTACACACGTTCTCATTAAAACAACAACAACAAAAAATGATAAAAATACATGTATACCATTTTATTTTTATGGTCATTGATTGAAGAAAAGTATTCATGGATGGAATATAAAGTTGATTTTAATTTTAAAGTCTTGAAAAATATATTCCCCCTGCCCGCAGGACCGGTTCACCAGTAAATATTGCATATATACACTAGTATGCATTCGGAATGAAGTTTTTTTCCATTCAATCACAGTGCGCTCTTCTCCTCAGCGTAAGCTGGGTTGTGAATTGCACCTCCCTCTCCGTGGTCCTTTAGCATTGAATGGTGAGGAATGTCAGGCGTGTCGTCCTGAATTCTATACAGTCCACTCTCTTTGCGCTTTTGCATCCTCTCTCTATGGAAAATAAGATTTATTTGAAAATTACATGAATAAATTAAAATAAATTGAAGCACACAATTAGCACAACAAAAATTTAATTAATTTTTAAAAACCTTATATAACTAGTACTTGTAAGGGTTCATTTGATTGTATGCTTACTGATCATGGGCAAACTCATTGAACTTTTCTCGTTTTCATGGATAGGTATCATGAATAGGTATTTATTCCGATTCCGTCAAAGTGTAGTTTTTGGAGATCATAACGCATTGTTGTTTATAAACACATATATCCTCCACAAAATCGTGAAGTAGCTAACCGGAACAGAACATGATTTTTTCAAGAGAAGGAGACAAAAAGAACCTGCGAATTGCCAGATGGGTAAGTCTATGCGAGACTAATCATGGGTTTCAGAAGATTCCTTAATTTGCAACCTTTAATTTTCCAGCTGTTTATAATATTTTTTAAAAGCAACTATGCAGTCACTCAAAACGTACTTTTGTTTACATATGTAGAACAGAGTCAAAAGAAGGATAAACCCGATGAAGCCACACGCCACGGCTAGGATGGTGACCAGCTCACTGCTATAACCTTTCTCCGAATCTGGCTTAGACACCTGAATGGCTGCGAACTCTCGTCGGCACTGCTCAGCTACGAGAATTCAAAATAAAGTCATCGTTTAATATGATTTATTTATACATCAACGGTACATTATTTAAAAGAGATTCAAAGAATTGAAATCTATCGTTTTTGTAAATAGTGCAACCAGAGAGTTGATTTCAAAAAGACAACCTTTGTTTTTGAAGTATATGGAGACTTACTGTCACTGTTTGTCCATGACGACGTGCTCACAGATGGGTCACAGAGCTTGCAATGGTTTGAATCTTTCTTCTCATTCAAGGAATGGCATTCTCCGTTTATAAGACAAGTGTTATCCTGCGAGAAAATGCATAGTTAGTATAATCAAGATAACCTATTGTTATACTAGAAGAAACTGTGTTCAGGTTTTCATGAAGTGCTTACTCTAAGTGTACATTTGGAATTCATGACGTCATTTGTGATCGAGCAATCGAAACATCTCGAGTCGTAGACAAGATGGAGGTAGCTGCTTTCACTCAAGGTCTGCCCGTCGTTACTAACTTGGATCAAGGCACCGCCTCGAGATTCTGGTAGTTTGCACGATATTTGGTTCATGTTGATAAAATCGCCAACGACAGTTCGCATTTCTGTTGTCGAAACTACATTTTCCTCAATCTAAAAATGCATGAATGTGTAACGTTTACTGTCTTTAATGAACATTTATGTCACATATTTGATGAATATCTACATATGATAAGTTTTACATTGAAAGGTCCCTGAACTAAATCTTAAACAAGTTGCTCTATTCGTTTGCCAATACTTTTTAGTCCAATTTTAGCCACAATTTAAAAAAAAAAAAACACAAGAAATTCAAGCTTCTAGAACAGGGCAAAGGATCTGACCTTGACAAATTTGTAGTGACAGGTCAGCGTCGACGAATCCACAAAGTTGGCTCCGTATATGGTGGCCGTGCTGCAGTCCTCAGTCTGTTGTGTGTCACAACCACACGTGTCACAGCTAGTTCCATTAAACAGGGTCTCCATCACGAACGGTTTGGTAGACTTGTGGATGTCACACTGTGTACCCGACCAACCGTCATCGCATCGGCATACGCCTATATAAAAACCAAAAACTTCCCATAAATTTAGCTTAACTTTCAATAATGAAAATGTTTTAAAATACCAATAAATCTGAATTCCAGAAAGAGTTTATAAATACAGTAATCGAAATGTCAATGAAGAAAGCAATGGAACATTCGTTGTATAAATATTGATATTTTAAAAGAAGTATTTTGTTTGTTTAAAGATATCGTTGTTTGACATACCTTCTGCACAGTGTCCATAATTCCCACAATCCAGCTGACAAAGGTTAGAGGTGATTTCCGTTGCGTTATATGTGGGTGCAGTGGTATCATTCTCCGCCGGTTGCTGTTTGTTGACCTCGCTCAGACAGTTGTCAATGATGTCACTGATGTGATCCTGGGCCCAACCGGGATCTCCCGTGAGCTACAAAACCCCACAAAATTAAACTTTTCATACTAGTAGGTATTTGTCTTTATATAACGAAGTAAACAAGGCCATTATTGAGCATACCCTTAAATCCTCGGCACAGCTTTCAATTTGACTGGTGTAGTTCTTGGAGTTCAAAACGGCCATGCAGTGCTTTGAGGCTGTGTTGTTTGAGATGAATTCTTCGCAATAACTTATCGCTTGGTCTTTTGTATATGTACCATCCTTAAAAGGCAAGTTTAGTGGGGTTTTAGTGTGTTATCCTTATACAAAAATTCAATTGCACAAATGCGGTGCATTTTTTGTAAAACTTACAGTAAAGGCGTTATACAATAAATATCAAAAATATGAATTAGCATACTTCCTCCAGGTCTGGAATACTATTCTCAATCTCTGCCGCCTGTCGTCGCATTCGATGAGTGGAGGGTCGTGGAACCAACGCTTGGTTGACAATGGTGGAAGTGATGTCATATCCTTTTAATAGATAATTCATGATATACTGAGTATAAAGAGAAATTGGAGTTGACCAGTATACCCATCCCTTTTCTATAAGCTTTTTACGTTCTTTCAAAGGTTGTTGAACAGTGAACTGATAAAACACGAAACATTTGCAAAATAGGATAATGTATCCGGAAGTCAAGTAATAAAAGAGATGACAGGCATGCAAGGAACATTTAAATGTTGCATATGTCGATAAGAATATACATAAAAAGTATGCTTTTTGTGAACGTACTGTTCTTTTCACAAACAAAGATGCCGTATCCGGGAGAACAGTACGGGGTTCTGGATTGTACACAGCTACACCAGGTCGTTATTCCGGGCAAAGTTCCCGGCTTGACTCCGGTAAATATTCCTTCTGCTGGTCTGAAAAAACGAAAGGAAATTGCGTTTATCGTTCCATTTGCACCAGAATTAATCCCTGACATTTCCAAGAGATTGGGTTAAGGATATACCTGTGACTATTACAGAATCCGTTCGGATACCGGTCTGATCCAGGGACATCGTTTCCAGAATGACCATCATAGTTTCCACAGAGACCTGATTTCGAAAAAAATAACATTAAAACTTCATTATCATAAACATTAATCAACCTTCGATGGCTGATACATCAAACGATATATATTAACCAAAATTCGATTGCAGGTAAACCACAAAGAAAGAATCTTTTCTAAGTAGGAAACTGTTGTACCTGAGACCTTGTTGCGATCCACACTGGATGGCTTGATCCAGATGTTGATGAAACCTCTGACGCTAGTCTGTATTGTAATAATGGTGCCGGTCGGTAGTAGAACCTTAATACAAAGAACAACATACACGTGTAATAAGAACAACCTCGACAAATAATGGTTAAATTGATATTCTTGATATACTTATATATATAAATAGTGCCTGTTTGGGAGGGTACCAGTTGAAATTGACACCCCTCGAAAACCATTGTCAACCGACGCGAAGGGGAGGAGCGTCGGTTGACAATGGTTTTCGAGGGGTGTCAATTTCAACTGGTACCCTCCCAAATAGGCACTATTTATTTTATTATACTGAATGTCTTAATTTTATGGCAAATTTTACTGCTTTTATATAGAAAATACGTGAGTTCTACAACGAACCGTACGCGCATAATTTACGCGCATGTAACAATTCGTTCTATCGGCCCCTTGCCAAGTGTGTTGCTAACGCTGAGGGTATGAGAACGGATTGTCAACTGCGTCTAAACCAATCAGATTTCAGTATTAAACATGAAAGTATAATAATATATAAATAGTGCCTGTTTGGGAGGGTACCAGTTGAAATTGACACCCCGAGAAAACCATTGTCAACCGACGCGAAGCGGAGGTTGACAATGGTTTTCGAGGGGTGTCAATTTCAACTTGTACCCTCCCAAACAGGCACTATTTATTTTATTATACTGAATGTCTTAATTTTTATAGCAAATTTTACTGCCTTTATATAGAAAAGACGTGAATTCTACGGCGAACCGTACGCGCATAATTAACGCGCATGTAACAATTCGTTCTATCGGCCTGTTGCTAAGCGTGCGAGGGAGAGAGAACGGATTGTCAACTGCGTCTAAACCAATCAGATTGCAGTATTTAACATGAAAGTATAATAATTATTTTTGTTATATAGTACTAGTTTACCTATTGGTGTCTTACCTCATATTTCTGACCACAGCCGTATCTCCTGATGTATGTTCCTGGGGTAAGCTGTCCATTCTTGTACAAAGCTACCGCAATTGGTGCCGTGTGGCTAGAACTATGATGATGATGATCATGATGGCGATGGAATAAAAGGTCAAAGATGTTTTGTCCATGCTCTGTCGCCGTTGATCCGCCGCCATTGCATCCAGAGAAGGTAATTACATCATCGCCTGATTTTATGGCAACGGCACAGTTACATGTAGCGCGCGAGGAGGAACTACACTTGGCATATCTTGCATGTACCTGAATGGGATGAATTATTGTCTCAGAATGTTTCTTTGCATTATACATACTAATATATAAAATCTCTATCAAAACTCGCGGTTTATTTTATCTAAGAGTTGGTGTGGTTAATACCTCAAACGGTAAAGTTGTATGTTGATACAAAATGAAGTCGCCAGTGAGGAAATTATTGTACCGCCTGGAAAAAGAGAGATAAAAATGATATTCTTTTTCAAATTGTGAGCATAAACTTGAATGTATAATTAATATTTTCATATATTATGGTGTATAAAATACAGATGAGCTTACCGGCCATCGAATGTGGTCATGTGAGGATCGTTCACAGAGCTACAGACGGACTTATGGTCATTGTCTTTCGTTGTGACCTTAAAAATGGGGAAATATTTGTAGAAGAAATATAAATGTTAAACAGCAACAATTAACAAAATTTATGGTAATTTTCCCAACTTTATTACAACTGTACAAAAATATTGTAAGTCGAAGACTCACTGAAACTTTTCCTATGTTCAACGTTTGGGGTGTGGCGGTCACTGAACCAGACTGTACGTTTAGTATGTTAGCATGGACATTGTAATTGACCGTCTGGTCTCGGTCATATTTTCCATCCACCGTAGCATACACGGGTATGCTTATAGGGTTTTCCCAGTTGTGACAATTAACGACAACACCGCAGGCCTCAGGAGTGTTCGATTGTTTTTCACCGGCCCAACCAATCAGAGCTTGTGGGACAACTGATCGTCCACCTGGGCAGGACCTGATGATGCGGTGAAAGTCTAACATTGCTGTTAGTTTAAATTCACAGCGCCCTCTACATCCGGTACAACAGAAAAATTGGGGTGGTGCAGTTACGCTGATAAGAATGTGTGGGATTGGAAAGATCGTTCCCTCAGTAATTTGCATATTATTTCCTGAGGTTATCTGAAAAAAGTAAAAAATAAATTCAAAAGAATAAGTGAATTTCAAAATGTTTGCGAAAGACTACTATAGAAATTATTCTTTTTTTTCTAACTTGAAAATGTTAATCGAAATATTTACCTGTATGTTAGGCTCGACAATGTTACTAGTAAATACTGGGGTAAGCGCATTTTGATCCTTGAATTTTGCTTGGATGGAACAAGTTATCTGAAAGCAAATTACCAACCATTAACATTCATACTATTATTTCAAGAATACAATCATTTAAATGCGCATCTTGTATAAGTAAATGAACATTAACCTAATTTGAAAAAATTAATATGAAGGCATTTATGTAATACACTACATATAGTATTCTATTACTGTGAATACGTCAACACACCTTCTGTTTGTACAAGTTTTCGTTGATTTGAGTCACTGGAAATTGGTATTCACTTGTTCGACCAGGAACGATGTTTCTCAGGACACAATTACGGTTGCCAATGTTCAAACAAACGATAAATTCTACATTCTCTTCAATGGCTTTCTGGAAAGAGCAGGTCAAATATGCTGCACATTTGCCATCGACGGACGGCTTCAGATTAGGTTGATTTGTGTATGAGGGAACGGTCGGTCTTGGTCTTGTAGTTGTCGTAGGCGTGGTCGTAGTAGTTGGGGTGGTTGTAGTTGTTGTTGGTCGTGCGGTAGCCGTAGGTTGTGCGGTAGTCGTAGGCCTAGCTGTAGTCGTAGGCTTAGCTGTAGTCGTAGGCTTAACTGTAGTCGTAGGTCTAGCTGTAGTCGTAGGTCGTACGGTTGTCGCTGGTTGAATAGTTGTTGGTTTTTCTGTTGTGGTTTGTTGAATAGTTGTTGCTTTAGCTGTTGAGCGCGCAGTTGTTGGCAACGGTGTTGTTGATAAGTCTGCAACAAAGTTCGAATACTAAACTAAAATTTACCCATAACACTTCAAATTATAAAACAAAATATTCCAATAATTTAATGTGAAATTGAAAATTAGAAACAAATGTTTATTTTTTTCCTTATGCTAAACCTTGTTTGTCTGCTTACCCTTGCAAACATATTGTCCCGAGGGACAAAAACCTGTTGTTGGTGGCCGAGTCTGGGCCTGGGTTGTCTGCACCGGAGCCGGTGTTGTCACTACACAGAAAACTCTCAAATGTATTACATCCTATTGGGCAAGAACTTACATAACAATACAATGATGATGTGAATTATTGCAAAATTCTTACTTTCGACAGGAGGGGGTATGATGCCTCCTGATACACAGTCTCCTATCCAAGCATGGTATATGATGACGGATTTTATGCACAGGTTGACAGACGTTGACGTCGTGGAAGGAGAATTTCCTACGTATATGTGCTCGTGCGAGGTGCTTAGGGTCGGGTGTGGAATAGAAGTAACGGAGGTTGCGACTACATGGTTGTCAATTACAATCTTGACGCCTTCCTTGGGAGACCAAGAAAATATGATCTTTACGTATGTATTTAATTGGATCTTATCTCGCCCAACGCTAGCAAACCAGGAGTGAGCTGCATTTGAAACAGCGAACTGAAGACGCCCATATTGATATACGATTTCCATTCCGGTGCCTAAAATATTGCTTCCACTGCTTGATAAAACCACCGTTCCCTCTTCCAAGACTCTAAATTTGACAATAATTTGGATCGTCAGTCCATTAAAACAAAGTCCAATATTTCCAAAACAGAGGTCCCGGTGTTCTCCGAGGTCAAGATATTGGCTGGTATTGGAAATGTGCAATGAACAGGTTGAGTTGTTCCTGGAATCAATGGAAGGGGTTCCAACAAGGTTCATGTGGATACTGTTGGATGTCACCGTCGTTGTATTGGTCGATATAGCAGTTAATTCAAAATGGTACTGTGGGATGGTGTTTGGTTTAATAATCGTTGTTTCTGAAATATCACATTTTTTAAGGTAAAGTAAGGTAGCAAAATTAAACCACTACCAAACGTTATATATTTTACACATTTAATAGAAAGGAAGATATACATTCTCTTACCCGTTACGTAAACTATTTCCGTCATCCCAGAAATCATAATATTTGGTATGTAATTAGCCTGATGATTATGAGGAGAACCAATAAAAAGACTTAGAGGTTGAAGTGTCACTGATACATTTGATACGGAAAATTCAGAAATAACGTTCATTCCATCAATATGCAAGGTCAATCCTCTTATTTCGCTCCAAACAATGCGATACTTATGCCATGTTTCTACACTGAAACCGTATGGAAATTCAAGCACCCAAATTTGTGTAGTCATGACACTAAGATAAAAAGTATGGTTGAAATAGTACATTTCTATTCCAGGATTCAGCGGCCCAGAACTGGACAAGATATATGTTTTTGAGGTAAGCGATGGCGCATGCAAAAATTGCAGATCAAATGTGAAAGTAAATCCTGTCGTGCAGTGCAGGATATTCCCTATGCAGCTATGCAAGTTTGTATGACTTGAATATTCGATGAACTGTGCTGTTTTGTTTAGCACTACTGCTGTTTTGTTTAAGCTAGCGCTTTGCACAAGTAGCGGGTGTCCATGTACGGTGAAGTTGTGCGCTGGGGTATGCAAAAAATTGCCCCCTATGCTTATAAAGTTGTAGTCAAGCTCCACAGCAATATGCGCATGCGCATTGGAATCTGTCAAAAATTGCAAGAAAAAATTATATGATTTTTAACAACTATTAGTTACCTTAGAGTTAACCTAACATTCAACTTATTTTATTTTCAAAATATCAAACACTAATCTTATAGTCATATAAAGATTGTTTTTGTCGATTTTTTCAAATCAAAATTATGATTTGATGATAAATTACCATTTTGGGGTTTTATTATCTCTTTCATTCCAGTAATAAGCACATGTGACGTGTAGGAAAAGTCAATCAAATGTGAGCTTCCAATCACTAAAGATTGTGCCAGTAGATTCACATTTGTCTGTGTGGCGAAGGCGTTTCCAATCAGGATATTGTTGACGTACAGAAGCAGCCCAGAAATTGGACTCCATTCAATACGGTACGTGTACCAAATATTTACTTTAGTTTCAAATGATGCAATCAGGCTCCACGAGTGCTTACTGGATACAATTTTAACGAAGTATGATCCGTTTAAGTAGTACATTTCTATACCAGAATGTTCTTCCTTAAGGCTTGAGATAATGAACAGTTTATTTGTTGAAATTTCAATGAATTTTAATTTGATATCAAATTTGAATCCCGAGGAGCAGTTTGCTATGTTATTGATACAAGTAGTTGTATTGGAGCTCTGGAACTCTATATATTGTCCAGTTTTATTCAATACTAAAACTTTGTCGCCGCCATCTTGCACAATCAGTGGGTGCCCATGAACCGTAAAGTTCTGCGCAGGTGTCTGAAGTATATTTCCGGTGATGCTGAGAAAACTGTAGTTTAATGTTATTTCTTTTTGTATACCTGGTATTAGATAATATAAAATTGTATTTTAATTATAAATTTTGTGAATGCAAATAAATTATAAAATTTCTTTCAGATTTCATCTTTACCTCAAAATTTTAAATAGAAAACAGATATTTTATATCAAAATCTTCACCGCCGCATTCAATGCATTGCAAGTTGCATGCAGCAACCACGCTCGTTTAAATAACATTTTAAAGCATCTAAACACAAGGCTTTTAACATGAGCTTACCACCACCGCTTGGACATTTCATGTATACTGTGGAATCATTGATGCTCGAAGTGGATAACATGGTCACCACGTAAGAATTTACATTCCTACAAACTTAGTAACGATCGTGTATTCTTTCTTATTGGAATTGTTGCCATCGAAAATGCTTTTACAAAAAAACAGTCATTTTTGAACGCTCTCGAACGTCTCTCAACCCCGAAATAAAATGATTCCACAGTATTTATCTTGATATGATGAGATTTGGTATTCATAGAAATGAAAGGTATGATGTTTAAAAATTTACTCACTCTTGTCCTCTGTTGTTGTCTGTACTTGCACTGTGGTGGGGGCTGCTGTGCTTGTAGCCGCTATTGTTGTTGTCGTTGGCTGCATCGTGGTTGTTGGGGATGATGGTTGCTGAGTTGTTGGTTGATTCGTCGTTGTTGCTACTGTGGAAACTGTTGTCTGATGTGCAACTGTGCTGTATTCTGCTCAACAACGAAATGTCAAAAATTATTTTACCACCATGATTTGAACAAAATCAAAATGCAATTGTGCACGAGCATTACCTGTTATGCATCCTTGTCCAATCAGAGAGTCACGTGATGCAGACCACGTGAATAGGTTTCTGACTTCCATTGCGGTGGAGCTGTACGTGTGGTTTGGTGCACTGGCTATGTACAAAGGGTACACTGTTGGTTGATCTGGATTTGGCAATTTTATTGAATGTGACATGAATTCTTTTCCGTCAAGATAGACGACAAAGCCATCTTTTTTGTTCCAAGAAACTTGATAGGTGTGCCATTCGCCTACTTTGACATTTAGTTTTTGCTTTGCAGTCCACATAAAATTATCTTTCTTTGTAGCGCAATACAGTTCCCCATGCCAAAGATACAATGCCAGTCCGCTTGCCCCAACCTGATCCCCTCCACTGGAGAATATGTATCTTTTGTCTGTGGAATTCAGGTCCATCAGTTTGATTTCAGCACTCAGTGTGAATCCATGTTCGCATTTAGTCATGTCTTGAATGCATTCTAATCCATGGTTTGGCAATTCTACAAACTGCCCATCTTTGTGCAGCTCCAGTATAGCTTTGCCGTTTTGTTCAGGGGTCAGATTAGGTTTACCAAAAACAGTGAAATTGTACGAAGGTGTGATGAGGACGTTGTCTTGAATTTTATTGAAACTAAAATCCAAGGTTTGCTGATCGCATGAAGGTGTTGTAGTTTGACCTATTTCCGATTAAAAATGATTGAGAAATGAAACCGGATAAATAAAGATTGTAGATACATGTATGCCAGAAAGAATTATTTGGAAGGATAGCATGTAGATATTAGTTAGACTTACTTATTGGTGTAGTTGTGGTCAAAGAAGCCTGTGTTGTTTTTATTGTGGTCGTTGCTGTAAAAAATAATTTATTTCAATTTTATCCAAAATCCACCAAATAATTTTTGGTGTTAAACGAAGTGTGTGACTAGGGTACTAGTAACTTACTCGGTTGTACTGTTGTTGTTGTAGTTGTTGTCGGTTGTTTTGTTGTGGGAGCCATTGCTGTAACAAGTAAATAATTCCATTTACTACGGAAACACATTACATTAATGCAAAAACATGCAACTTAAAAGAAGTAATTCTATTACTCACTTGTGCTTGATACCAGTCCATTCACAATAAGGTTTTCTCTGTGAGAATCAAATGTTTGAAGTCCACTGAAGGTCATGGATATAGAAATCTGCTGGTGGTAACCGAACCCTATGCTGATGGGCTTCACCAGGGTGGCTACAGGTGTGGGCTGTGCTTGGATGACTGAACCAGCCAAGTGACCATCGATGACTAATGATGCCCCAGAGGTCTTACTCCAAGACAGTTCGATTTTGTGCCAGACATTCAAAGTCAGTTTGTTTGGGACTGTAACAATCCACTTGTTGGAGGATGTTGTTACAATAAAATGCAACTGGTTGTTAACATTAAACAGAGCTATTCCTGAATGGTTTGCCAAGTCTCCTCCGCTGGAAATTATATAGGAGTTATTTGCAAGTTGATGTTGCAAGTTGACGTTGATTGTTAAGGTGAAACCTGACGTGCAAGAGGTGATGTCCTTAAGGCAGGCGTTGAATCCCGTGTTGTTGACCGTAACGTAACTGTTTCCGGTCAGCTGGACCCCGTTTCCGGTGGGAGTGTTGACGATACTCACGTTTCCATGGGTATTCAAGTTGATATTAATTGTTGTTTGGATTATATGCTGAATTATTTGAGTGAAGCCAAAATTGAGGTGTACCATCTGCGTAGCTATTCAATCAAGAAAAGTGATGTAAGGAAAAAAACCCCAATGTGTTTACATTCATTTTGAATTAAAAACATTTTAACAAGAGCTTGACCTTTGGGTAATTGTGTCAAACAGCAATGTGACGTAGGCCTGTCTATTTCATTGCTGACCACTCAGCCATGGATCTTTGAAATCAACAAGATTTGTTTGGCTTTTGAGCTAAGACTGCGCAATCTGTGTATATTTCACTTGAAACCAGCGTCATTTAAACTTGTTTTGACGCAAGAAATAGATAGTTACGTCCTATCGAAAGTCCAAGGTCTTGTTAAAATGGTTCAAGTTAAGGACTGCAATATACCTGACTGGTCGCAACTGTCACCATAAAAGCCGGATACACATCTACAGACGTTGGTGCCCATACAAGTTCCCCCATTCTTACAGAAATCTTTAGGACAGAGTGCTTGAAAACAAAAGAATTACAATACAAAATTCAAATTCCATGTGAATATCAAGGTATTGCCAACAACAACAACAATAAAAACACCTGTAATGTATAAGAATAAATTTCATAAATAAGTTTCAAAGTCTATCCGATAAAATGCAAAGATGACAAGGTTTATTCATCATAATCTGGACCGTGTAGTCAATCTCATTCACCTGCCGGGTCACATCCTACGAGCTCCAACCTGAAGCAGGCCGCAGACTGAAAGGTTTCCGGATAAATCCTTATAGCATCTGTTACAATATAAGGCTGCAGGCCTATGTTGTAGTATACAGTTGAGTTGTGAATGGATGGAATATGCTGAAAAAGATGGAGATTTTGGGAGTTAATATGCTGGGTTTGTTTATTATACTAGGAGCTGTGGTCTTTCAAGAAAATGCCTGTTACATAATTTATTTTCGCTTCATTTGGAAATAAATATAAATATATGTTTTGATGAATAAAACTACCGATATTTTTTCTTATTTCAAAAGGGTATATATTATATCCAATTTCATATGCAAGTTTTTCGAAATTATTCTTAAATAGCTCCTGTTGCCGACAGGATATAACACTCGTTGATACCCGGTACATGTTCTTTACATCAGTACCATCAAAAACAAGAAGCTGTAACCATTATTGATGTCAAATGAGGATACCTGGTATCATATGATATAGTGTACCTCATTAAAGCTTCTCCATTCCTTTAAAGGATCCAGCGCCGAAATAAATTTAAGCTGAAATGTCTTCATGAACATACTAGGATATGTAACCGAGTCCTTCTGACTAGGGTGTTGAAAATATAGGCCCGACAGAGCCGTTGGTTTAGAGAGTCGGACTTCTAGCCAGGGGGTCTGATCACTAGATGCTGGACACCACCCACCATTATCCTCGCCTGAACAGTCAAAACAAACCGAAATCTAGCTTATTTCTTAATAAAAGAACATTATGAACATTGATAAAAACAATGTAATATTGGTGAGTCTTATTCTAATTAAAAAAATATTTAAGAATTGAAAATTTGAATGATAAAATATTTGATTCGATTATTTTTATTTTACCATAAATGATTTACTTACCAGAGCAGCAATCGTATCGGACTTTTTCCTTGCTTTTCCCTGCAGCCGCCGAGGAAGCGGATATCATATTGTCCAAAATGGCCCCGTTCTTCATTCCCAGTGGATTTTCACAGACTTCGCAGAAAACGTATTTTGAAATTCATTAGACCATTTCGAGTTTGACGTTATATATCTATATTCAGTATCATTTAGGCAATGAAAATATATCGTAATAATTCTCTTTTATAATATTACAACTGATAAAAATCCACATGTACTTTAAGTATCGCTCTGAGTGTGCTGAAACCTGCACATGCAATTTGTTAGGACTTCATCATTGATGGTTTGCAAATAGGTTGTTAAATTTTGCACAATATATTTGGTTTAAATGATCTTGGATTACACATTCTATAATAAAAATTACTAGTTACAAGTGTAGGAGTCCATGATGACCAGTTATTAGTTGTGTTTACATACCTGCATTTGAAACTGCAAATATAAGTAAATGAAAGACATAAATAAGTAAAACGATCCAAAATAGCATAAATACTATATCAACGTACTTTATATATTAATTAATTAGATTCGGCAACAGTTAGGAATGTCTGAAATTAAGTTCCATATATACATATTCATAATTTATAGATAGTTTTAATTGATTGAAATGCGTCGACTATAGAGTTGTTCACAGAATTTTGCTTTTTCATTGGTTATCTTTGTGCTGCAATGTAGGTCGTACTTAGATTTTCGCATCTATGTCCATTATAGTTGCCAGGACACGAGCATTGGTTCTCTGCAATACACTGGCCTCCATTCAAACAAGTATTGGGACACAGCTCTGAAACGATTTTATGAAAACAAAATATGCACCATACATATGGGTATGCTTTATGATATGAATAATGGTACTTGTATGTGCAACATTTAAAAAAATCGAAATCTAATGATAGCTTAACTATTTTGATTATCGATATAGTTTTTTTTTAAAGATTTTTTTCATTTTAGAATTCTATTTTACCTCATTGATTGATATGATATTTTAATGCTTTTTTGGTAATGTTTACCTTTGTAATTGACACATCCCAAAAGATCAAATCGTAAACAAGGGTTCTTGGTGTATGTTAGAACATTGATTTTGAATTTTGAGACCGCCAGTCCGGGAGTGATACTAATTTCTACTTTATCTGTTGTGTCGTCTAGAGCTTTTATTTCCTAGAAGAACATAAAATCATCGGAAATCAGAATTCAGTTCAGTTACTTTATTGCAAAAGATACACATCTTAAATCAGACTTAAATGTAAAAGTCAAACTACTGCACTTTATATTTTATCTGATCTTTAAAATCAGAAACATGCAAAATAATCTCAGTGATAAGAAACTTGCAAAAAAAACCTTCAGAGAAACTAACTAAATTGAATAGTAGAGATGCAAACTTTTTTTGTAAGCTACGATGTGTTTTACATGTAGAACCATTTTAACAAGGACTTGGACTTTCAGTAGAACGTAACTGTCTATTTCTTGCGTCAAAACAAGTTAAAAATGACGCTAGTTTCAAGCGAAATATACACCGATTGCGTAGTCTTACAAATCTTGTTGATTTCAAAGAGCCATGGCTGAGTGGCCAACAGTGAAATAGACAGGCCTAGGTCACATTGCTGTTTGACTCAACTACCCAAAGTCCAAGCTCTTGTAAAAATGGTTCTATTGCAGACAGATCCTAGTTACATGTAGGCTACAGAAGTTTTGTGTTGTTTGTTTGTTTGTTTTGTTATTTGTTCATAATCTTTTATCTTTCTGATACCTGGGGTTGAGAGGGACCAGCAGAAGACAGATACTGCCACTCTGATGAACCGAACAGCATGAACTGTATGGATATTGTTTGGACGTATTCCCCATGTCCATCCTGGGGCTTCTGAATCACGAGACCCCGTATCCCCGCCCCCTGAGTGAAGTCCACCTCGATCCAGTGATGTGTTGAACCATGCGTGTCGCCACACCACCCTCCCTTGTCTCTTTTATCTGTCACAGAATAAATTAAATGAATCTATTTATAATGAATTAATAGCAGACAGGTTAATATTGAGAAAATGAAAAAAAAATCTAGTTTTCAATGAATCTGCATATCAGTTACGTTAAGTTTTACGATTATTTGTCGGTTATCAATGACTAAAACACATATTTTTCATACAAAATAAAGTTTGAACGAATTTGTTTAACCTCTAGCCAAAATGAAATGTCAAGAAAAAACTTGGGATTACCTGGACAACAATCCAATCGCGCGTTCATCAGGTGTCTAGCTGACGGGTTCGAGGTTTTGATCATGGACTCGGTGATGCCACTCCATAGAGATGTCTTGCACACTGTAACATAGATAGTACACGAAAATTTAAAGCTGATTATTTAAAGAAAATAACTTTGATGCCTTGATTCTTGGTTTTTTCTGCTTTTGATTGTTTTTTCTGTATTTATGTTCAAGAAATACTATTGTTATTAGTCATAAAATAGTTTCCGAATATATAGTGTAAAATATTAAAGCTAATACTAAAAGTACTCGGTCTAGGGGAGATGTGAGAATGTACATGATTCCTTAAAAATAAGTATATTGTTTCGATAAATCAAAAATTGCACTGAATATGCTATGGTCTAGAAAGAAATATTTGATAATAAATTCAATTATAACATTTATATCTCATATAGAATTTATTTTCCCCCTTAAATACATGTAAAATGTGTGCTATCTGTGTTCATGTTTTCACATTGCATGGATGTAACGATGTGCAAGAACGGATTAACATTCAGACAAACAATTAAAGAAACTGATTGACAACAAATTGATGAGTCCAAATAACATTTCCTAATTCAAAGAAAAGAGATACTTCAGTGAATATTGTTAAAGAAATTTATTTGTCCGAAAACATTATTTATTTATTTTTTCAATTTCAAGACATTTTCTTTAAAAATTAGCATTTTAAAAATTAATATACATTTATGAATATTTTTTTTATCAACTATGATCCAATTTTTTTAATCCACTTTATTGTAATATGTTCTTTTATAAACAAAACTGTAATGCATAGTTATTTCTTCTTTTCGTCTCTACTGGTGTTTTTTTTTTGGGCCTGACCACTTAATATGTAGATGGCAACTTAGTGTCACTCCTCACTAGATAAATGGCATGAGGGATTAGGACATCTTTCGTGCGTTTGCGTTCTCATGACCGACCAATGAAAAAAGGATTAAACTTAAGATATAAACATAAAGTTTATAGACGAATCTTTGAGATTCAAATAATTTGTCTTTGTGTATATAAATATTATAATTTATTTTCTTCTGTTCTAAATCTATATGCATGACAATTACTGTTATATTTAAGGAGAAGAACTAGTAAGTTGTTAGAACTTGTTTCTGATCCTTTTGAGCAATCAATAAAATATGTTCAAAACAAAACATATTAAAGTAAATATTGATATAGATAAAAAATCATTTCGGAGCATCATCTTATCTTTAAAAAATTAAATTTCAAATGGCATGTGCAGATCCATTTTCTATTTCAAACAAGTATTTATCAAATTCAAATTTTACGCTACTTTGAAAACATAAAACTAATTTGCTTATCTTCCGACTCAAAGTTTAAACACTAAGTCAGAAGTAAATGAACAATTTTTCAAAGTTGTCCTAAACCCTAACTTCTATCCCTGAACTCATTTCTGGCTGAAACATTCATTTGTGCGGATACACAGTGGCATCAAGGGCGGAGACAAGTTTTTATACCTTTCCTTAAGCCGTAAATGATATCATTTTTATTCTAAATGAATTTGAACCAACAACATTAGTTCTTGAGTTGCAAAGCAACAAAGGACGTGATTTGACATGTTAACTCTGTGGTGATAAGTGGACACATTTAATTGATTCCGGAGATTATGAGCTTTAGAAAACATTTTAAAGACAGTGTACTTATTTTGAAATATATTTCAAGGACATCGAGAGTACGATGTTTCTCCTTAACTGCAGTTTAGATATTTAGATATGTGCGCATGTGCATCAGTACCATTTATGCATGTTCATAGATTATACAGCGGTGCATCAATTGTTCAATTAATATTTATTTTAAATTTGCAAAGCCATGAAAACTGTGCCGGATAATTATGTCAGTGCCGAGGTGGCATTTTTGCACACATCTAAGGTGCATTTATAAAACAATTTCAAATATTTCCTTTGATAGACCATTGTTTAAAGAGTTTATAATTACTTTGATTATTGATGTATTTCAGTTGTCATGTGAGATATTTACCTTCAAAAAATAAATTTCTACAGAAAAAAAAAAAATTTCCCATTTGTAAAACAATTTTCTGATAGTATATTTGCAATTTCCAACTAAAATAAAGAACTTTTTACGGTAATCTGAATTGAATTCCAAAAGGATTTAAACAAAAGTCCCGTAGGATTTTAAAATCCGATAGGAAATCTTAATTTCCGATGGAAAAACAACCTGTCTGAATTAATTCCTGTGGGAAATACTTTTCTCTTATATTAAATATAATTTATGTAGGATTTTCTACGATCTTCAATATTTTCTGTAGAAAAACTATTTATCCTATGGGAATTATTATTTTCCCATAGGATATAATTATTTAAGGTAAATATTTCACCTGGCATGTGAGACACACTAAAACAAAAGTGGTTTTATACTCTCTAGGCAATGGTCTATCATTTGGTATATATGGAATTGTCTGAAACTGCATCTTAAGCGGGTGCAAAAATGCCACTTTGGCACTGGTATGATTATCTGGCACAGACTTCATACTATAAATCTTTTTCCAACAGCAATTTTAAAAGAATCCTTAATTTGAGTTAAATCAAATAATAAATTGTACCAGTATGTTATTGCATGATATGTACAGTATAAAATTTTCTAGACATCAGGCAAGCACACGCTTTAATTCTTAAGTTTTGGTATTGCACCATTAATACTGAACTTATTGAAAAAGGTTATACAAGAAACAAAGCATAACACACAAAAAGAGCATATATGACAAAAATTATAGCAATCTCTATAAATTGTATAAAAATGGGTTTTTTTTCTCCTTAAAATGCATTTTTAATTATTGAAAAAAGGTCCAGGGATCCAGACCCAGACAATCACGTGCAGTCCCTAGCAACGGCTTATCTCCAAAACGGAAACATAGATGCATTAAAAGTTGAAAAGGTCATTTTCATTTTCCGACCCAAAATTAATACATGTTGACACTCGGTACACAAAAGTGAGAGATAAAGGAACAATTTGTATATATTAAAGTTATCTGGTTGTGTAAGTGAATCTGGATATGGTGGTGGGCTAGACTCTTTTCAGAGTGTGGTCGCGTACTTTGATAATAGTTCATACAATTTGAATAGATATTACGCATTCACTGAATCTTGTGAAATAAGCAAATGACGATGTAGGGAAGATTTATAACCTTTTTGTTCGTTGTTCTTATCGAGTTATTGGATTTCTGGGGTGTCACGCCAAAGTATACGTAGGTGGACCTTCGCCCAGACCAACCTCTCACTATTTACTTTGTTGGTAATATTTTGGTATATCAGAAACCGAAAAATGATCTCGGCGTTACGGAAAGTATGATGATGCAGTGCATTCCTTTTTATTCCGGGAGCAAATAAAATTGATAATATATTTTTTTTTTTACATAAAAAACCCTTTTTGTCCTTTATTAAAAAGAACTTGCAAAAAAAAAAAAAAAATACCAGACGTGTGTGCTATTGGGGAAAAACTAGTAATGACCGAACAAAAATATCAAATTAAGTTATTAAACGACAATATAACAAGTTTAACATACTTCGTAATTTAATATAACAAGATGCTCTTAATCCGCCCAGACCCCCTCAACCTTTTTTGCCAATGAAAAACCAACTGCCCCCCCCCCTCATTTTTGACAGCAATAATAACCCCCCCCCCCCCCGACTAAAAATTTGGGGTTTGACGATTTATGTGTTTTGTTTTCGTTGCTGAGGTTTTTGTCTTGTTTTGTTTTTGAGGATCGATTTGTTTTGAAAACTGAAAGTACTTTTCATGGAGGAGAGATATTTTTTTTAGCCATGTTCTTTTAAAGTCGTTATTATTTTAAATTCTTTTCAACTTTCTGACTCCAGTAACTTGTTACGTAAAATATTATTTCATGAAACAAAACAAAATAAACAAATCTAAATCAAAATAAAAAACCTCAACAGTACTAAAACAAAAACAACAAACAAAAAAAAACAGAAAAAAAACCAATGTTATAAAAACGCAATTTGTCGCAGTACGATTTCGATATGATTTTATATAACAATGTATATTTATTTTCATGTTAAGGTAACTCCAGTGTTTTAGAAATCCGTGTCAAACCAAACATTTTTTGATTTTAATAGTTAAAACAACTTATAAACTTACTATAGAGACCAAAATATTTATAACTTTGCACGTTTGTTTTCCTACAGTGAGCTTCAGCTCACAAGGTCCAAAAATTTAACAGCCAAAATTTAACAGCATGATGCATAATCTCATAATTTATTAAATTATGCACCAAAATACATCATGTTAGGTTATAATTTGAGCAAATCAATTGATTATCAGTAAATCATAAAAATTTTATTGATTTTCTACAGAAAATATAAAAAATATTACATTTTTTCTTGCCACGACCTTCCCAAAAAAATCACAAAATTGCATATTTTTGAAAAATTCTAAAAAATTATTCAGTTTACATACATTTTTTAAAGAATATTTATTAAGAGTTACATATTGTGTTAACAAAAAAACATAGTTTATCAAAATTGCCCATCTAGTTTTTGCTTGATAGTCTCTTGAACATGTGTACCCCCTATTGAAAATGTAAATTTTACAAGTTGTTTTTTGCAAACTTTGGAAAAAAAATGAAATGTATCAAAAAGACACAACCTAACAGTCACTTAAATTGATACACTCAATGAAACTGTATTATACATGTAAAATTAAGGTCGAGACTGCCAAAAAACTCATATAGTTGAGTGCAGTAGTACCCCTCCCTCTTTCTGTCAAATACTATCTATCCCAGTTTTTAAACATATTTATATCTGTAGATTAAACATCAATCAGTGTTATGTAGTTTTAATTACACAAGTACTTACTTATCCTCTCCTTGTCCCGGAGGACACATGAGGTCATTAAGCAACATAAACGCAGTGTAATTGTTGGAGGAGAATGCATACAATACGTACAATTATATTACACACTCATTTACTGTTTTACATTTCACTGCTTTCCTTGCTTTATCCAATCCCTCTAAACGACGGAGATGCTATATTTTAACAAATTTTCCACTTTTTGACCAAACCATAATTATTTTAAAACATTTTTTGTGTGCCAAAATTATAACCGGAAATTTAGCACGCCGTGTAAAAAAGGAACCGGATCCGAAAGACACTGGAGTTACCTTAACTTCATTATAAAATTCCGTGTTTTAGTCTTATCTAATGAAAAAGTAAAAGATTTACTAGAATCATACAGTAACAACTGTTCTGTTTTGTATAATAAAGTACAGTTTTTACTTTATGATTGTAATGATGTAACTGTATCTAAAGTAGACATATGTCATTTAGTTACCACGCATAGAAGTGTTGACTGTCGAATTGTTCATGACGTTACCTAAGTGCGCTTATTATTTTGTTTAAAACTCCACGTGCGTTTTAAACAATGTTGCTGTTGGTTACTTCAGTTATTTATGCACTCATCACGAAATAAACAACTTTCATTGTGTGTGGGTTTTTTTTCAAAATAGATTCTACTGTGTATTACGAATTCAGAACTCGATTTTAACAATACCAATGCTTTTGTATGATTAGAAAAACAATGAAAATCTTCAAATTTTCAGAAAGCGTAATTGTTCGTTTCGGTAAAGCATGTTATCGAATAAAAATAAAATATAACCGTGTAATTTGACGGAACTTGAATTTTAATTTGTGAAACATCCTGAAATATGCAAATATTCCTATTCGATTTCGTACTAAACACTCCAAAAACATCTCTGAGAGATAATCTAATTATAAACACTTACCGGAGTCTGGGAGAGCAGCTAAGGTTCCATGGGACAGTAAGGCCAGCACCGGCAACACGAAAAACGAGGCAGACATCCTATGATCAAAGGGGTGAGGATATTACTGAACATCCACAAAAACTCCTTTCTCTCCCCCCTCTCTCTCTCTCTCCATCTCTCTCTCTCTCTCTCTCTCTCTCTCTCTCTCTCTCTCAATGTGGCAATTATGTAATGATTATTTTTTTCTTTTGGCTCAACACCCAAATATATTATTTAATGGATCTATAAAATATCTTTTTGAGATATAATTCACAAATAAGAGACTGATACTAGCTTTGTTTTTTGTTTTGTTTTTTTTTTTTTCGTTCTTTTCCTGTTTTTTTTCCTTTGAAAAATAATCCAAACAGCCAATGAAATATTTTTGATTGCAATTTTAATCTTTTGTACCCAACTTAATGTAAGAAATATTTTTGGATATACGATTACCTTTTCTAATTGTCGTTAAAAAATAAATAAAAATAGTTTATCTTTAAATTATAGCACATTTACTCTACACTTTAGATATTATGAATTATATAATTATACGACATTCGTATAGATATACATGTAAATCTCATAATTTCGCAAATCTTTACCTGTTGTATCTACCTCCGAAATTCACGGTCCTTTGGTATCAAAGATTGATTGCTTACTTATATTAAATACGTTCTGCCAAATGTCCCCACCCAGATTATTTATAGAAAATGAATATCTTTTGACACTCACCCCCTCGCGTTTACTCGGTGCTTTAGTTAAAGGGGTACAGTGTTGCTACCAAATTTCATAGATTATCTTTTGAAGATCCGACAGATTTAAATTCCGACCTGTAACCAGGCATCAGAAGTGTGGGTGGATTTCTTCTTCAGAGAGAGATATGGCTTGCCCAGGTCGCTCGCCGTCAGCCCCGTAAAAATAAATCTTTTGTTCCTTTGATATGACTTGGAATCGGCAGGACAACCCGAAATGTTTATTTGCTATAATATTTACATCAAGAAAGTTAAACAGTTGTATATTAAAATGTTTTTCTGTCAATATTTAACGAACTGTCTGTAGAATTTTATTCATTCTCTCAACATGTATTTGTAAACATTCTAGTTATATTGAGCAAACCCAAAGGGCACTTGGACAGTTTTACGAAGATTTATGATAACCAAATCACAAGAATTTTATTATTTTAAAAAGATCTAATTTAGGTAAATGTGGTTAATTGTCACATATGCACGTGCAACTGATTTTTACTTGCGTTGGTCAACATTGTAAGCAAAATATTTAACAAAATAAGATATAATAGCTGAATCCATTTCATAAATAACACTAATAAAATCGGAATTCAAATTATGAATAAGAAAATTGATTCATGTTTTGAGTGCCAAATTGTGATAAAGGTTTGATCACGTCTGCGTTGACGGAACAGAATGCTTAAGTTCCACAGGTGTATATGTATTTGTTCCTCGCTGTGGGCAATTGCTTTCAAGCGATGTCCCGCAGAAAAACAGTGTTTGGAGAGGGGAAAGACCACAAAGGTCAGACGCAATGTATATGACTCCTGTACACGGAATGGCTTGATTGCGATAAATATTCTAATAATATCTTTTTTTTTAATGGTACGCCAGTTGAACTTAATGATTTTTTCAACAAATATAATCTTATTCTATGAATGCATTTATACGTAACTATACTGGGGAATCTTGCAAACGTAAATGATGATACTAGAAAACATCTTATTTAATTTTTATTTTATTAGAGTTGAAGAAAGCTAAGTTTTTATTTAAAACTATCATTTTTAACGACAAATGACCTTTATACTAGCTGTTAATAAATATATATGTGAACAGTATAAAAATAAACCTTTCTTAAATTTAGGAATTCTATTCACAAGTGCATTATATGTCTTTTGTCTTCTACGTATACATACTTAATATTTTGAATAACATATCATAAGCTTTAAGGCAATGTTGATAAAGGGCCATCTGTATTTGTTCGCCCTCCTTTTATAAGAAAGCAGATATCTCTTTATAAATGAAATACCCGATACATTACCGACTCAATCAATTTAAAATTATAAAAAATTACACATTCAACTATTTTTATCAGTTCATAATTCTTTTTAGATAAAATAACAATTGGGTTTTTTTCATATTAGGAGACTTTAAATTGTGTTATTATTTTACTATGCATTAATTTCTTTAACAAAAAGGAGTATTTTTTTTTTTTATAAAGATAAAGGAAATAATCAAAGATTAGGATTCTTTTTCATCGTATGATGGGTAATTTGTTTACCCCCCAGCTTCAAAGAAAGAAATTAAAGATAATTTAAACAACGTCTATTAACAAAATTTATTATTCTTAAATACTATACTGTAGCTGTACAAATATGCCCCGCCTACACATCGACAAGGTTCAGTTTTCCTTCGTCATAAGGTAGATTTATGAAAATTTAGGTCTAAATGTAACATAGATATTCAATATATCAATCAACATACAAAGGCAATATTTTGTTTCTATATTTACAATAAATCTAAAGGTTCAACAACCTACTCTCGGCTTAGATATCAAACAATGATTTAGATCAACCCAACCTCTTCAAACTAGCTTCAAGCTTGCAGATTTCTATATTTTGTCACATTTTATCCATTTTCTTTCGATAGAACATTTTCAGTATATAACATTGTTTTGTAAAACTTTGCTAAATGTTTCAATGTAGGTGTAATTTGTACCCCACGCAATGGTCTCTGTTCAAACAAACACCTTATCAGGATGTTTATATTTATACTAAAAAAAACTGTAGTTGTTCTGAAAAATGATTTTACGTAAAAAATTTATATGATATTGTATTTTCATTATTAGTTCGAAGGTAATTGTTTGATCAATTGTTTCACCAAAGAAAATATTACCAAATACTTTTTATTCCTTATTTCATTGTTATAGGGCCTTGTGTTAAACAAGATTCAATTATTTCAAAGTAAAAAAAAAATATCACTAAATATGCTGATAAACTTGTAAATTACATAAAGGTTTTTAAGAACTTTCCTTAAACGATGCCCCGTTTTGGGTATCACATTCCGGACCTGGAGTTTGTGGTGACAATTACCCATCATCCCTGTCTTTATTATCTTTCTGTAGAAAGACGATTGACCCTTTCTTTTAAAAAACTTGAATTTTGATTTTCCTTGACCTAAATAATTAAATGTGATGTGGTGTTGGTTGGTTTGAATTGTCTCAGTGATTGTAAAGAAGAAATTGAAAATAATAAAAAAAAATCTACAAACAGACGACTAGATAGATATCTAGAAGACAAATGAACATTTGTGTGTCAGGAGAGTTCACGTTAGCTCATAGTTCAGTCAGGAGAGTTCACGTTAGCTCATAGTTCAGTCAGGAGAGTTCACGTTAGCTCATAGTTCAGTCAGGAGAGTTCACGTTAGCTCATAGTTCAGATGAGTAAAAAAAAATCAAGATTAAAAAGAGATGTGTTTTCCAAACATTCGATATATTACATGTACAAGTGATTCTGTTGCTTTGTTTTAACTATTTGTTTTGGACCCTAACGAATTTAGGAGAGACAATTCATATATTCACAAACTAAATACGATACAAGTTTGAGAAGTAGGAGATTGTACACTGTGACTTTATATCCTAAGCTGAAATTATTAATTATAATAAAAAAAATAATGAAAAAGCTCGTGACATTTGTGAATTTTTTGTGTTTGCTTTATTACCATTATTTGACTTCAACTTTTCTACGTTAATGATATAAGCATCCTGTGATATGTAAACATCTTGATATAAATATGTCACAACATTGTGATAATTCTTTAATTATGAAAAATCAGATATTTATGATCCGCAATAAACTTCATTGTGTTTATTATCTGAAATGTCTTAGTAAACATTTTCATATACATTGTACATAAAATTAGACTGTTTCAATTATTTCGTGCAAACGGCGCATGTCAGGATCTTGCCGTCGTGGTACGGGGGACATTCCAGTGCCCCACAGACCGCTTTGACGGGCTGGACAAGCTTTCCGTTGTCGTTTACGTGTCCGTTTACAACAGTTTCCGATGCCGCGTCCAAACATATATACTGCGAGGCCGCTGTTTCGTCATAGGCACCCGCCGCAAGATAACCCTTATACTGAGTCCTCCAACCAGAGACACAATTGTTCGTTCCAGGTATCATGATAGTGCTGGTGCCGGACCGACTGCGGCACACGGCGCATGGCATATCGTCCCCGTTATCATGACCGAACGCGTTCGAATCGTACTCGGCTCCGTACATGAACGCATAACGAGCGACGTCGGGTAGTGTTGTAAAGACTGGATTTGGCGAAAGGCAAACATACTCTGCCGCGGCCCCAGTGTGTGCAAAATACGAGCCCCCTGCAAACCCTGTAATATCATTTTATAATATCATATTATTTCAATGGTGACAAAGTTTATTAGGTACACACATTAATATATAATGTCTGAATCAATTGTTAATATATGATTTCTTATTCCAAGCTTTTGATGTTTTCAATGTGTATATTAATTCGATATTGAATATTTAACTACACATGTACATGCACATTAAAAAAAACCCACGAAATGGCAAGCTTCCAAATAGTTGAAGTAACTTCCACACACAGGCACCTGACGTTATATATTTTTCTCATAATAAAAATAAATAACCTCTAACTAATAATACACAAGAGTATTTATTTTTATTAAGAGAAAAATTAATAACGTCAGATGCCTGTGCTTTCACATATAGAGAAAATGTGCGATTTCTTCTGATAATTAACGTATTTTTAAGAAATTATCAAGAAAGATTAGAATATTAACGATAATTAACATGTTTAAAGACTTTATTTGGTGTTCCAGACAAGCTAGACAGTATTTTAATTTGTATTAGGCGCAGTTCGCGAGGATTTTTATATTTGTCTACCTTGCTCGTTACCTTCATACCCATATGAAGGAGCAGAAAGAAATTTAATGTTTTATTTATTTGCAATATTAACCGTTTCATAATACTTGACATCAAAATGTCAAAGGAACCCAAAGAAGAAATATCGAAGCATCTACATGTTCTTACCGGAGTAAACAAGTTCTGTGTCGTTGTCAGGACAGCCATGCTTTCCCCAGCGAACGTAGGTTGCACCGCCTGGAATTGTTCACATATTTTATTAAAATAACAAGCTTAACCATATATGTACTAAAAACTAAACTCTACTAATTGAACCTTTATGTGTGCCATCTTGCGCTGCTTTTAGTTCCGTTATGATCTTTTCTTGAGCAGCAAACTGAGTCTGTTGCGTTTGCAAAGCAGCTTCCTGTGAAAGAATTTTGGACTGCTGGGATTGAACAACAGCCGCCTGCGCATCAAACTTTGACGTCAGTTCCTGTAGCTCGTGCTGCAGCTCAGTAATATGAGAGTAGATCACTGCCGGGTCAGTCAAAAGTAACCGCTTTTCCTTAACTTGAGAATTGACATTTCCGACAATAACAATGGCATAAAATACTATGTTACCAATCATGTTTTTTTCCAGAACGGTGTGCTCCGTTTTTGACCTATAGATTACTATAGTGACTACAATAAGGGATCGAAAAGCTGATAAGACGCTGTCCGAGATATAATCAGTACGTCGAACAAAGTTTACATAGATCCGTTTACAGAGTTCTATGCTGGATCTTTCTATAACCGAAATTTTTTAGTTCATCACTCGAGACGAAGTTGGAGGAAGCTTATAAATGTTATACCCTTGGCGTCGCCGTCTGGTAAACGTTTTTGGAGCAGGTCCTATATCAGTATATGTAAGTTATAGAAAATGGTCCAAACTTCACTAAACGTGCATGGATGGCGCATCTGGGGATACTGAAGGACTTAACAATCTCGGATGCTGGATGCATACATTTTAGGTGCTGGGAATATGTTA
Organism: Magallana ariakensis; assembly: GCA_020458035.1. Taxonomy (NCBI): domain Eukaryota; kingdom Metazoa; phylum Mollusca; class Bivalvia; order Ostreida; family Ostreidae; genus Magallana; species Magallana ariakensis. The sequence continues at coordinate 39,581,441 of CM035819.1, read as the reverse complement.
TGGATTTTAAAGCATGCTAAAGTTTTTGGAGCAGTTGCACTTTGATGAACATTTTTAAGTTGTTACTGGTCAAATCTTTAAAAAAAAAAACGTAGAAAGATGATACATCTTGTGTTACTAATGCACTCAACAGGCTTGGATGCTAAATCAGAGCCATGTATTTTGGATGCTGAAGGATGTTAAGAATAATTATTATAAAAGCAGACCTGTGCCCTTTGATGACTACATCTAAGTTATTATTGGTTCTATCTTAACTTGGATGGATTATGCACCTTGTGCTACTGATGCACTCGACAGGTTTGGATGCTAAATCTGAGCCATAGGTTTTGAATGCTTGAGGGAGTTAAATTTTCGGAGCAGATAACATATTTAAGTAAATACTGGTTCTATCCTGTTTAAACTTGGATGGCTGATTTAATCATGCATATGAAGTACAGAGATAGCTTCAGATATCTTGATTATCCTGATGCTTAGAAAAGCTTAAGAACAAATCAAAGTGTGATAATGTCTTGGATCTGGTTGCATATTAAAGTAAATATTGACCATACCTAATACCCCATTTAGACTTGCACAATTAATATAAATATTGATGTGTAATTATACAGAGGTTGCTTCAGATTCGGAACTTCATCTTGATAATTCGGATGCTATAACAGATTAACATTTTTAGTAGTTCAAATGAAGTTCGAATACTGGAAGAAAATACTTGTCCTAACCAAATATGTCTTTCATGGTTTTTGCAACTATGGATTTGCTGCTAACGGCTAACTTCAGATACAGAACCCGATCTCGATTATCAGGGATGCTAGGGGGAAAAAGAAAATCTCTTGGTCCTAGTCTATGTTATAGGAGAAGGATATGTGATGGAATTTTGTATTATATAAAACAATAATACATGTATGTATTGTTTGATCTTATATATATACGATATTCGCAATTATCTAATTTTCAATTTTCCTCGATCACTTTCAGATCGCAAAAAGTACAGACAGACAGAATACACAGAAACGATATCAAGTATATAACGTTATCAGGAGCATTTTAATTGCAAAATATAACTAAAACGAGAAAACCATTGTCAACCGACGCGAAGCGGAGGTTGATAATGGTTTTCGAGGGGTGTTAATTTCAACTGTAACCCTCCCAAACAGGTACTATTTATTTTATTACATGTATACTGAATGTCTTATTTACTTTAAACAGGTTTGTGACTGTGCTATATAATTTAATCACAAAATGTTCGTTTTGTTGCGTGTTAAAATGCACGGCATTGCACTATACATTGTGAGTATTTGCAAATTGAGAACAAATTTAAGAAAAATTAAAAATAACTCTTTTTCTATAATGGAATAAATTGAAACCGTTACAAGAGAAGCCAATGAATTTTGCTAATAATAAATACTACAGTCCGTCATCTAGTCTTGTAATTAGTATCTGTTTTCGGGGTGGAAAATGCACGTATATTGCAAATAAGCAAAAATGGTTGGACCTTAACCCATCATTTAATGACATTGATACATACATTGTACAAAATGTTAAACATCGAACAAAATGTTTTGTCTCTGTATGGATGTGTAAGATTTTCAGTCCCTGTCATGATTTTATTGAGTAAAAAAAACCAAATTAAAGTCATTTTTGGAAAATGATTTCTAAGTGAATAGAGAGATTTCTTATTTGGTACACACGACACAGGTAAGATATTTGCCATTGTCATACGGTGGGCACTCTAATGCCCCACAGACAGCCATCACGGGGTGAACCAGCTTGCCGTTGTCGTTGACGTGTCCGTTGATGACCGTTTCTGGGGATTCATCCAAACAAATGTACTGTGAAGCTGCAGGGTGGCTGTAGAAACCAGCTGCAAGATAGCCTTTGTATTGTGGCCGCCATCCGGTAACACACACGTTAGTCCCTGGAATCATGAGAACACTAGATGCGGAAAGGCTTCGGCAGACAGCACATGGTATATCGTTGCCATTAGCTGGTCCAAACGCGTTCGAATTGTATTCCGCTCCATACATATAACTATTCATGCTGTCATGGTCTTTTGATGTCAACACTGGATTTCGTGTCAAGCAAACGTATTCGGCAGCTGCACCTGGATGATCATAATAAGACCCTCCAGCAAATCCTATAAAATAGATACAATTCAAGTAAAAAATTACATTAGGGAACAAGATTTTTTTTTAAAATAACCTTTATAAATCAGACGGTTTTTAATCAAATGTATACGATCAATATGCAATTATATATTCTTGTATATTTAATAGACATACAAACAAAATATAATCAGTGTTGAGGATTTAATTCAATTATTGTACGAATTCAATACTTTCAATGGTATAAAAGTAAGAATTTTATCAAATTTACTAACTTTATCTCTAGACAATGTTGATGTGATTGACGCTTGAAACGGTTTTTCTGCTAGTAATTCCATCAAAATATCTATATGGTAAAAATGTAAATTACTAGCACAGTTAGGAGTAAGAAATCGCATTTGTATATGGTGTCCAAATTGAGTCACTTGGTAAGCTCAACAGTGCGGGGGGGGGGGGGGGCATGCATCAAGTCGTCGCGCTGTACACAACACGCCATCAAACTATACACACATGACATGTGGTGATAACGAACAGTGTTCAAATTCAAAAGTCCAAAGGAAAATTACAAAACAGAAGCAGAGCGAACACGGACCTTTTAAAAAAAATAGAGGTATGAGCAGGTGCCATGGAGGAGTGAGCATCCTCTGCTGACCGCCGGTCACACCCGCCGTGTGCTCTTTGTCGCAATTGGGAAAAACGGAAAAGTCCATACACAATTAGGTGATAAATTATGGTCTAACAATTAGTATGAAAAATGTCAGTCAGCATGCGACTCAGTTGAAGATTGTATTTGCTGACAAGGTCGTTGTATCGACCATAGAACTTACGAAAAGATTAGACGGATCTCGGGACAGTCCTTCCTAATTCATGTCTGGAAATTCTGTCCAAATTCGGTCGCTTGTCTAGTTAAAATCATGATATTAGTGTGAAATATGTGTTCGCACATTCATTTATCTCGTTTAATTATTCGCTGTCTTCGCACGCTACAATTTCTTACACTGGAACAATGCTGAAATGTTTAAATTCTTTGCATATGCCCTGAATAATATTCTGCATAGTTATACTTTTAACATTGCAGCAATATGTATAAACGTTGTGGAAGAATTGTCATTCCATGGTAAGTGGGCTGTAGTGTCTTTAAAATATTGTTTTTTCTTACCAGAATAAACAAGTTCCGTGTCGTTATCGGGGCAGCCATGTTTTCCCCAGCGAACAAAAATGGCGCCGCCTAAAATTGTAAAAATCATTAAAGCGCATAATTAATAAAACCTTGTCTAATTGGAGCTTCATGTCCATCCCGGGTCGAGGTTTGAGGCCTAGACCGCGCAACCCACTGTCCTAGCAATGGTACAGCGTGCTAAGCACCCCTGTCATCCATTTTGTTTTCGATGACGATCGGAACCTAGCACATTAGTCGCGGTCTTTGCGATAGATATAATATACGAGTACAGTTACAGTGTAAATGACAATATGAGAAGATAGTAGTGACGCACATTGCTTAGAATTATATACATACATGAATTATAAGCACAAATGAAAACACGGCAATAACAGTCTCAAGCTAAAGGCAAAAATACCCGATTGTGTTCTCTTTTGAATTTCGACATTAAATCTCTCCTGCTCAACCAATTTGTTATGTTGATCCAGTAACTTGGCGTTCATTTCTTGGATTTGGTGCTGCAATGCCGTTATTTCGGAATGGATTAAGTCTGGGTCATTTAAAAGTATCCGTTTTTCTTCATTGGCAGCAGCCAGCAACGCCAAACAGGCAAAAAGGAACATGTTCAATGCAGTCAATAAAGGTTTCGGTGCACATTGCACGACTGATCTTATCAGTTCTCTTTTTATCAGTTTTACGTCGCAGAGATATCATTTTGGTCATACAAGACATACAGGTCGACCAGCCATGTTTCTTGGCAGTCAAGGTGTAAGATTTTGTTTAAGGAAGAAGTCTTAACTATTTCTAACTTATCTGAAGAGCCCAACCTTTTCAAGATATAGTGTTGAAATAAACTAGTATAATATTTAAAAAATTACGATGTACAAATTGTTATTTATAAATCAAAGTATTTGTAATGCATGTGGGGGAAAAAATCAAATATGGAAGCACAGAAAAATAAAAATATTTTTAAACTTAAGAAAGTCAGAGGTATTAAATGCAACCTATGATATACCGGTATCCCTTATAGAAAGATAGCATATTGCTGTTTATACTTCCTTTAATCATCTAATTTATCATCCATAACAGTGAGTCAATGTATGTAAATTATAATTATTGTCGATTAAAATTATACACATCAGGAACAGCCAATTTTCTATATATGTGAAGAGAATCCTGGAAACTACAGCTATATATACTAGGAAGTCTTTGGTCAGTCCATGTAGACTCCGTAGAGTTCGTGCTCTCAATATAGCTTTAGTTTCGGTTGATCAAAAATAATCCACGAAAAGTAGACACCAAATGTACAAGGGAGACATTAACGAACGATGTAAAAATTATTTAACTAGCTACAAGAATTCAAGTTGTCATTTAAGGAGGTTGGATCCTGCGATCATAAGTCTCTAAGTTTTTTTCTGAAGATTTTTTAAAAATCTACATACATAGCTAAACCAAAATTCAAAACAAAATTTTGGGGTCTATATGCTCCTTTCGGTGCTACAGTGTATTTAATATGAACTTTCTGCACTGAAAGTGCAAATTGCACATAAATCGCTTTTTCCTCAATAATTTTTAATCGGAATAAACCATGGCATCAAATACAAATTTATATTATTTAAAATTAATAAAATTAAAACAATCATAACGAAAAAGTTTGCAATTTCTTCACCTAATTGATATTTTGACCTTTTTGCACTGATAAAACGCTGTTTGTATCCATTTTAAAAGATTCAACATGCAATAAAATTATTTAAAAGTCTCAAACTTTTTCTCAAATTTTAATAGACTTGTCAAAAATATCTTACAAATTCAGAAAATAAAACCAAAAGTATGGGTCTATGATGTAAATTTTGAGATATAGCATGAAATAAGCTAATTTTAAGCAAAAATTGGAGTTCATTTTTTCTTGACTTTTATGAAATATTAGTTAAATGTGCCAATATATGTCGATAGAAATATTGAAATATTGTTAAAATGTGTTTTTTGAAACAACACGAAGATAATCCATTGCATAAACTAGCTGGAAATTTGGTCTGCACTGAAAATAAAGAAGCTAAAATTACAGTACTCTAAAACAACTGAGTTATGAAAAATGTTCATTTTCTTCTAAAAAAAAACATTCCGCCACAAAATATAGTCCCTTACTTAACTCTGTAAATATGTAATTTTCCCTTAACTCTTTTATTCAAAATAGTTTATTTGGCATTGTAAAATAGGAATTTACAAGTAGAATTAATATATGACACAGAATTTCCAGACTAGAGGTGACCCAAAATGGCTACCCAAAATCAGAGGATCGAACCTCTTTAAAATACTAAACAATGCATCTAAAAGCGGTTCAGAATGCGTATACATGTTTTCTTACGCTGACAACTAGGTCATTTCACTGAATACCGTAGATATCTGTCTTGTCATGCATGTATGAATTACAATCGATTGTAAATAAAAATAGAAAGGGAAAATATACTAAGAAGATGTAAATATTTCTTAAAGATCGTCTTTGCTTATCAGAAGAATCGTTTAAATTTGCAGACATGTGGCAACGCACTTTGAAAAAATTACGCACTTTGAAATTTTTTTTTAAAAGTACGTTAAATTTGGGAGAAAATTAAGGTACTTTGAAATATTTTTCAAAGTGCGTTATATTTTGGTCCAAATCAACGCACTTTGAAATATTTTTTCAAAGTGCGTTATGATTGTAGACTAACATTTTTTCACATCATGACACTTAACGCACTTTGAACAAAATAAATTCTTAATTTTTTTTATAACCATTTAGATATATAGTTGTGTTTATATATGAAATATTAATTGATATTTCGTTTTCGATGAAGCGATACGGCGATCCATTCTTTCAGCAAGGGAGATAATAGCGTCAGATCGTATTGACAAGGACGTTTCTCATGCGCTGATCCATACTGGATGAGCTTCCTACATAGAACATTAATCCTACTGTCCTTTACAAAAATTTAGAATATTGGGAATCAAAATTTGTACATGACATTCATATTTCTTTCCCTACCCAACTTCGCGGGTTATAAAGCGATGATTGTTCAAATCAATTTAACACCACATAAAAGAATAAACAATGAATTTTATATTTATTTTTTCTTAAACAAACTAGTATTATTATTAATAAACGTTAAAAACGTTGTTCTAACCCAGTTCATGATGTCTAAGTATAACGTCGCTAGCTTTTGAATTTAATTCAGTCGTTATTTAAATTTCGGTTCTTATATGGAGTTAAGAAGATCTTTTAGCATCAAATTATGAAAACAAAATTATAAAATGGCTCATTAAAAGAATTTATTCATTTTTGAAATCCTATTTTAACATTCTTTATACTGAATGTACATTGCAGCCAATTGCGTTATAAAAAAATATAATTTTAAATTTAAGTAATTTGACGGCTACTTCTGTTGAAATAGCCCTTCAATTCGAAAAGAAAAATATGAACTCGTACTATGAATCGCGTAGACAGATTTTTGAAATATTTTGAAATACGGATCAATAATATATGTAATATGTAATATGAGCGAGGGCTATTTGTTTATTAAAAAATGTATTCTTTATGCACAAAAAAATTAACGAAGAAAGAGATACCTTATTGACATTTATGTCTTTGTTGAAATTAAAAGAAATTAATTTGATTTAGAATTACTGCTTTAAAAAGAATCGCATGTCTATACTTAAATACTAAGTCATAAGTCACATTATCTTCACAGTAGGTAAATGGCAAATATCCATTCCTTGAGCCAGAAAGGATTAACTCGTAAATAAAAAAAAATAAACTCTCGTCAGTACTTTCAGTACTTTGATTTTAAAATGTAGTCCCAATACTGTCAATCTGATTAAAATCAGCCGTTCTGATACGCTACCGCTCTCGAACGAGAGCGGTAGCGTATCAGAACGGCTGATTTTAATCAGATTGCAATACTGTAATATTTAGGCGAGACAATTAATTACAAGCACACAGTTTAAGTAATGATACAACACTTTTCAAATTATATAGACAAATATTAATATATTTTTTATGAATTTTATATCAAGATTGAATAACATAAAGCTTTCATCTAACGTCAATTTTTTTCAAATCGTTGTTGCCCTGCAAACATTTCAGGATAGTTTGAAACGGGAAAACTGGTAATATATATATATATATATATATATATATATATATATATAATAAGCACAAACATTGCAATAACTCTCAAATTGACATATACCTGCCCATAGTGAATGATATAGATATACATAAAGCACAGAGAAATTCACCTTATTGGAGCTCCACCTCAGCCCCGGCCGAGGCTTGAACTCACGACCTCTGGAACCCATTCTCCTAGCAGTGAGCGGCCACCGCGCTAAACACTATGCCATCCAGGCAAGACAAAAATCTTGCTTGCGATGACGAAGGGAACCTAGCGCGCCGGTCGCTCACTACACGGTCGTTTGAGATACAGGTGGAATACAGTTAAACGACAATTTGAAAGGATCGGGACGATACACATTGCATAGATATATACATATATAATAAGCACAAACATTGCAATAACTCTCAAATTGACATATACCTGCCCATAGTGAATGATATAGATATACATAAAGCACAGAGAAATTCACCTTATTGGAGCTCCACCTCAGCCCCGGCCGGGGCTTGAACTCACGACCTCTGGAACCCATTCTCCTAGCAGTGAGCGGCCACCGCGCTAACCACTACGCCATCCAGGCAAGATAAAAATCTTGCTTTCGATGACGAAGGGAACCTAGCGCGCCGGTCGCTCACTACACGGTCGTTTGAGATACAGGTGGAATACAGTTAAACGACAATTTGAAAGGATCGGGACGATACACATTGCATAGATATATACATATATAATAAGCACAAACATTGCAATAACTCTCAAATTACCTGCCCATAGTGAATGATATAGATATACATAAAGCACAGAGAAATTCACCTTATTGGAGCTCCACCTCAGCCCCGGCCGGGGCTTGAACTCACGACCTCTGGAACCCATTCTCCTAGCAGTGAGCGGCCACCGCGCTAACCACTACGCCATCCAGGCAAGACAAAAATCTTGCTTTCGATGACGAAGGGAACCTAGCGCGCCGGTATATATATATGTATATATCTATGCAATGTGTATCGTCCCGATCCTCTCAAATTGTCGTTTAACTGTATTCCACCTGTATCTCAAACGACCGTGTAGTGAGCGACCGGCGCGCTAGGTTCCCTTCGTCATCGAAAGCAAGATTTTTGTCTTGCCTGGATGGCGTAGTGGTTAGCGCGGTGGCCGCTCACTGCTAGGAGAATGGGTTCCAGAGGTCGTGAGTTCAAGCCCCGGCCGGGGCTGAGGTGGAGCTCCAATAAGGTGAATTTCTCTGTGCTTTATATATATATATATATATATATATAACATTAATTAATTTTACTACCAATTTTATCTGAAAGTTCAAGAAATCAACAATTTTTTTTTTCAAAGTGCTTTGAAAAAAAATTTATTTTTTCAAAGTGCGTTAAGATGGTCCCAAATTTAACGCACTTTGAAAATTTTGTTCAAAGTGCGTAATTTTTCAAAGTGCGTTGTAACACAGACAGTGCATGTGAATGGGATTTTTCATTTCCCGGTCCAGGGAATATGTTTTATCAAACAGAACTTACTTCCTCATCCATATACTCCGGGAAAACAAGAAAAGGTCTTTCTTTTAAATAACAAAATCATATGAAAATAATTGATATAAAAAAAATTCAGGGATTACCTAAATAATATACTAGTAGATGAATACTATAGGAGTGTTACCATTGTATTCAGCTTTTTAAGTCACATCTTTTGTTAGATTAGAAAGTGAATTTTATCTAGAAGTGCTATAAATTCATCGATTTTTTTTAAAAACAAAAGCTTAACATTTCTAGAATAACTTCGATAACGTTCATGTACATGTATTTTAACTGTATGACCTCAAAAGTAACCAGTGTTTAAAGAAGTTATTGACATAATAATTTTCCTGATAACAATAGAATACTACCATCATCTTGTGTTATGTCATTAGAAAAGGTTTTCGAGGAAAATGCACCAATACTATGGTTGGACCTTTAATAATCATTTAAACACTAATACAATGTACAAACAGTTTATTAAACACTATGCATATTTTTGTCGTCTGTGTATCGATGTGTAAACTTTAAGATTCCCAACAAGTGTCCTTGATTTTATTGAGAGAATTAAACAGTAATTTTAATGACATCTGAGTTTTAAATTAAGAGAAAGCCTTCTTTATTATTTGGTACACACAGCACAAGTTAAAGTGTTGCCATTTTCATAGGGTGGGCACTCTAAAGCCCCACAGACAGCCATCACGGGGTGAACCAGCTTGCCGTTGTCGTTGACGTGTCCGTTGATGACCGTTTCGGGGGATTCATCTAAACAAATGTACTGAGATGCTGCTCGGAAGTCGTAGTAACCCGTAGCAAGAGACCCTTTGTATTGCAGCTTCCATCCAGTAACACACACGTTAGTTCCTGGAATCATGAGAACACTAGATGCAAAAAGGCTTCGGCAGACAGCGCATGGAATGTCGTTTCCATCAGCTGGCCCGAACGCGTTCGAATTGTATTCCGCTCCATACATATAACCATACTGGCTGTCATGGAGTTTGGAGGTGAACACTGGGTCTCGTGTCAAGCAGACGTATTCAGCAGCCGCACCTTGGTGATCATAAAAGGATCCTCCAGCAAATCCTTCAATACAATAACATGTATTTTAAAAAGCATCTAAATAAATTTAATGATCACTCAAAATGGATCAAGATGGTCAATTCTAATAGAACAGTATAGGTAAATGTTCACACAATAACATATTGAGTATATCATATTGACTAGGCATGTAATATGAGTAATTAATTATCAGTGTAAAAGTAATTAACTCCAATGGCTATTTTAAAAGAGCTTTATCCAATGAACTACGATTAGTTTATTCCTGAGCGCCGTTAATTTTTTTGTCCATACCAGAATAAACAAGCTCCGTGTCGTTATCGGGGCAGCCATGTTTTCCCCAGCGAACAAAAATAGCGCCGCCTGAAATTGTAAAAGTCGTTAATTTATATACATTTGTTTTCTCAATTTTTGTTGTTCGATTTTTTGTTGTTGCTCTTTTTCGTTCTACAACTTTAACAGTGTCTCATTTCAATCGCCATAATACACAAAAGGTCAACATTACCAGAGTGCGTTCTTGTTTGAATTTCGGCAATAAGTCTTTCCTGTGCATGCAATTTGTTCTGTTGGTCCTGTAACTTGGAATTCATTTCTTGGATTTGGTGCTGCATCGCTGTTAACTCGGAATGAATTAAGTCCGGGTCATTTAAAAGAATTCGTTTTTCTTCAACTGCAGCAGCTACCAACGCCAAACAGGCAAATAGGAACATGTTCAATGAAGCCCATGTCATAGTCAAAACAGGTTTCGGTACATATGGCATGGTTGATCATATCAGTTTTCTCTTTATCAGTTTTACGTTGTAGAAATATAATTTCTATCATATAGGTCGAACTGTCGGTGTTTATAGGCCGCCAAGGTACAATATTCTGTTTAGGGAAGATTTCCTTTTTTTTTTTTTTTTTTTTTTTACCTATTTAAGGTGGGTCGCGGGTTTACCCCATAAAAAATCTCACGAGAAAACATACCCTGAAAATTTGTCAACTCGTTCTTTAGGATTTACAGTTCATTATATAAAATTTTTATCAAATTCGCCTAAGCTATTTTTATGCAATACCGCCTTGAACTTCGTATTGTTGATGGTGCTGTGCTGACGCTTTTCTAATGAAATATATAGGAAAATGAGCATTTTTTGAGATGGAGTTATTTTGAGAAATAGCAAATAACTTTTAAACAATTTAGACAAATTTATCAACAGTTTCTGTGCGTAAAGAAAAAGAGATTTCAAAAATGTTTATGTAAAAAAAATTATATGTGTTCTCGCTAGATTTTTTGCTATTTTATCTTCATTTCTGATTATTTTACCGAAAATTGCCGTATTTCCGTATTTGACGTCATGAGTACGACGTCAATTTTTAACCTGTTCCACTTATTTAGTAATAGCAATCACTAAATAATAGACTGCCTTAGCTAAAATAGAAACTTACATTTCTAAAAATAAGCAATGTCGGAGAATATGAAAATATGAAAGAGATTAAAAAAGCATATCTTTATTATGAATTCGAAATTATAAGGGGGGGGGGGGATACAGCCTCCCGTGTACCTCCGGTTTGTATTGGCCTGTAAATAACAATGATTCTTTTAATTGTTATGGTATTATAAAGACATTTTAAAAAAATAGATTTGTTTAGTTGCTTTTAAAAATATTAGAATATTAATTTCAAAAGCCCAATTTTGCCCGCTTATTCTAAATCAGAGAATGCAGAGCAGAATATTTTTGATATTTATAATTAAGAGGAAAGGGTGATACCAAATTTGTACTAAGTATGTGCAAGATTATCTGGTTCACCAGTTCCACATTTTCTGGGTCGAAATATCATAGTTAATATAAATAATCTCGAATAGTCTCAAATCTAGAAAACAGATGATATTCGTAAGCTTTGAACTTTTATTTTGCTTATCAAGATCTTCACAACTAACTTAAAAAATTTAATTCCCCGACTTTGCTCCTCCCTTTTCAGTCAAAATAGTTACGATATAATTACTATTAATGCTTGTAATCTTTTTCTTTTAAAGAATTGTTACCGAAGCAGAGGACCAAACTATCTTACAGATCCACTTCTGTCTCTGTCTCTGTCTCTCTCTCTCTCTCTCTCTCTCTCTCTCTCTGCCATACACACACAAGTTTTGGACTAAATGACTGACATTACTTAGCTTTTATGTACAGTTTCACATAGACTAAAGAAGTAACGCTCTAATTCTTGCTGATAATCTACATAGTTATAATGTATTTTCAACTGATGATTCTGATTCGTACATGAAAACTAAGTATGAATTATTACTATAGTGTTTACACCATATATCTAAATCGGATAACTTTATTATAACTCAGAGCATTTGGCGTTAGAGATAGTGAAGCGGGAAATCTTGAAATGTCTCCCTTATGACGTCATAAACGAATGTGCACAAAACGGCCACTCGAGTTGTCAAAGTTGCGTACAGAATTTGATGACGAAAGCAAACCCGCGACCTACCTTAAGGTAGGTCGCGGGTTTGCTTTCATCATCAAATTCTGTATGCAATTTAGACAACTCGAGTGGCCGTTTTGTGCACATTCGTTTATGACGTCATAACGGAGACATCCCAAGATTTCCCGCTTCACTCTCTCTCTCTAACGCCAAATGCTCGGTGTGATAATAACGCTATCATAATTATATAAGTATAATAACTATGGCGTTAATACAAGTAGTAATTCATATTTATTCTTCATGTACGAATCACAAGTAGGAAATGCAGAAAGAAATCAATACATCATAATTAAGACGTTAATCAGCAAGAATCGGAGCGTAAATTTTCAGTCAATGTGAAATGTGATATGTACATAAAAACTAATTAAAATGCCAGTGGTAAAGTCTCAGGAGAGAGAGAGAGAGAGAGAGAGAGAGAGAGAGAGAGAGAGAGAGAGAGTCTGTAAAATGAAATAGTTCGGTCTTCCGCTTTGCCAAAATTTCATTAACAAAGACAAACACTACAAGCGTTTAATTAATAGGTTATTGCGTCATGTAACTATCATGACCAAAAAATAAAGATGAGGACAGTCGGAGAAACCTATTTTGTAAATTAGTTGTGAAGATCTTGATAAGTAAATAAAAACCCAACGCTTATATGTACGAATATCATCCGGTTTTTTTTTTTAGATTCAAGATTATTTACATTAAATAATATTCCGACCAAGCAGATATGGAAAGAGGGAACCTGATAATCTTGCAGACGTCTACAAATTTGGTACCCCCTCTTCTTCTTGATTTTAAATATTAAAATATGTCCTGCATCATCTGAATAAAAAATAAATAGGATAAAATTAGGCTTACCTCATAAATATTTTAAATTGCCGTTATATTACAAGAATCATAGTTTTATACGAGCTCGTAAAAACTGGAGGTTCAATGGAGGCTTAGCCTTCCCCATATTTATAACTTCGATTTCATAAAAAGTATGTTTTATTTCTTTCATATTCTCATAAAAATCACATCACTTTTATAGAAATATACATTGTATGTGCTTAAGAAAATTTATTGTGATGAGCGTTCTAATCATCAGGAAAACTATCGCTTTAACAGTAAACAATGTTACGTTTGTACAAACGTGTATATACCGGTATACGATCTGCATGTATATAAAATGTCTTCTCATTTCTGTAATTTTGTGGGCAGTTTTAATGTAAAAAAAAAATCCGCGTCATCCTTTGAACTTTGAATCTGGAAAATTTTTAGCTTAAGCAGTCTTAATTTTAATTATTAAGTGATTGCTATCACTAAATAAGTGGAAAATGTTCAAAACACTTTGACGTTGTACTCATGACGTCAGATACGGAAATGCGACAATTTTCGGTAGAATAATCAAAACACAAAATAAAATAGCAAAAATTCTAGCGAGAACACATATACTTTTTTTACATAAATAATTTGTAAATCACTTTTTCTTTACGCACAGAAACAGTTGATAAATTCGTCTAAATTGATGGAAAGTTATTTACAATTTCTTAAAATAACTCCATCTTGAAAAAAAGAGAAATGTGCTCATTTTCCTATATATATTCATTAGGAATGCGTCAAACCAGCACCACAAACGATACTAAGTTTAAAACAGTATTGCACTAAAATAGCGTAAGCAAATTTGATACAAATTTTATATAATGAACTGTAAATCCTAAAGAACGATTTGACAAATTTTCAGGGTATGTTTTCTCGTGAGATTTTTTTATGGGGTAAACCCGCGACCCACCTTAAGTACCTAAAAGTATTCGAATAATCGTCCTTAATATGATTTGTTAAAAAATGAAGAGATCGGGTTTTTTTTTATTTGAATCTTAAAAAATTGTACCAACTGATATAAATAAATGTGGTAAGCAAAATTCACAATCTAACAAGGACTATACGCTTGATGGAACAGTGGCGTAGGAAAATATCACATTAAAGTTTTCTTTTTAAATCAAATTCGCTGTAGAGTAACTTATTTAATAGACATAAATGTACTGTAATTAAATTATTACAATCACACAATATGGTTGACCTAATTAAACTATGAATTATTAACTTGGATTACTGGATGTGTTGATAAAATATGATTTTCCAAACACAGTTTGGTCTTGCTAGTTTTTGAAAACATTAAATCTATAAGCAATTTATAGATTTTAATAAATCATCAAAATATGTATCTTCTCTCTTATCTTACGGTCAATATATTTGCATTTTTGCCAATTTATTTAAGGAATGAGGAATCGTTCATAGTATAATGTGGTGATCATTTACGGTCGGGCGTGATCAAATCCAATAATAATCCATGTATTATTTTTCTTATTTTTTAGATTGAGGGAAGAGATAACGACCTTGACCTAACTTTTCTACGAAGATGGTAAAAAATTAAATATAGATACTCTTTCTTGTTAACAATGTATGTTTGACTGTGAAAATGTGATGAATTTCTGAAAATAGTAAGCATGGGAAGAAGACTTACTTAGAGTCTTCCGGATTGGTGTTCCATTAATAAACATGTTTATTTTGTATGACTGAAAGATACTTTACTTCGCAAAACATTTGAGTAAAATTATCCGGAATATATATTTGCATCTATTGAGTAGTTTCTCTTTGATCTATTGAGAATCCCAGTTGTGGTATTGACTAAGCCGAATCACGGTCTAACCAGTATTAAACAATTTGTTCGCGTATGAATATATGCGGATTCTTTAAACTGTGAAAACATGACGCATATTTTAACAATTAATATTTTTCATATTATTTATTATATTTCTTTAATAGCATTTAGTTGATGAACTTAATTATTCAGTTGATTATAATCTTGTCTTATCTTATACCTTTGAGGTTTACTCTATAACCTCACGAGTCTCCAAAAAGGATGTTCATTTCTTAATTGAAAGTTTTTGCTCGTCAGTAGGTTCCTATAAAGGAAGATATTTGCAGATGTTAATTTGAATATTGAATATTTTACATTTTTCAGTGTCTTTGCCTGTGTTAACACTACGTATCGATTTTGTACTATAAAGTCCAATAAATTCAAATGGCGTATAATTGGGGCGCAAGTGGGGTTTGCTTAGTTATTTTTAAATATTTAATCGTACAATTGCTGAAAATTATATAAATATAAGTAATAAGGAATGATTCTTTGAATATTATGAGATAAAAATTTCGGTCAGGGCGTGATCAAATCTATCATAAAGCCCTGTGGGCTTTATTGGATTTGATCACACCCCGACCGAAATTATCACCTTATAATACTCAAAGAATCATTCCTTATTACTTTTAATAATACCAGACTACCAGATAGAGGACAAAAAAGTATAATGTGATTTTTATTTCCCGGTCCAGGGAATACGATATATCAAACAGAACTGACTTCCTCATCCATATATTTGGGAGATTTAGCAAGAGGTCCCTTAGAAATAACAAAATTTATACGACATTATTGATATAAAAAAAAAAATCCAAGTATTGCTTGAAAAAAAAATATACTAGTTGATGAATACTATATAGAAGTGTTATCATCTTATTCAGCTTTGTTCTGTTAGATTAGAAAGTGAATTTTATATAAAAGTGCTATAAATTCATCGATTTTTTAAAAACATAAGTTTAACATTTCTATGGGATTTTCTATAACATACGTGTACATGTATATTAACTGTATGACCTTAAAAAGTTACCAGTGTTTTAAGTAAATCCCCTTATCGCTCTTATTTATGCAGTATATAGTACGACTGAAATTCCCAGTGGCTTCAAATACTACATAAACAGATATTTAAATAATTTGGTTTGGTGACCTAGAAATGAAATTTTCGCTGAAGAACTAGTATTAGGCTATTTTTGGATGACCTCTTCAACTCGTATAACTGAATATTGTCTGAATCAAAAATTATATACATATATATTGATTGTATATATTTATCACATTATAGACATAGTAAAATTAACAGATCATATGAAGTTAAATGAAGCATGAGTGAAAATACAAGCAGTTGAATGAATTTCACATTACGAAGCGTTTTAATTTCCATCATTAAAATACATTCCAATTTTGTATGATTGCGAAAATTGCATGAAAATACTTTATTTTCAGGTTTTGTGTTTTCAAAAAATGGACAACAAATAATAATAATCCTCACTTCAATGGCGTTTCAATGATCGGTTTCTATTTTAAATTTTATCTTAAATTCTAGGAATTGTTGGTGGAGTTAGAACATACCGGTAATTGGTTTTGCTTTCACAATTCAGACTGATCTAGTCTATCTGATATTTTCGTTCAACGATAAAAACGTCCAATCATTCTTGTTTACCAGCAATACCACTGTATTTCCAGGAAACTGTTACTTATGGCATTATACTAAATCAAGGACTATATACGTGTAGTATTAATACGTTGGTACATGTATTTCTAGGAAACGTACAGTGAAAAACTTGGTCATGAGCTGAATTATTGAACTCTTTCGCATTGTTTTCTATATACTAAACGATGCATCAGGACTGTTCTCTTTCAATTGCATTGTCTTCCCAAAAATGTTAATTAAAAAGCAAAATTTGGTGTTATGACTACTTGGAACAATTTTTTCTCGCGAACTTTTGTTCTTTCATTCAATCCATCATGATAGAAATAACAAAATGTTCTTCTGTCTATCTCTGATTTGTTCTTTATCTGCAAGTGCAATGTATATCACAATGCTCTTTATTTTCACAAAAGGAGATTCGTACAATATGGTGATTGGGTTGAAAATGCAAATTTGTCAACTAATAATTTCAGTCCCTCTTAAAATTCAATTTCTTTATACGGATAGCACGTTTTTTCACATTTTCCCCAAGAAAAACACCAACCGATATAGTGAAAAAAATTATTGCATATATTTAGGTTTCTCCACATGCTTAATCATCATATTCAAAAGAGACACGGTTGAAATAGGTATGCTAAATATGTTTACCTGTTTGATGTTTAGGAGTGATGAATTCCCTATTTACTATGTGTGAAAATGTATGTGCATTCATGCACGTACAAATACTAGTATATTTCAAAAGCATTATAATTGTATATATCTTCCGCATTTTTCTATCCCGTATGTAAGAAAAGCACCCAAAATTTACCCGCAAAAAGAAGTTTAAAAAAATCAACACATAGGTACAGTGAGCCAAAAGCCGATTCAACCGATCGATTTAATTAATTTTCAA
Source organism: Magallana ariakensis (assembly GCA_020458035.1). Classification (NCBI taxonomy): domain Eukaryota; kingdom Metazoa; phylum Mollusca; class Bivalvia; order Ostreida; family Ostreidae; genus Magallana; species Magallana ariakensis. The sequence goes on along the minus strand of CM035819.1, from coordinate 39,563,806 downwards.
TTCCTTATTAAAAGGACATACCAGTACGTCTTTTAACATGATTATCGTATGAAAATATACCCCCCCCCCCTTAAAAAAAAAACCCAACCCACAAGTCGGTCATCTATTAATCTTATCGTTACATAACATGTACATGTATGCATAGAGATAGGGCACTCATTGGAATTGTTTATGTTTGGAATTATAATACGCATTCTTTGGCCCACGACGTGGAATTAAAACAAAAATTATAGAAAGCATTGGATTCAATATTTTTTAAAAGAATAAAGCATTCAATATTTAAGATAAAAAATTTAATAAATCAATAACCTGAGAATATCAAAGTTAACATCTGAGAACAATATATACACTGTATGCACGAATGTACATTTACATGGTAATTATATCGTTTGATATCAATATATTTATTTATAGAATTGGATGAAAAATAATATTGTCCGTTTACATTTGAATTAAACAAAAGTTTGCACAACCGCACACATGTAAGTATTAGTGAACATTCGAAACAAATTAATGTTCATTTTACTTATATAATAAAAATGCTTAAGTGTCGTCAATTTCTTCACGGTCTTTCCCGCCAAATTCCCTTAGGGTTGTCCAAATATCTAAAAAACCTCGACCCCTGGCCAGAGAGCTAGGTGTCTGGCCGGCGTACGTTTGGGAATTGACGTCAACTCCGGGTAACTGTAAAATGTAATCCATAAGAATCGTGTTCCCCATTTCTGCTGCATAATGAAGTATCGTTTTACCACTCTTTCCGTCACGTGCATTTACGTCTGCTCCAAATCTTGACAGAAGGTTAATTACGGGTAGGCTATTGTTAAACGTAGAAAGATGAAGACATGATTGACCTTCATAATTTCTGTCATTTATTTCTTGTATAAAGGTGGATTTTCGTTTTTTACCACTTGCATATTTCAGTAAACAAGCTACGATGTTGTCAAAACCATGGTAAGAAGCAATATGCAAAGGTGTGTTTCCATGGAGATCACGACATCCCAAATCGGCTCCGGATTGGATAAGAATATCCACGAGTTCCACGGATCGGACGAGGACAGCCAAATGTAGAGGAGTTTGCAATAAAAAATTGGGAATATCTAGAAGCTCTGGGTCTAGGATAGAAACCATGGATATCATTGACTTTGCTATATACTCGTCATTTTGTATAATTGCAATATGAATCGGTGTATCGCCATCAAAATCTTGCTCTATGATGCGAAGGACAGTTTTTACAAGATTTTCGCAAGATGCAGATCTAGAAACTGCCTGATCGTTGATATCAACACGTTCCATGTTTTCTTCCAGCAGTCCAATGTCTTTTGCTGGAGAAATTAGTTCTATTTCCTCTTTGCAAAGACTTTCTTTGTAAGGTCCAGAGAAAAAACCTGAATCTTCTCGGGGTTCTCGTGTTTGGATTGAACAATCAGTTTCTAAGCTGTCGAGATTTTCTGCTATGTTTGCTGGTTTCCAAAATGCCATCTTCTGAACCCTGGTTTTTTATCTATACATACATCAATATAAGCCGAATTAATATAGATTAAATAAAGACACCTTTGAAACAGAGAAGATTATCAATATTTCGATTTTATAGGGATCAGCTGTGTAATGTAGCTAGAACTGTGAAATGAAAGTGTACGGAAGTATAATTCTTCTACTTTTTGCAAGGAAATAAACATCGCTACTGTGTCTATGCATTTATACATCGACTTAGTACAATACCTTTTGCGGGTCATGATAGCGAAGAATATGATATTGTGAACTTTGCAAACGTATTTTATACTTTTACAGAAAAATACCCACCTTAGTGTGCTATTCTTGTCCCTGATAACAAAAATACCCCCTCTGACTGTAACTGTCCTGTATGTAAGGCCTATTTTTTATTTCGGAATTTCCCCTTTTCCTATTAAATCTATTTTTAGATAAAAGCTCAAAATCCATTTTAAAGAAATATTTATACTCAACGGAGAACACATCTTAACAACAGAAATTAAATAAAAAAAGAAAGTAAATTAAAAACAAAAAGCCATGAAACGATAGATTTGTAAGGAACGTAAACTGGAGTTATCAATCGAATTTTTTCTATCTTATCGTAATCAAGTCTTCTTTTAGTTTCGCAGTAGAATTTCCTGTGTGATTCTGGAATCTCAAATTTGTAAGTAACGTTAGCCAAGTGACTGTACTCTGTATTTGTGTATCGTATTAAAGAAAAGATCATGTTTCTTGGAATTCAAGAAATTTTTGTGTTAATCAAGATACTGATATCACGACAACTTTGTGCTGGGAAATTTACATTTGTGGTTGCAGTTGCAAACAGCAAACATTTTTCTGTAAACACATCATGGTTAGCGTGGTAATTTCACAAATTAACAGCTATTAACGTATATTCATTTCAATTTTTGAATTTTCAATGAAAATTAATTATGATTTTGTATGCAAGGTAACAGTATGTGACGACACAGCAAATTGGATATCTCATAATACGGTTCATGGTCTGACATATCCAGGACAAACGCTTGTTTTGATGTAGATGAATAATTGTATTTGTATATTGTCTTTCTGAAAAATTATATAACAGACTAAGAGGAAAATAGCACAAATATATTTCTTATCTATTGCAGATTGATCCGAGCTGTTTACTTTTTCTTTGCGGTGTCATTTACACATCTGTATTTACATCAATGCACAAGAACAACAGGTAAACAAAATTTAAATGGTTGTAAAATTTTAACTTTTTACAGATGCTAACAGGGATTTATAAACATATTATGGGAAATCCCATTTTGGGGAAATTGGGTAAATTCTACATTTGGAAAAATTAAAAATGTCACTTACATCTAAATTTCAGGGTGTAATCCACATAACACTTCTGCATTTAAAGAAACAAACTCTTAAACAGACTTTTGAATATAATTCAACTTCATCATGCAAATCAATGATGAATAATAGAAATTACAACTTAATTTGACATCCATTAGTGATAAGTATTCTTACAACATAAATTACATAGTGTATTTAAGTCCTATTTTTGGTCATTAGAAGAAGTCTTTTTCTGAATAAACTCCTCAAAAAAGTAAACAATTCCTCAAATTCTCCTTTTAAATGTAAAAATTGATTGTAAATATACTTGTTATGAGAAAAAGGCTATGTATGCTTACTTATTACTCAAATATCAAGTATATGGAAAGAACCTAAGAAATTTACAGCATTTGAAATAAATTAACCTATATAATTACAAATTTTAGAAAAACCAAGAGGAAAATTGAATTCTGGCGATGTTCACATGGGACTTTTATACTTAAGTTTAATAAATTGTGACTATAGCTTTTTATATAAGTAAAAAAAAAATAAGGGCATTTTGGATATTTTGCGTAGTATTTTTCCAAGAGAATTTTACATAAAAGCACTGCTCACAATTTGGGACAAAATACTGCGAAATTGAAAAATAATGAACAAAATTTTGGCCATTTGCCATATTGAATATTAATGTATAAAAGTTTATATTACATGGGGTGTTGCTAAAACGCGGAATAGAAAACGGAATGGAAAGCGGAACGGAACGGAAACGGAAAATAAAATATCAAGTTAATCCACTGAGAAATTGTAGAAATTGGATGAGAAAGTGTTTATTTGATATGAATTTTGTAAACTTTCCAAATCGTGTTGTTAAATTAACAATTTGAATAAATCTACCTTACTTTAGCATATTGCAAATTGTTTGCATATAAGCACAGATCGGGGGAAAAAGAAATGTACTTTCTATAATGTACATTGTAATGACTTTAACTTTAAAGTCAACTATAATATAAAATGCTGAAGTTTATCATTCAAGACATTAAAAATGAAATACTAAAATATAAAATTGTTATCTCTAATCTTGTCTATGTCCTTTTAAATCTTTTCGGAATTATCCTGCATCATGCGATTGTTAACTATATTGCCGAAAAATGTTTTAAATACATGTAACACTTGATTGAATCAACGATGCTGTAGTTTGATATATCTTATATTAGTCTTATATGTTTACTTTTGCCAAAGCAAGTTCTGATTTTCACCCAGTTTAGAAAAAAATGATGATTCTACTGACCCTTTCTAGTTATTAGTCTTCTATGTTCATAATTATAATATCTTGCTATCTTTATAATAATCTTTATTTAAAAGTCATTCTTGATTAATACTTGGTAGACACTTTACTGCCATCTCCAGTAAATATTAACTTATAGAAATACCATTCAAAAATTTGAAATAAAAATTTCATCACTTTTTTTTTTAGATATGCATATTTGAGGTCATATTTTTTTTTAACTTCAAATGGTGTAGTTCAGGATATCAGCATGTTATCTTCACTAGTATTTGCATTTTATGTTAAAGAGTGATTCTTTTATTTTCTTTTGCTTGTTATTTCTATTATGATATCTTATCTGCATGGTAGTTGATTTGAATCATCTCCTTTCTTTATGTTTTCTGCAGCAGAATATTTCATTGAAAATGACAGTTTATAACATTTTTACACATCATTAAAGGAATTCATATCTTAACCCAAAACTTTAGGGTCGATCCACTCAGGAATTCATATCTTAACCCAAAACTTTAGGGTCGATCCACTCATGTATACCTGTACTAGATATTAACCTTTAGAAAGATAGATGAAATACATGTATTACATGTATTTCAGTTGAGCTGTGAACAATTACTTGATTGAAGTTTATTTTACTAGGCAGGATATTATAAAATATATTGCAAGCAAATTTAGGTGTTTTGTCTATTAAATAATTTATTATTGCATTTTAGTAATAATCTTTTTAACATGGGATTTCCATTCAGCTTCCTCTCTCGTGTCCTGTAAAGGAAAATGTTTGTTGGGTTAGAATATTTAATTTAACCCGGTTTTGATAGTCATGTTTTTTTTTTTAACTGAACCCTGTATTCTAAAACATAAATGAAATACATGAAAAAAGGGTTGAGATGGAGGGAGGGAATGGCTATCTGATCTCTGAGGGTCACAGTCTTGATATTCTAGAATTGTACTATTATCAGGTGAAATTTTTCTTCACAAATGTAAGAGATCATATATCTCTTACTTTAAATATAACTACCATGTAATTTACAAGCACTATATTCTGCCATGAATATACGAAATAATCACATTCAATTTGATGTTGTTGCCTTAGATTGTGCCTGCATTGTAACATATATCTGGGTGGGCTTATGTTCACTAACTCTTTGTGTACATCTTTATATCACCTGAAACTCCATCTAAACCCACTCACCCCACTACTTTCTATAGATTGTTTAATAGCTTTAAAACTTTAGATCCCCCACCCATCGTTTATGGTTTATGTATATTTGTAAGAGAGAGTCAGAGAGAGAGAGAGAGAGAGAGAGAGAGAGAGAGAGAGAGAGAGAGAGAGAGAGAGAGAGGTAGGTAGGTTAAAAAAATCAATTAATGTGTAGGTGTTGAGACAAAATTTATGCTGACCATTCTTGTACATTGATTCAGGCAACCTGACCCTTCTTGATATAGACTCAAGTGTGTAATGTAGGGCCATTAAGCACACAGGACTTAAATGATAATGTATTGATTATATAGAATGGCCAAGTCTTGCTTTAAGTCCATGCCATTAGTGTGCAACATCATTAGCAATAAATTATTCCTTTGCATGACAGTCTCTAATTTACTCCAATCGTCTTGATCAGGACGGTGCTGCCATAACATTGCCATCATCTGACAGGTAGAATAATTGTTCAATAGCGATCGCCAGGCTGTGGATCAGGAGAAATTTCATCAGTTGTAATGCAATAATAGATGAGGTCCTTATAATCAGAATAAATCTATTAACTTAAGGGATTGTGATACCTTTGAAGAAAATCAAAGAATAAGCCCAATATTTAATATCACAAATTAACACACACACACACAAAATGCACATGAAGAACATTTGAAAAAAAAAATTAAAAGAAAAAAACCATCGGGCAATGCGACAGCAAGCTATATGAGTAAATCACATCAAGTACTTAAAGTTCGAATTTCTGTGTACCATGACCTTGAGGGTCAGGGAGGGAGCTAGAAGACAGCCACAAATAGAGGGAAGAGGGATTGCAGTAATCAAATTTTACATTAGAAAATGGCAATGAATTGAAAAGAATCTCTGAAGAAAAGAAAGGCTAAAATTTGTGAAAGTCAAATGTACAAGGTACTAGTTTAAATATTGTTAAGTTTAATAATACTGTAACCTCTGGGGTAAGATTTTTTTTTAAGAAGCCTCTATTTGGAGGATGGGATTGTGGGTAGCTTAACAGTTTGACATTGTTGCTCAATGCTCAGATGAGCAATATGTGCCCCTTGGGCCTCATGTTTCATCATTGGTAGGGGAAGAGGAGTTGATAACTAAGAATAAAAACTACTGCATTAAATATATACAATAAATTTTATTGCTCCCTTTGTGGTTCATGTGGGTTTGATGGTTGGAGGAAATAGCAGGAAAAATACAAAACCAATGTCATTGGGTTATGCGATTTTTTTCTCTAATGAACATAACAGTCATATCGAGTATGAAGCAACAAGGAAAGATTTTACTAAATAGTTATTGGTAATACTTGTACTTGCGTTTCTTTTGTAACCCAAGATAATATGACCTTATACTAATAGAAAGTAAGGGAGAATACATAAAATATTAATTTTAAAATTAATCAGTATAGCATAATGGTACATAGATGAAAGAGCCAAGAAGCAGCAAACCATTAGACTTCTTCATTAATTGGAAGTCTAACATTGTTCGTGTTTTTTATGTTGTTACAAATTTATTTACCTAAAAAATATTTTTTTTATGTGCTATGTCAATTTACATTGAAAATAGGCAACAGAATTCAATCATTTAACAATTTCAGTATTTTTATATACAGTACATATATCTTACATGAAGCTATGTATGTAAAATTTATAACTACATGTACACTATTTAGTACATATGTACCTAGAGAGTACCGGTAATGAAAATACAAACTGGAATTCATATGCATATGACCTATTATATTGATCATGTGATAGGATAAACATATTGTATAAATAATATGGTTGAAATTATTTGCTAATTCATGCGCTGATCCATGCACTGATCCAGAAAATTTTTCCAGGGGAGGGGCTTGATGGTTATTTCAGTTTGCTGGGGGGAGGGGGTTCCAAGGCATATTTTAATTTTATAAATTTAAAGAAATTTGAATTTTGCAGTGGGGGGTCCTGACACCCCCTCTCCCCAATTAGATCCGCACAATATAATTTGTGGTTTTTGTGTACAATATAGAGCAATTTCTTCATTAAATAATGTATGCTGTAAAAATATGTTAAAAACATTAATTATTGAATTTTGATATTTTCAGAGAGCACCATTACATGTACATCAAAGAGAAAAAAATGAAGTACCCAGTTTTGATGCTGTAATCCAAAATCAGGTAGAGATGGATTCAAATTTTCATTATATGTTATCTTCATCAGATTCTCCAATGTTATTTACCATACATTAAAAGTTATCTTTGCTTATGTTTGACATGTTTAGAAATATCCATATGAAAACTTACTTAAAAAAACCAAAATGAAAAGGTTTCATTATTTTACTAATTCTAAATACAAAAAAGTCATTTTTTCTAAGGCTGCAGTGTTACACTGTTATGTTTTTAATGTCTATCCATATTATGGCATAAGTAAATACTATATGGTTACCCTCTTTTGCTGTCAAAACAGTTCCCAAATTTTACTTACTTTGTTAGAATGCAGAGGTGCACTGAATTTTAGGTGTTTTATTCTTTATGATATTCAGATTTTTCTTAAACAATGTGATATAGATGACTTTTTTTTAGCTCACCTGAACTGAAGGTTCAAGTGAGCTTTTCTGATCACCTGTTGTCCCTTGCCCATCCATCTGTCCTTCTGTCCATCCATCTGTCTGTAAACTTTTCAAATTTAACCAAACCTGATACAATATGGGAAGGTGATTTTAAATGGGTAAAATAAAGGGCAAAATCCTTTTTAAAAGGGAGATAATTTTGAAACTGTAAAAATAGGGGTGTGTCTTAAAAAATCTTCTTAAGAACCTCTGCACAAGAAATGCCAATATTTACACCAAAGCTTGTATATATAATGAAGATTCGAAATTGTTAAAATCGTGACCCCCAGACTAATACAGGGGCCCCAAAAGGGGTTCAAAGTTTAACATAGAAATATATTGGGAATATGTTTAAAAATCTTCCTATCAAGAACTACAATGCTACAATTTGTGAGATTACTAGCAAGCATCCTAAGATAGCGTAGATTCTAAATTGTTAAAATTGTGACTCTGGGACTAATATTGGGGCCCCAAGAGGGGTTCAAAGTGTTTTACATAGAAATATATAGGGAAAATGTTTAAAAAACTAAAATAGAATGATACAAGGAACTGTTGTTCAGGTGAGTGATGTGGCCCATGGGCCTCTTGTTTTTATAACTGGGCTATGTTCAGGTGAGCTTTAAAACTGAACCAACTTTTGTTTTATGACGTTAAAATTGTCGGGAGGTTAATTTGCCTGTAGACTTGTGTTTAGCTGCAGAACTGTGGTCTACAGTTACCCATTCAAAATTTTTTCTGACCGGGGAGGTACAGACAACCTACAGTTCTGCAGCTAATATGTGTAGTGTTAAAAAAAAATGTGTTATGTGATGTGATGTGATTATGTTATTTTTTGTACTAATAAATCATGATAAGTTTGAGGTTCATGTTATGTAATGAAGTTATGACCTTTGAATTTGGATTATTGTTGGTTGTATTGATCAAGATCCATATGTGGTTTGAAAGAGTTATGTCCCTTGACTCTGAAAAATATAAAATATTTAAAGATTTTAAAAATCTTCCACACCTTGTGACTTACATTTTTAATTACAGTATGTAATGATATGCCATATGGAGATTTTTGTGTCTTTTAAATAAGTTATTCATATCACCAGGGTATTTTGTTTTTTCCATTTAACATTGAAGCATTAGGGCACTGGCCTGCAGATCACAGTTTGTTGGAGCATACCATGACAATTTATCTATATAAATTGAATTGGATTTTTGAAAATTATGGGTTGTTTTTTTTTTTTCATCCAAAACTCATTATTTCTGTTTTTTTCCTTCAATTGTTCACATTAAACTACAATTCCTTGGAGGTTCAAACCTATTTGTTGTGATTGAAGAAACTTTAAACTTTCCCCAAAGGTGTTGAGTTTCCTTAAATTCATGTACTAGCTCTTTTCCACTGTTGGATCTTCACATTTTACTGACACATTTAGTTTATCAAGGCTTTCCCCAAAGGTGTTGAGACTCCTTACTAGCTCTTTTCCACTGTTGGATATCATGATTCGCATTATACCAGCTGACACATTTTGTTTACCAAGGTTAAATGTTCTGAGTCTGTAGCTTAATTTATATTTTTATTTTTTAAAAATATTCCAATATTTGTTAAGTCATCTCAGTTGATACCTTTAAAATGGCAAAATTTGAAAGCTTAGTCACGGTACCTATAGTGTCAAGATTGTCTTCACATTCATAAGAAAAGGGAGAGAAATGGTAAAAAATAGTTTCTGAAACTTGAATATTCTCTGCAAAGATTCAGAGGTTTATCTTTAAAAAAGTTGGGATATACAGTACTGACCAGATCCAACCTAACAGAAAGCAGACCACAACCAAACTTGGGGTCTGCTTTCTGTGTTCACACAGGGCCTGCTTCAGGTCTACTATGGTGGACCCAGAGCTGACCCCAAACAGACCCCAGGCTGACCCAGAGCGGACACAGAAAGCAAACCTTGATGTCAGAAGCAGACTCTGCTTCCCACTTCATTGCGTAAAGCAGATCCCGAGTAAACCCATAGCAGACAACAAGTGGACCAAGAGCAGGGGCAAATTTTTAAAAGCAGACCCCAACCAGACCCAAAGCAGACCAGGGGTCAGCTTTTGAGTCTGCTTTGGTGTAAGGTTGTGTCTGGTCGGTACTGTGTATTAAAATCAATCTCTATATGTTTAGAAGTCTTTTTTTTCATGAAGGACAAACAGCCCCTCGATTGATTTTTTGTTGTTGTTTAATTCAAAATTAATGCATATAAGCTGTATAAGAGTATTTGTTTTGCCTCGGACTAGAATGTCTCGATGTCATTGGATGAAACGCGTCATGTAATTGCCTTACAAATTTCTTTAAAAGGTGAGCGTCAAAATTTATACGGCAACATGGCAGTTGTAACATTATTTGAACTGATTTTTTACGCAAACGTTTGTTTACATATCAAACTGTAGGTCCTCGACAAAACAAAACACTTATTAAGTTTGTTACTGACTGTTTACAGAAATTTGTGGGGTTGGTAAAGTCCATAAAAGGCTCGGCTTCGCCTCACCTTCGATGGACTTTACTGACCCCACAAATTTCTGGAAACAATCAGTAACATACCTAATAAGTAATATTATAAAAATAGTTTAATTAGTTCACAGGATGTGTCAGCGGCAATAGTCTATTTTTTATGGTTGAGAGAATGGTAATTTCTTTCATCCTTGCATATCTAAGGTTGCATAGTCTAGAGGAAGTCATTTCAGACCCAGACAAAAATCTCTCTATTCAGGACCATGGTACACAAATCTGCAGTTTTCTATCGATTGTTTTTTTGGCAAGGCATTGATTTAGATTGAAACAATGCAGGCCCCCATACAATTTATATGAGATTAAATTCTGTCCATGTTAAATTTCTGAGGCTGTTTGATAATAACATTTATGATATGCTGTCGTTTTTTGAGTATAGATATTTCTAAAATTATTGCCTCATTAAGGTTTGGGCTACAATTTTTGAGATCAATATGAGACTTATCATGTTATTTTGGAAAAGATTTACCATAGAAATTGAAGATAGTAACAAACAATTCTTTAATGCAACCAGCAGCCAGTGTGAAACTTTGCGTATTTGGTGATATTCAGAATCTTTGCCAAGATCCCTCTGAAGAGCAATTAACACTCAACAGACCAACTTCCGCATTGTCGCTGTGCTTATTGACAGAGGCAATTCAGACAAAATATATTGACCATTTGAGAGTAGAAATTCACACATAGCAGAAAAATGTTCAGTAAGTAAAACAGCTACGGTATATAAAAATGTGTATGTTAAAAACCTGAAAGCCCTCACATATATCCAGCTCATATGCACTTTTACCCCAATAAAGAGAAGGATTTCAACTTGGTGTGACTGTAGATCAGATTTACTTGTGAATGATTTATTTTCCCAATCAAGTTGAATCATTACACAGCAAGTGACCAGGAGTGAATCTATAATCCGAAGGCATAGTGCTAAATGTTTTACCATTCCAGGCATCCACAACCTTTTGGCTCCAAATGAGACGTTCTTTTTTTTATTGGTGTGAAAAGTGTCATGATTTAAATGCATGCGTTGTTTGAGGAAATGTGTTTTGTTGGCATTCTTCAGTAATTATTTGTTAGTTTGCCTTTCATTTCATGATGTTGTTTTGCTCCTGGGAATATCAGATAATTTTGGTTACCACAGAATACATAATCCTGTTTAACAGATTATTAAAAACAAAGTGGCCACACTGTGAAGAAATGAGGTATCCTGGGTATTGTTCCATGTTGCAGATGTCAGCCAGTTACGCCTAAACAAGAACAATTTACTCTCTCATGTTGGTCTGATACAGTGTACTAGAAAAACTTGATGAATAATTTACAATATCTATACATTCGTTCTCAAGCAAAATTATCACATATGGTTGCCATGGCAAAGCAAATTTTTGTAGCCGAGAAATATTGCTTCAAGTTAGGTTAAATGCATATAAGGGTTTTATGGGCAGTCTTGTCAAATTCTAATAGTGTCGATTTGGGTATCAACCAATATGTAATAAGAGAATTAAGTTGTGGCTGCAGAATTTGATATAGCATAAGATTTTGAGCGATGGATTTTTTACTGCCTCTCTCCCAGTAAAATCAATGGACTAATTAGTATAAGGAGTATCTGAACACAGCTAATGTGATCAGGAGCCACACATAAGATGGCTTTTTATTGGAATTCTGCAGGTGGGTATGGCATATATCCCAGTTACCATTGTAATTCCAGGCATTAATTCCTCATTTTTTTCAAGCCAAATAGGCATTATGACTTTATTGACATTTAATCTCATCTGATTGATTTGTAATGTTGTGTGCAGTAGACCCTGTGTGTTGTCATTTCCCCACAATTTGATTTCCTACATTGTGTCGAAGAGTAGTGCAAATGTCATGTCAAGCTCTCGATCACCAGCTTCCTTTTGGATATAATATAGCTTAGATTTAGAATGAGTCCGCATTTAATTTTCTTTATTAAATGTACCGGTAATTCATATCCTGGTATTTGTTTATAGAATTGAATTTAAAACATGTACAGGAAGTACCGGTACATTGGCTGCATGCAGTTTAACACGTTCTTGCTCCACTCTCTTTAATTAGAGAGATTGGCAATACTGTTTGCACTGTAATTTAGTCACAAGATTTCAAAAAGTTGATTTAAAGCTTTAATATCATAAGATTTGATGATGCTTTGTTGTACATATTTAGTTCTGTAGCACCCAACAGCTAGCAAATTTAAGGTATCCGATCCATATTAGAACCTAATATTTCCAACCTTGAATATCCATCATGTATTTAATTCTTTGATATAAATTTAAAGCATTTTAGAGTAGAAAAAGATTTACCGAGAGAAATTTTCAAAAATATTATTAACTAAGCAGCAATTAATTAATGAAGACTGCATTAAGGTCTATGGGGACAAGCACATTCTTTTAAATAAAAAAAGTAAATACCAGGAATATCAAAAAATGCTTTGGTGGAAAGATGTATTTTATCATTATGAATACAAAAACTATTGAAAATAAATTTTATACCATATAGTTTTTTTTGTAATTAATTTTTATAGAATTTAAGCAAAGGGGGGCAACTCTTCAAGAAAAACAAAAGGTCATTAATTAGGACACATTTTATTCTTACATATTGATACTTAAGGTATCTCACTCCTCACATTTTGATTTCATTGCGCAGATTATCATTATATTTTAAATAAATATGATTTTATTTATTTAATCATAACAGAAAAATTATTATTTCATAATTACACAACATTCATAAAGAAAATCCATCTGAATTCAATAAACAAACAAGTGTTTGGGGGAACTATTTTTTCGTGCGGAAGGTTTTTTAGATGAAAATGACAGAAACAAGCAATTTCATGAATTTTCTATATACTTTTCTTTTTATTATACTTTATCCATTGTTCACATTTTAAACATTTGATAGGTTTGTAACATATTCTATAGGTTCAGTGTGACATGTACTCTTGAGAGAGTGATGGATGTTTAGCATAAAATCATGTAAATATATAGAAATGTCTGAATTTTTTTAAGCCAAATTTTGCGAGAATTTTACCTTTGAAACCATATATAAAAAATTTGACATCACTGACCCCCATGTTTTATTATGTCAAAATGATACTGAATACATTATCTAGGCAACTTAATTAATCTTATAAAATTCTTGATATTCAAAAAGTTTTTATTTCAAATAAAATTGTAACTATTATAGAAATTGTCTATTTTAAGTGCAAAAAGGTCACAAATAAATTAATGCAGCTTCGTACAATTTTTTTTCGTAATCCCTCTATTCAGTGTGACCATTGTACATAATTATAAACAATATTTGAAGGAAAAAGTTCGCTTAATCAAAAATACTGACAACAAATCCTAATCAGGCTGAAATTGCATTTTAGGTGCAAAAAGGTCAAATTAAATTGGCCATAACTCAGAGGGATGAACACTGACCCCCCATTTTCTTTGTATTTTTTAAGTATGTTTTGTCTACAGATTTCAATGATATACTTCTCAAGAAATTCTTGATACAAGAACATTGAGGAGTGGGATACCTTAAACATGAAAATTATGTCCAAGTATACAGAGTATTGAATCTGGGGCTATTATGGATCGAATACCTTAACACTTCCATATACTGTTACAGTTGACGGACAAAGATCATCACTGTGAGGTCAAGCTGTATATAAACACATCAATAATAGCTGCCCCAATGTAGTCTTAAAGGTTGAGTTATATAACTTTATCTCTTCCTCAATTATCCCCACCCCACTCCCCTCCCCCACCTCATTGCAATTTTTCAGAGAAAGTTTAATTAGAGACTAATGTCTTAAAATAAATAAAAGTATCATCATTAATAGCTTTAATGGATAAATCAAGCTTTAAAGGTTTCAAAATACATGTATAAAGTTTGTTCATTTTTTTTTTTTTTATAAAATAACATACAGTAGTTTTTCTGTATAATTTACAGACTTCTCTTTGGGATGCCCATTCAAAATAATATGTGTTCTTCTCTATATATGTCTGACTGCACGTGTGGTCACCTTTTTCCTGATTAGTATTGATGTACTAAAGCATTTATAACAATCATTGTATTAGATTTCTCTAAAGTTTGTAAGCTTATATTGGCTGCTCCAAATATTTGATTCGATGTATTGTGAGATTCTATTGATTAATATTAAGATAAATGTATATTTTATGCACAGTTGTCAAATCTGGAATTGTTAATGAATTTATGTGTAGGAGACAGATGTGGCAAAGTGCACATAAAACATAACTATATATAAGATTCTTGAATTCTCTGTAATGCAACCCATATTTCTTTTAATACATCCTGTATAATTAAAGAATGCATTACCCCCCCCCCCCTTTCTCTCTCTCTCTCATATTTCATATCATAATTTTTAATGAACTTTTACATGATATAGTATAATTTGAATGTAGAAAGTGGGCTGTATATTGATATTCCTTCATGAACAACGTTAAATATTCAACATTGTTTGCTCGTTGTGCAATAGTTTATCTTTCATTCGGTATGTCAATTATTCAGATAGCTTGAAACATCACCAGTAAACCCTTCATCAATAAAGTCCATTGTTCTGAACCTCCTGGAAAAAGAACATGATGTGAAATAAATTGTTCCTCATAATTCATAGAGGCATAGTTTGGAATTGGTAATAGATCCAAATTTTGAAAGAGCGCCTCCAATTGAGTAGAAATCCATGTTTCGCTAACTTTCGATCTTCATGTTTATTCTAGATTAGATGGTCGGGTTTCTGAGCCATGAAGCAGTACAAAATACAACTGTATCCAGTGAATTGATTGCTTTTGAGGTTCCTATTGTATAGAACGGCCTCCTTCAATGTCCCAAGTAGAAGCTCCTGTTAGAGGCCCTATTGATTGGTAGCCCCCTGAGTGTATTTGCAATATTGTGTATTGATCACAACACTAGGTTTTATATTAGTTACACACTTTGAGCGGTCTGTTCTAATTTGTTTCATGTTTTTGGGAATTATCACAGCAATATAAAATCAAGTAAGTTTTTTTTTTTCTTGGCAAATTTCTTTATTGCTGTATAAACTGTTATAGAGGATGAATTGCGCTTGTATCTGAGGTCTTTAGTAAAGTTTTCACTGGTTAGTTTGTATGAATAGTAGATAAAGAAGCCAGTTATGTGCAGTTACATGTAGCAAGTGTGGAATTTGTTATTTTTGGGTTTTTTAAAATTTGCTGAAAATATCTTTTTAATCAAATGTTTGTCAGTCAGTATTTTTGAATAGATGAAAAATGTATGTAAACTATTATATAATATATGGTGTTTAAAGTTGGTTTTAAAGTATATTAAATGTTTAATGCTGTCCAAACTTAGCCAGAGGGACAGCCCCCCCCCCTCCTCCTTATCACAACTGCTGGCATAAACCAGGATGAGAATTTCATAAAGTAAAAGCCAACATGATTATTATAGGAAGTTTTGGATCAGCCTATTTTAAAGATTGTGTCATCTGTGACAATTTATGCAAATAAGAATCCATTTTATTGACATGTATTTTCTTCTTGATAATAAATAAGAAATAAATAATAAAAAAGAGGTTTCTTGCATATCTTCAGAATGTTTATTGTTTACAGTTATATGCACTCTTTTTTATTATTTTTTCATCAGTTTTGGTACCCTAAAGTTAGTTTAATTTACTTGTTAAAAGAATACTGTATAATCAGCCACATTTATTCATACAAAGGTTAAATCTGCATAGATGCAACCTGATCAGTGCAGGCATGCACATGTTTTCATTAAAGATAGTTTTTAATGGCACAAACTAAATATGCTAATGAATAATTGATTGAAGCTTTCATAGTTGAAAGTCGATGGCACCCTTAACAGGGACTCCTGAATATTGGTTGTATTGATTTAAAAGAGATCAATGTGAAAATGTCTTCCCATCTGTCCACTCAGACAGATACATGGAATATCAGGCTGACAGCTGGTCAGATTCAAGAGTCAGAGAGACCCTGATGAGGCTGTAATTAGCAAAGTCTCAAAAAGGAGTGCAGCCTTAAAATTTGAGGTAAAAAATACATGTATGTAATTTCTCGCTTTGGAACGTTTGAGAGCATTCTGTAATGTTCAACTTGATTATTCATTTATTGAATTGCAAATATGTGCGGTTTGATGTGGGTGTAGTCATACCTTTGGTGTGATAATAAATGGTACAGTATTGTATTTCACTTTAAAGATAGAAAATTTAGATACTACAATACATGTACTTTTAAATGATATCATATTATATAGCAAATTTTTGTATGAGATGGAAATTGCTTTTGCATAGAAAACAATGTATCTTGATGAAAAAACTAGTGTTATAAGCCTTATTATTGTTATTTGTGGTAGAACTTTGTCACTATATATATATTTGGTTTGATATTCCTAGGATTGAATCGGATTACTGATAAATGAGTAGATCAAATTTGGTGGTTTCAACTGATGGTTTAATATAGAGTTTAAGAGGTCATTAAAGGTTATTTCTTCTAAGTCCATCAAATGAATCTCCTGCTAAGAATTGAATAGGTGTATATTAATTATCTCATGTAAGATATTCTTTGTATTTTCTCTAAAACTGGGATAAAATTTGTCATATTGAACAGCATGCACCCCAATATTCTAGCTGTATGTAATTTTATAGCAGGTATATAGAATATTGATTAACAGCTAGAGGATCTTCTTCATTAACTAAGCTTTGCTATATATGGGATTGTGCTTCTGAAACATAACCTGAAAATATCATATATTCCTGCTGATTCTATATCAAGAATAAATGAAGATAACAAAAGGTATTCCAATATGATCAGATTTTGTTTCAAGATTACTGAGAGCTTGCTGCGTAATTTGTGAGTGGTGAAATGAACTGCGCCAGAAGGATATCAAAGACGTCTTTGAAATGATTGTTGACGATGTTTTTATTCAGGTGACAACAGGGGTGTTTTGTGGTGCATCGATTTTGCCACAATTAGCAAATCATTTGATTGCCTCTAGGCAGGCAATCTGATGCATAAAGAGCGTAAGAGAGAGAAAAAATGGCATCCAATTTGTCATTTTCTGGGAATTTTTTCTTTTACGGCACATATTGTGTGAAGTCTCATAGAATGATGTACAGCAGTACGTAAGATTAAAGCAATAAAAAGTGAGAATTAGACAAGCTAGGACATACTGTAAAAGCTGAAATTTTTCGTCAGCATCAGATTTTATTTATGGTCTAAAATGGTTTTATGAGGATTTATTCTCATTATTTAAAAAGTAAATATATTTAAGATATCGACATTTAACCTTGAGCGCATATTGAAATTTAATCAGGGAATAAATTTCATGGAAAAATATTTTCAACAAAGATTTAAACCCCCAATAGATATTTAATTCTGCTTTGATCAGGTAATCCAGGTTGATAAAGTTTTAATAACAAAATGAACACATTACTTGTTTATTGTGTAACCTAATTACTTTTTGTTCTTTATCTTGGAATACTGATCGAGAAATGGCATCATCAATCTTTAGAATTCTTTTAGAATGTTGATGCATGTATTGAACAATAAATGAATTTATGGTTTGATACGTACATATGTACACAGTTTATTAGAACCTGAGACATGCTTTCGAACCAGTTCCAAATTTCTACATACATGTGTAATATCCCACTAATTAACTAGAACCTTAGCGAAATTCAAAACACAAGAAAATCACATTAGGGTTTGAAAGGCTGCGATGTCAAAGTACTATATTGCTGAAGCATTATCAAAACAAGCCAACAAAAAAGCAAACAATTCGATTAGCATTATTGATCAGGGGATACCAAAGTCATTTACGTACATTCTAGTGATGATAAGCTAACCGTATCGCCTTCATTAGTGGGTGAATATATGCATTCTTGTACACTGGTGCTATCATTTCTCTCAAGAATATAGTGTAAAAGATTTGAAAGGCTATTAAAAGTGCACTATAGCTTAATTGCTTGAATGACAATAGAGGGCAGATTCTTTGTTTGGTTTTAGAAAAAGATTTGTATTAAAATTCAATAAATTGAGAGCCAACTAATTTGGAGCTTGCTACAGATATAGATTTTTTGATCAAAATGGCAGCAATTATGTAGATACAAGGTTACCAAAATCAATGAAGAGACAAGGGGACATTATTTATAGATGAGTCCAGGAAGAATTGGGTTTCATTAATTGATATTTGTTAAGAAACTATAGATAGGCCATCTTAAAAATCTTACTGTTTACCATTTTAGTTATCCAATTTCAACGATTAAATCTTGGTGGTTTTTTAACTTTTCAAAGTTGCAGAAACCACTTTAGTAAAAAGAGGAAATAGAAAAGGCCACCTACCCCCCCCCCCCCCCAAAGATGATGATATAATAAAGGTGCTCTTACTGGTACTTCCTGGGTTTTTTTTAATTGCAAACAGATAAGTTTTAAAATATAAATTCTGCATGTACATGTTTCATGTCAATTTATACACACAACTGTCCTTTTCATTAATGGCATAATTTGCAAGAATGTCTGTTTAGGAATCGAAACTTAAGTTTCCTTAATTGCAGAAAAATTGCAGAATAACGCTTTATCTGAATTCTCAAATGCTTTTAAGGAAGGGAATTTGTAAAATCTGGTCATCGATGGGCAATTAAACAACATCTCCAGATTGGAATTCTGAAAACAGTTTGACGTCATTGTCTAGACAAAGCCGAAGCAATTAATTGATGTTTCTTGGAGAATATATGTGAGAAAGGAATAAAAAATTCTAATTCTCTAGTCTCTGCCGTCTGATAGCCATAACTTCAGGTATTTATAATTGATATGGTATTTTGAGATGCTGAATCACTTCTCTTTATTTTTTCACCAATGGTTGGAATAGTCAGAAATTCATCTCTAACAAATGGTGACTGGTAATGCCATTAATTTACCAGAATGTGTCACGCGGTTCCTTATTGTCAGTTTCTAAGTGTCCAATGTGTATTGATTACGGCATTCAATTGAATTAGTTTCAAGAAATGGTATGGACGCTGCATGTTTTCTATTGATCGAGCTCTCTCTGGGTCCTGGCTTATGGATGCATTATATGTCCTGACAGCTTTCCCTCGTAACCATCAATTGATTATGGAAGCTTGGTTATACCGTTAAGTTGTAGGCTGGTCTCTCTTGGGAGACAAAATTGTTACGTTGTTACCCACCAGAATTCTTGCCATTTTGATAAAATCTTTTGAAAGTCTGTGTTTCGCTGAAAAAGTAAGTCAAAATGGTTTGGGTTTCATTGTCAAGGGAATGAATCTTGTTCAGTATCACACAATTCATCATTTATTTAATCACTGTAATGGTTTGAATTTATATATCATGTTCAAGAGATATTACATCAGCAGCTTTGTTTCATCTCCCATCCACCACAAAAATCTCATTTCTGTAGAGAGCTTAATATGTATTTGTTTTATGTGATTATACATACAGTTTGTGATTTTGGAAAATTGACAGTTAAATGTGTGAGTGTTGATTGATGTACAATTTGATTGAACCACAGTGTACAATAACTGTAACAGTTACTACTTTATATTTACATTCAGTGTATATTTCCCCTTATGTTTGCATTGGAAATGTGCGACATTCACTTAGCTAATTTAAGCGCCAGGAGCACAAATATAAACATCATCATGCGTTTTGAGTATATTTATTATTGTAAGATTAAATGAGATGTTCAACTTGTGTAACCAATTTGATATACATGAAAAACAATGGTAAAATCATATCTATTCGTCATTAAAAACAATTTTTTTTTTTACAAAGTTTCTGGCACAATATTTAAAGTTGCAGAAGGGAACTAAATAACACGTTAATATGGCTGTTCCATGTATGTTTCATATCCCTGACTAAGAGCGCATATAATGGCTATAAAACGACGATACATATTTCATACAAATAGACATCAGCATGAATATATAAATATAAGCATTGAATGCTTATCTTTGGATGTCGTCGGTCCTATAACACACCAAGCAGTGCAGACAAATTGAATACTTTGCGTTATATAGGACCAACGACATCCAAAAATAAGCATTCAGTGCTTAAATATATCAAGTTACACTTACATGTATTTTACTTTTTTTTTTTCTGCATTAAATCACAAAAATTGAATACTTTGCGTTATATAGGACCAACGACATCCAAAGATAAGCATTCAGTGCTTAAATATATCAAGTTACACTTACATGTATTTTACTTTTTTTTTTTCTGCATTAAATCACAAAAATTATGATGGCCAACCTAACAATTGTATGCAGCCACAGCTTTAAATTGTCTCCAACCTAACATGATTCAATATGAGGACCTTTGAGCAGATTATTATCCCAAATGATAATGTTAAAAATTCTACTAATACGATTATGTAATTTGACAAAGGTCACAGTTAAGTAAGAATTATTTGCCAAAACAATTTTTGATTTGATTAATTACCCGGTAGTACAGTAAAGGCCTAAAGGTAGTTGTTTATGAAGCAATATCATGAGCAACAAAGAATTAGAAAATGACTGAAAACCCTACAGAGCTCAGGCTTATTATATTTCTGTAGTAATGAAAGATGCTTTCATGTTTAATCAAACCCATGTATGTCATATATGTATATTCTCTTTGGATGGACTGCCGAGAGAGAGATTAACAAACTGTTTTAGCAGGTTTTGCTTCAGGTTTCCATTACTGTAGAATATATTGAATACCCAAAGACAGTTGCCAGTAATGGTATAACTATGGTTGTTTGAGCAAAAGTGTTACCAAGTACAGTATATGATAATGAAAGTATATTGATAGAGTTGTTGACATTTCATTCAGTGAATGCTAAACACGAGCGTGTACTGGACAGTTGTTTGTCGTCCTAGTCATCCACACAGTACCGACTCAGCCAGAGAGCTTCATTGATTTCATTTTGTGTTTGTTTCTTGCAAGAAGACAAACAAAGTCTGCAGGAATGAGGCTTTAAGGGAATGTATGGCCATCCTGTAACATGTTTCATTCACTTTCAGAGATTCACTAGCTGCTGATGTTCAAAGGAGATTTAACAGTTGTAGCTGTGTTGCCATAGAGAAGAACAGAGCAAGGGACCTAAAATGGCAGCATTTATTGCTAAGCAGATGGTTGGCAACCAGTTAAAGTCAGTTAAAGGTAAGAAAGTTCCTGGTTAAGAAAGGGCATTTGTAACAAAAAGTTGTTGTTCATCGATCATTATCTCATCGAACATTATTAAGAAATATCCAAGTACATGTACTACTATTGACTCAGTATATATTACATGTAAAACAATCAACAACAAAACTCACTATTTCTTCATTGCAATGGCGCCTTCAAACTGTTTTTGACTTATAGTACTAATATAAATTAGTGAGATAAAATGTTATTCATTTTGCATTATTTTGGATTGATGTATAACTTGACTATTTTAAGTGCCTTTTTTGATGCTAATAAGTTGGCAATTTCAAAATGTTCCAATATAGAAAACAAGATCTTGTTTTTGATGACTTAAATTTTGGCGATTTAATATTAACTGCCAACACCCTGCTTAAACTAACCTGCTCTATGACATGGAGCAGATACTTTTCCAAACAAGAACTTTGATTTTCCGATTGAAAAATTAATGACAAAATTTTTGTTAAATATTGTGTTTTTGTTTTGGATATTGATCCTATACAGAGCCCTTTGTAATTTAGTACTATTTTATTGTATGTTGAAATTTGTACAAATATGCATAAATAAGGCTCTCGGCAGTACATGTATTGGATGTTTGTCTGCAGTGTTGTTTACTTTCACATCAGCGCTTCCTATATGGATGTGTTGCTAATGTGTTTTGTCATTGATGGCCAATCGAGTCTGTGCTTGGTGGACAGCTCTGTAATTTGTTTACAGTTTATAGCTCCTTGCCTTCGATCTCCGTGATTATTTGTCTATTGTCTTGTAAACGTTTGGTGTAAATGTCTTGTTACTCATTCTGAACATTTTAGATGTGTTCTTTAAAAAAAAAAAACTATTTTAAAGAAGCTTCTGATTTTTTAAATTTTTTATATGAACTGAATAGTGTAACGAGTGTTTATGTAAATACAAGTGCATATTATTATTACACAGCTCGTTGTGATATTATATCAACTTGAATGCTTTAACTTTATTTCTCTATTTCCCAATGTCAAATAGTTTGTGAATTTATGATTTTCCTAATTCATGGCAGTTATGTTAAAAGCACTTATAGGACTGGTTTGTGATAATATTATTTTATCACTGAAAGGGAAACTACTTTTTGAGCGTGAATAAGAAATATGTTTCAAGCAATGAACAGCTCCAAGAAGATTTATATTAATTAAGCAAGTGTAAGGAAAGTAATCACATGTTTTAACCAATTTTTTGTCCATATAATTTTATTTTATTTATTCTTTTTTATGCAAAAAGTCCTAGTCATTTCAATAGTTGTGCATAAAATTCTATAATGATGTAATATGCAGTGTAAATTGATTTCATGGGTGGTATCCTTTCCATATTGAAGCAACCAAGTGATAAATAATCTAGAAAAAAGCTCATTTTGACATTTTTATATGCATCTTAAAGTTTGACTCCTCTAGAGAAATGCAATAATGAATTTTTTTCTAAATATTAAATGAATTGTAAAGTTTTCAGAGTATAACTGAACAATTTTGTATTTCAGTGAATTTCTTTGCCTGAGATTGTACACTTCAGAATCAACCAACCAAAAAAAATAATAATACCATCAAAATTATAGTGGAAAATTCAGTCAATTGTTTCAAAACCACATCAAAAACAGCTTTACCAGAAGATAGAATTCTGTGAACTACATAATTATACTGAACAACTTGAGCCATAACAAGAAAAAGAAATGTGGTCCCAAGTTACTGGTAATTTTACTCATGCGCTCACAATGATTTGAAACAGTTTTCTAGCATGTTTCCACCTTTGTTCAGTATGGTTATGAGTGACAGTTTTAAAATATCACCTACCTCACTCAACACTCTTTTATTTTTCTATATCATTTGATTATATCAAGAGGATGAGTTATACTCAGTTCAATCTTTTTAACTTTCTTTTGTTGATAGGTGTGTTGAGCTCAATATTATAATATGTTAATTAAAATACTGATAATTGTTTTATTGGCTTTTTGCAGATCTACTTTATTTGATGAAAATTTTTAGTGGCACTAGATATATGAATTTATATCTACTTTGTTTATTGATATCACATGAACCTTTTATCTTTACATTTAATTTACAAGTATTCGATGTTGTTCAGGTAGTAATTAATTTTTACCTTTAACATGTCATTAAGGCAGCCATTAATTGCATGGTGTGACATATTTGTATTATTATAATATTATTTAAATCAGTATAAGGATATTTCATTATGCACCGTATATAAAAAAATGAGCATTTATTCAGATTTTAATGGTTTATCATTGATAAAATCACTAAAATGAATTGCAGATAAACTCGGTGGTAAGTTCAAATGAGTTGCTTTATATAACTTAACATCTTATCTAGCTTTAACAAAGAGTAACAAACCTATATATCCTATACATTGGTGAATGGTTGAGATTGTACTTTAAGCATACTAATATTTTTATATTTAAAGTCATAATATGCGATGAAAATCATATACATTTTTATCACAATGTATTGAATGTTTTATAGTTATATGCAACATGCTTTTGCAATAACATTGGCTTTAGTGAAGCTGGTTTATTCCAGTACCTTTATAGCCTTAAACTTTCTCACGATGTCTATAATAGTTATTAATTACTTGTACATGTATTTATAAAACACTTTCAATCTTGCTTCATATTGGCATTAATGCAATATGAAATGCTCTTGGTCAGATATACTAAAAAAAAGGGGGGGGGGGAGATGCATACAATTGGAATAAAAAGAAAAACTTTCTCCCTTAAACTTTGATAATATAGAGCCTGTTTCTGATTTGGTGACAAGAATGGTACTTTTTACAGCTTCCATTTTGTGTCCTTTTTGCCTTTTAAATGCAATAAATCTTGGTGAGCGTGAACTGACTGTAGGGACTTGGAGCCTGCTCACTGTAGCCTCTTTATAGCACTGTAGTTCAATAAATCAATGGGTGAAAACACTTGTTTTTGCTGTTCACTTGGTTAAGCTTTATGCGAGGAATTCAATAATAAAAGAAAAAAAAATCTCATAGAAATCTAATGAGAAAATAATATCAAATTTTCTGAATGCATGTATTGTGTATTCCAAAATATTTTTTGACAATACATGTATTTTCTTGATTTAAAGATGAATACTTAATTGCTTGTTAGATTTGCTATTTTCTCTATTTAGCATTATTGCTAGCAATAAACTAACAAATAAATATCTTCTAAGCTGTAGACTCTAGTGTCTTTGAATATACAGTCAAACTTCGTTATCTCGAACTAGATTGGACTGTTTAAAGACTTCGAGATATCAGAGTATTCGAGATATTGAGGGTAAAATACTTAAAAAAATAAGGGGTTGGGACTTACAAATCACTTCACCATATCCATTGGATTCGAGATATCAGTGTTCGATATATCGAAGTTCAACTGTATATTAATTGGTTATATGACACCGAGAAAATTTAGAAAATACATGTAAAATTGTTGTTCTGCATTTTAGTTTTTA
This sequence comes from Magallana ariakensis, assembly GCA_020458035.1. Lineage (NCBI taxonomy): Eukaryota > Metazoa > Mollusca > Bivalvia > Ostreida > Ostreidae > Magallana > Magallana ariakensis. The sequence continues at coordinate 39,538,731 of CM035819.1, read as the reverse complement.
AATTTCTTTGTATTGCAAATTTTTTTTTCACTGAAGACCTGAATGTATAAATTTCGGCAATCAGTTTTGATTTTTTTCTCTCTATATTTTGTATTTCATTATATTTGGTCATTCAGGAAGAGGAGTTATCATTTTCTATTTACCATGTACAAGTTACTGAGTCGGGAACTGTGATATTTATAGGTGCCATAGGTGGAGGGGACAAAGAAGGGGAGGGGGAGAGCAAGGAAGATGCCGGGGGAGGAGGGGAGGATCCAGAAGTGGAGGAAATGCGTAGAGAGGCGGAGAGGAAGCGCAAGGAGAAACACGAAAAGGCCGAGGCCGAACGCGAAGAACTACGGCAGTCAATCCGAGATAAGGTAATTCATAAAACTCGTAGGTTCAGATGAAAAGTGGTGATAGAAAAACCATCCCTGGAAACTATATCATGGCAGATGGGGAAGTGGTAATTTCAATGGTGAACCAGTCATAAAGAGGAGCTTGCCTTTGGTTCATTGGTCTCGTACAAAATTAAGGAACATATACCAGCTGAATAGGGGGGAAGTGATTAAAAGTCTGGTGAAAAGTTATTTCATATATAATATGTTATACATGTACTTTACACACTGTACATACTTTGTGACAGATCGAAAGTGTATGTATGGATAAAAAGTATAGAGAGCAAAACTCGGGGTACAAAACAAAGTAATTTGCGGCTGTTTGAACAAATTACTGTAATATGACATCATTTTTTAACCATATGATGCAAGAAAAGTGATTGTCATAAATGGGTGGTTAATTTCTTTTATCTGAAAAAGCACCAGGTTGTTGAATGTAAAAATAAAACAGAAGTTGATTTAATTGCAACTAGTATCTGTTTATGCAGTTATTCATTACCTGTTTGATGTGCATGTGCTTCAGGAAAACATTAACATGTCCTTAAAATCAAGAATGAAAAGGGGAAAAGGAAGTGGGGATAGCTGAATAGTTTCTGTGTACTAATTGACTATACACATAAAGCTGTACTCCAGGGCTTACAACAAATTGGTTCCTTTGAACTGTACCATCAGTCAACAATTGCAAATTTTTTTATGTTTACGATGGAAGAATTCTTCCTTCATCCTTTTGTTGCCTGTAAAGAGAAATTTACGGTTTGTGTCATTATCCCATTGCATGATCACTGCTGCATGGCCCTCAGATTCCTCTCAGGGGAGTTGATGTAATTCTTGGTAAAAGTCAGTATACCATTCTCATAATCTATCACCTCTTGAATTCTCCAGAGGTCAAGATGTGCAGTATAATTGCATGCATTAGCAAAATTGATGGATTTAACCTTTGTATAAATTACTGAATTTGTAAAGAAGAGCAAATTTATGTTCTCAAAGTTTAAAATTTCAAAAAATTACAAAAGCACCAGAATTATTGATTTTAATTTAATTTTGGTCGGATTCAAGATTTTTTGATGTTTAATGCAACATATTGTAATTTAATTTTATTTGAAACAAGCATTTTGATTGGCTAAGCACACAGAAAAAAATTATTTATTTTGTATAACCTGGTTAGCTATGTAGCCACACCCCCTTGGCAACCCCATATTCATGCACGTGTTACAGTTTTTATGTGAATTCAAATTTTATGCAAAAATAAATAATTTCTAATCTTTAATAATTGATTCTTTTTTATCTTATTTAAATTATAAGGAATGTTTTTAATTTTTTCCCAGATTATCCGATATAACCTGGTTTAAGGCAGTGCATGCTTTATAATCCGCTTCGCGGATTATAAAAAAGCATGCACTGCCTAAAACCAGGTTATATCGGATAATCTGGGCAAAAATTAAAAACATTCCTTAAATAAATCAGTATATCATGTATATTGGATAACATTTTAATTATGAAAGGAATATCTTGTGTTAACAAGCAAAAATTAGCATCTTAAATTTAATAGAAAAACAGTCACTGAACACAAATATGGTTTGTTATGTACAAGTTATCTGAGTGAGACACTGAGCTTGTAAGGCTCCTGTTACTTTTTAATCAATCATTGAATCCCAACCAATGTAATATTGATATACGTGAAGCATTAATTACTGTGATTACATCATCACCATGACTGGACAGTCTTCATGCATATTGATTTTGTTCTGTTAGTGTTATCATTGCTGCATATGGATTGCAATATGTCCGTCTACAGACGGTTTCAGAATCCCAATGACATACTGACAATGTATCCAACGATATGGCTTCCTCATTATAGAAAAAGTATACGGTACCTAGATTATAACCGTATATAGTTGATTCTGAAGCCATTCCTGAAAAACAACTTTTCAGCAGGATTGTTTTCTTCTTCTTTATTTACACCATGTTAAGTTTATATGATTTGTTTTTAAAAAGAAAATAAAATCCAGGATATATTTTTTCTTATCATCGATGTGTTTTAATATCATTTTAAATATTTATCATCCTTGACAATGGTAAAAATGTCTAAAATTGCTCTGTATAGACACAAACAACCAGGGATTTGTTCAGGAGCTTCTATAGTTATAGTTTTATGTTACTTTCCTCTTGTCAAATATACCGGTAATATGTCTCAAAAATTGAATGCAGCTAGATGTGGTTAGGATACCAAACTGGTCCCAAGACCATGAACTAAGAATATATTATTGTCAACCATTATATTTTTGATAATTTTTTTTGTATGCACGTGTGTCATAAGTAGTCAAATGTCGTTCCCTTTGTTTAATTCAGCCATTCAAATTCCAAATACATGTATTCAGCCATACAAATGCACATCCAAATTTTATCCTATACCGAAAGTAATATTTATTCAATATTTCAGTTAAGTTCATAGTCCTTGTTGATGGTCTCTGGGCCCGGGCTGCCAGTTGTATTTTTGATATTGGACATTGGATTGCCCTCAGCATGATAGATATTTAGTCTCCGACAGACATGACAAATTGTTACTGATAGAATGTGTTGGAGAAATTGAGTGCCTCCCTGAAGATTGGCTAATTTAGGAGGAAATGATCATTGATTGATTCCGGTCTGTGTTGACAGTTTTATTGTACAGATTATATTCTGAGAGAAAGTATAGATGCAAAAGAAAACACTTTACTATAATATCGACCAGCAAGAAGCCGCTAAGAGTAAGCCAAAATGTATGTTCGTGTTCAATGTTTGTACATATGTCATGAACTTGCATGAACGGAATTATCACAACAAACAATATTATAATCAACGTACATGTTATATATAATAATGTATAGTTTTACCATATATAAAAAAAATGTCAAGACCGTGTTTCAATTATAAATTTTGCATTGTCCCACTGAGATGATTTTTGTCTTGGAGACGTCTCCTGGAGAACATTTGTACATTTCTGCTATACTATGAATTTTTATCACATGGAAGTCCCGCTGATTTTTTCTTTTAGACGTCTCCAGAACTACATTTTTGACCTTAAGCTAAAGGTCGGACAGGATAATGCCATTGACGACCAAGAATTAATAATAATTGTCGCTGTCTCTTGTGACAGAAGATCTCAGAAATTGCATTTTTTTTTTACATCAAAAGGCCAGCAATTTTGTATAGCATATTTCAATGGACCCATTTTCTCTTATTGACTATCGACTAGGTTTCGTAACAGACCGGACTTAAACGCCGGGCTTTCCCTCCAGTGGCGTTTGGCTATGAAGCGGTTGAGTGGATGGTCGTTGAACCAAGGTCACAAAAACGTAAGCAGTAACACTTCTTTTGCCAAGCGATCGGCATTAGAGTTGAGAATGCGCATCCATTCGATGAGACTCGAACAAACCACGAAAGGTGCAAGCAAGATCCTTTACTGCCAATTTTAGGTGTTAGCTGACACTTTGAAATCTCTTTTTAAAGAACAGTTCTTGAGGAAGAATCAGAGTAATGAGTAAAATGACATCAATACATCACTAGTTCAATACTGCCCAGATAAAGGGAGCCTTCAGCCGACTGAACTGCAGCAGAGCTAGATATTTGTTCAAAGAGAATTTCATATTGACCACTCAAAAATGATCAGTTTTTGTCATCTGCATTAGCAGTTGGCAATTTAAAATTTCTTTCAACTAACAAATGAATGTTTGCTGTTCATATGGGTTTTTATTAGTTTATTGCACTAACTAAAGCTTTATTTATGCAATGGCATGAAATATTTATGAATTGAGTCGTTGAGGGACTCGTCGGTAATCATGAACACTATCGTCTATCATTGTCTCCCACAAGACTTCTGGTCAATTAGCTCGACTGTATATTGGACTGCTAAAAAAGAGGAGAGAAATTTACGTCGAAATGAACCATTTGGAGAAATTAGACTGAAGAAAAGTTACTCATTGCGTAATGCATGTATTTTATTAGTTTTAATAGGTGGATTTTTTCAATATGGCATCAGTAATGTTTGGTTGTTATTTAATAGCTGCTTTATGTCAAGTTTTCGAATGATGACATATCAAGCATTATGTTTATTTGGAATACTAGTAGTCAATAAATGCCTGTTCTTGTACATACAATTGTTCGACAGAAGAAAGAAGATTGAGTCTTTTAGATACTTAGAATCAAGGTTCCTCGTGGCTTATTGACCAAAATTTCCAGATATAAAGCGTCAATTCGTAATCCCCATGGAAATCGGTAATGTCGTGTTCTGAATAAAAGAATCTCGAAGGGAATTCTACGGTATTACGCGTTGCATGAACCCGAAATGATGCCACTGTAGATTATTCTGCAATTCTAGAATGCTCAGTATGCTAGTACTGATCTTGCCATAGATTTTGGATATAATTACATTCCTATTTCCAAACAACTTTTGCAGTAAAATGGGTTTGTAAGGAGCTTGGATTTAAAGATATATTATGGTTTTGGTTCATCTTGGTAACCTCTTCCCCTTTACTTACACGTAACAACATGTAACTGAACCTTTTTTGTGCGGATTAGATTTGTTTACTAGTATCATCGTTAAAATGAAATTTTAAACATCATGTCTGAAAGACTTCTTTAGTAATTGGCTTTATGAAATGAACTCCTCTATGCAGTTACTAGTACTTTGGACAATCTCTGTCTGGACTTTGGCACTACTGTCGATAAAGCCCCGCTTGCAAGAAAAGATTCTTTAACTTCATTGATCTACGTTTACTATTTATTACCTTAGTGCGAGTTTTCAACTATATCGACAGAACTCAAATATTTTTTTCCGTAAATTAATTTTCTTTTAGAAATTCAAAAAGTAAATAAATAAAATTATTATCCATGTCTATTAAAAAAACTACATTTCGAAATATCTTAAGCAGAGTTTTTGTCTTTTAGTTATTAATTATACCCCCGTTCCGAAGGAGAAGGGGGTATACTGTTTTACCCTTGTGTGTGTGTCTGTCTGTCTGTCCGTCCGTAACAAGTTTCTGTCGCATTTATCTCAGCAACTATTTATCGCAGATGCTTGAAATTTTAACACACTATTTGTTTAGGCATGCCATATCGTGGGATATATTTTTGTACCAATCGGACGTCAACTTCTTGTTAAATGACGACTTTGTTTATTTTTTAGCCTAAATTTTCAAACAAATTTTCGTCAAAGATTTCTCAGCAACTATTTATTGAGATGCTTGAAATTTTAACACAGAGTTTGTTAATGCATGCCATATCGTGGGATATATTTTTGTACCAATCGGACGTCAACTTCCTATTAAATGACGACTTTGTTTATTTTTTAGCCTAAATTTTCGAACAAATTTTCGTCAAAGATTTCTCAGCAGCTATTTATCGCAGATGCTTGAAATTTTTACACAGAGTTTGTTAATGCATGTCATATCGTGGGATATATTTTAGTTCCAATCGGACGTCAACTTCCTATTAAATGACGACTTTGTTTATTTTGCATATTCACATCAGAGCGGGGGTATCACTAGTGAGCATTGGCTCACAGATATCTTGTTTTTTTTTAAATTTCAAACTACCAGTATTCTTCACTTCTTTTCTCTTCCTCAAAGTACATTTAATTATTTTCAGTACGGATTAAAGAAGAAAGTCCCTGAGGAAGAGAGCATGATGATGAACAATGACGACGGGGGAAGGGTGGGGAGAAAGAAGAAGACGCCGGCCGAACTGGCGGCCGAGGCCAACGCCGACTCGGACGAAGACGAGTTTACAAGTAAATTTTCCTCCGTCTGTTGTTGTTTGAACTTTTTCTAGTGCATATAAAGAGACACAGCAAGTGTATAACAGGTGCTCTCCTTGTACACAAAAAAGATCGGGGTGTGTGTAAATGGCATGGCCATAACGGTTTGGTATAGAAGTATGAAGTGGTTTTATGGAATTTGTTTTTTGTTTTACGACGAGTTTGTCTTTTTTTAGATAGGTTAAACGCAATGTTAGATGATATTATGTATTTACTCTTTGACAATCAATTTTAAGAAGTTAAGCCGCTCTCTTACTGCCAACGCTCCATTGAACTGTTGTTAATAAAAAATCCAGATATATACAGAAATCCAGATATATACTATATAGTCTATCATATTGCAATAGCTCGATTTGGTCAAGATTATTGCTCATGATTGAAAATTAAAACACATTGAAGATTATATACCTGTTCTATCACACCTAATTTTCGAGAGTCGAGTCTTGATATCAGGTGTGTTAATGTCAATTTAAAGGAGGTTTTATTTTTCGTTATGTAATTTGCTAGTATGTCTTGATGAACTGTCATTTGTAAAATGTAAGGTTTAGCGTTGCTGTCACAATATTTAAACAAAATTATGTTAAATGTCATTCCATATAAAATGTGTGTGTAAAATATCATAAAATCAGTCTTATTGTGCACTGGTATGAAATATACTGTTCATGATTTTTTTAAATACATGTATATACATTCCTTAACTCATTGCCTAGCGTGGAAAATGCACTGCTGATTTCAAAAGTCATTGAAATCAACTTAACGACCTTAAACTCGCATTTTTCGTTGATATTACACTTACAATTAGCATGTTCAAAATATCACATTTGTGCTTCTTTTATTTCTGTAATTTTTTCGAACATTATTTTTATTTCGGAACATGAATTTAGATGATTGATTGATGAAAAATGTCATTTTTTTTACAGATTTCTTTTTGATACAACAAATATCATATCACTTCACTGAAATCAAAATACATTTATTCCGTTTTTCGAGGGGCGTATATACGTCCCTTTTTTTTAACACAAGCGAATGCTCTTTTTGGTGCGTTTTCGAAGAAAGTCAAATCAGCTATCTCCTTCTGCTTTCAGTGCCAAAAAATATGGATGAACTGAAAAACAAAGTGCAGGACATTCCACAAAAACTGGCGCAAAGTGTTGGTGAAGTGACTGAAAAGTGTTCTCTGCAGTAAATAATACTGTTGATTGGTTCATGTAAGTCACATGACATTATATTGATGATTTGGTTGGTCTGTTGTTGCGGTCACTTAAAGCACAGAAATTCTGAATCCACTCTGTTTGGTTCTATAGGATCACTTGTTTATTTTCTGTAGACATTGCTTGTTTTGAAGATGTTGTGTGTATACAATCCTAATGCATGGAGTATGTGTTCATAGAAGTAGAATAGCTGTATTGGTTGGTTTCTATAGTTACAAACCACGCACCATTATTCACGTTTTGTTTGCCATCTTTCCATTTCTTTAAGACGGGAGCATTCCGTTTTCTCTTGTTCTCTGTCTTGGCCATATTGTTTGATACATTCAAACATAAATTGAAATAAGATCAAACAATAAGTTTCCGTTACTAGCTGTTATATTGGATGAATTAGTATTGTAAAGAATTTCTCTAACAATGTTTTCTAATGCTACATTTGTGTGATAAAAAACTTTATGTTGATACCTGGAATTTTCCATAAACTCTGCCTTGTTCAACATGCATCTTTGACTTCAAGAGATTTCTTCCTTTTTTACAACTTTGAAACACTTAGCGTGATTTCCTTGCCTGTTCTGTAGGGTTGTAAACTGGCAAATATCTATCAACATATATAATATGAAAGATCTTTAGCAAATATCAACATCGAAGTATGTTTAATTTTAAGTTGATATGGTGCAGACATCATATGGATTATTGCACCTAGTCCTGTTTTATATCTCGAACGTTTCATGCATGATTGTGCCCGTCTTTGTGGAATGATCTAGCAAAACAAAAAATGGCGTTTTAAAAGAACTGAGAGGTTCTTCAATTTTGTTTAACCCACCTGTGCTTTTTCTAATACAGATTCTTCCAAGATCGTGTGTGACATAGTACTCCATATTGGGAAATTACGCAATATGGCGGCAGCACGTGTGTGACAGTCTATCATATGCATTATGCTTTGGCAGAGCAATTCATATAATGTGTCATCATGTGTATATATATAATGTACTCTAGTATGCAATACAGATTGTAATATGTTGTTCTTAACCAGTAGATGTAGGAGCGCACAACTCAAAGAGCAAAAACTATACTTTGGTATAAAAGAATTTTTTAGAAGCAGTATTTTTTAAGTTTAAACTGTATTTTCTTTAATATAACGCTAACGCTCATTGTACGTGGACTATATCGCGGTGCACTTTCTGCGTCTGACCATTAATCTTGTTTTGGATACCAGCATTGATCCTTTCTGTCCATTCGTTGTTACACAGATCTGTCATTTATTTACTTTTGTTTTCAGATATTAAAATTTTTCCTTCTAATTGTGCAGATTTTGCACAATTTTGTCATTTTGCAAACATTTTTTGAACATAGCATTAACTATAAGTATTGTTATTATTATTTTTTTATATATAAATTATTATTTTATTTTAATTTGTTTATGATGATTATACATGTGATATTATTGTTTGCACTACATTCCAATGTTTTCTTCTCCTTTTTTCTAGGTCTACATATATTTATTTTCGTACAATATCAAACTACTGACCAATTTTAATAGCAGTTAGAGTCAAATTTCATTTGTTAATAAATCGGCTCTGAATATGTTAACAGAAATCCTGATGTATTTTTAAAACGGCATATTTGCTGGAATAAAATCTTTACATCTTTGAATTGATGTGCACGTCTGTCATATTTTGTCAGGATTAGAAATGGTTCCGTTTATTAAGACTTGAGAAGTTCCACTTTATGTTGTGACTAGAGATCTCAGGACAAGCTTTTTTTTCATGAAACGTTTTAAACTTTTTTGGTTTCATTTTTCTTCCCATGACATTTTATTGTTATTATATTGTAACAGCATAATAAATGGTTTGTTTGTTTTTGACATGTTTGTTATAATTTGTTTCGTTGTGAAATTGTTATTTTGTAAGTTATGTTCGATGTAAACATGATTTTTTTGTCTAAAGACGGCGTCAGTTTCTGAGATTTCTTTAAGGATTACGTTAAGGATTGCATTAAAACTTAATTACCAATACTGTTAACTCTAGTACTTTGTATTTATGCTATATTAATTTTTTTTTTTGTAAAAGAAAGACAACTCTTTTTAATCTAATTGACAGCATGGTTACTTATCGTTCAAGGTTTTGCTTATAACGTTAATTGCAAAATTGCAAATGAAGGTATGTTTATGAATATTTTTACGTTGTTAACCCTGTGACAAAGGTGATTAGCATAAATTATTTAAATTTCGGGCGTTATGCAATGCATATTCAACATCAGACTTCGTTCTGAATTGCAATACATTTGACTGTATATTGAATAGATACTCCTCTCACAATACCACCAATATGTAATGACATTATGTATACCAAATTCAGTTATCAAGTTAGCTTATATTATTGTGATATGGTTCTCGTATAGTTTGAAGACATTATATAAAGCATATGTCATTTATGTATGACATAGATTTTGCTGTAATGACTTCTCGTTACCTGGACCGATGCATGGGTTTGATCTGTGTATTAGTGAATGGAGTCTGTTAGCAGCCGCTTCTGGTTGAGTTTTTGTAGAGCATAGGCTGTTTAGCAGATAATATGTGTATAATGTATAGTTGTTCTGTAAGGATTTTTCCAAACAATCAGTAGAAAGTTGTTATTGATGAAATAAATAATTCAATGAAAATTATGAATCCGTGTTATTATTAATTTTCAGATTAAATGTGAAGTTATTATAATGTTTTGGAGAAAAGGCAACGACCGTATAAAAAATGTGGATCAGAGAAGAAGAAAAGGTATCAGATAGTTCGTGAATCAGTATTCTGTCCTTACTTTGCAGATAGCATAACCACAAAATTATCGATGCATTGATTTTAGTGTGTAAAAAGTAAAAACAAAAATTACACATTGTTTATTCATCAATTCTAAGAAAATTATAAACAGTTGATTTTAATTAGGCAAAAGGTAAAACAATTTAAAAATCAACCAATTGGATTCAAAATATAAAGTTATGACACAATTCAAATAGTTTAGGATTCCATACAAATATGTTACATAGTTTAGTTAAAGGTATATATACCGTTTTTAACGGCATTTTTGCAATGTTGAAACCAGACCCAAATTTTGTCAGCATGACTAGATATATGAAAAAGAAGTTTAGAGAAATTTTGAAATTTTTTGATAAATATTAATGAGGTACAAGCCATAATTTGAAAATGAATAACGGTGATTTACCTATGCATATTCATAAACGATTAACGTTTGAGGTGGATCTACGCATGTGCGCGGGAATAGTTATTTAGAAAAGCAGCATGCAGAACCAGGTAATGCGACAGGTTTGTTTACATTTTTTTTTTAATTCATATAAACAGGTTTGTGTGCTGTTAACAGAAAAATATCAGATATTGTCATCTGCATTTTATGAGAATGGTTGCGTATCGGTGTCGAAGACAACCGATGAGAGCGCTTTTGCAATTGACCATTATTTTCATACATGGATAACATGTATTATCATAATAGAACGTCAAAATTATCCCGTCTGGGGCCCCTCGACTCAACACATATACAATTTAAAGATTTTAACTATTCGAGTGATAGCTGTACAAGTTATATCATATTCAGACGATGAATATCGTACCAAACACATAATCTTCTTTTCCTTTATGAGTAAATATCTTATTTAACAAAGAAAACACACCGCTGTGTGACCCACCTGTCTATAGCAAGAAACCGGCAAGCCCACAGTTAAACTCGAAGTTTCTAACACGTGTCCACCGCTTAAAGTGGTCTTCAATATAGATCCTCATTTTACATGTACAACGTTTTCTGTCAAACTGTTTCTTTCTTTCTTTTCTCTTCGAACGCGTTATTCCACTGCCAACGGTCGGACCGACCACGATTCCCCGTCGACCTCTTGTGTACGTTCTAAAATTAGCTTGTCACATCACGTGCTAATGAATATTTCAAAGTTGGGCGTTTATTGACCGGCCCGGTCAAAAAATAAATAAATTCGAATTTATATTAAATACTTTTAAATGCGTTTGATTTAAACTGTATAATTTGCAGAAAGTTAATAACTTTTGTAGCTTAATGGAAAAATGAAAATATTTCTTTCTTTTAAAATTTTCATTTAAAACGGCATATATACCTTTAATACGTGTATAATGATAATGGCAATAGCAGTGATAACATATTAGACGTTTGATGACAAAATGTAGAAGGAATGACAATCAAAAGCTTAAATGTTGCAGCAAAGACACCGAGATAATAAATTGATGATACGATTGTTCTCGTGTGGGTCACACAAAGGAATCAACAAGAAAATGTTACGAAAACCAACACTGAATGTACGGAAGAAAAAAAAACTTCACCAAAAACGAAAAACATATTTGAAAAAGAAAGATAATTCTTTGAAAATATTTAACTTTTAAAACAAATATATAGAATGTTTACCATCATTTCAAACAGATGGATACAAATAAAAACTCATGCAAACACACATATGACATTGTGCCTATATGCAAGCATGCACAAATCTTCCACAGTAATACAAATGATTATTACATGTATACAATATAAATAAAACATTATACAATACAAATGGAAAATTATACGAACACAATTAAGTTTTATACAGTACAAATAGAAAATTATACATTAATTCATGATTTTGTACAAATGAATAAAAGAACATTATATTTATATGTACCGAGTTTGATTCTCTCTATTTCTTACGGAAACTTAATGTTAATTCGTGAAAAAAAAGTCACAGATTTCTTCTTCCATACGTCCCCTTATTTTGCCCGGGGAAATCAATTTTTTTTGCATGAAAGTTTATAACTTTATTTATGTAGTAAATATAATTAGTAAAATATTATCACGGATTATGATTGTGACCCCAACCTACCCCCGAGGATTATGATTTGAACAAACCTGAATCTACCCTATCTGAGGATGCTTCCACAAAAGTTTCAGCTTTTCTGGTCAAATGGATTTTGAGAAGATTTTTGAAAAATATTAACAAATTTTCAATAATTTTTAATTATCTCCCCTTTGAATGGAGTGTGGCCCTTCATTTTAAAAAACAACCCATTCACGCAATGATGATTTGTGTCAAGTTTGGTTGAAATTAGCCTAGTAGTTCTAGAGACGAAGTCAAAATATCCGCAACACAATTATCCTTCGAACCCCACCCCCACCCCCGGAAAAATTTTCTGGATCCGCGCAAGTACCTGGCACAAACAATATTATATAAATAGTGCCTGTTTGGGAGGGTAACAGTTGAAATTGACACCCCGAGAAAACCATTGTCAACCGACGCGAAGCGGAGGTTGACAATGGTTTTCGAGGGTGTCAATTTCAACTGTTACCCTCCCAAACAGGCACTATTTATATATTGGCACATTGTCAGTAAACGGATCAGTTAAAATTATCTTTTCAGTTTATAATTATGGTGTACTGAATAAACTATGTCCGTCACTTTTTGAGTTTTATCGAGATAAAAATAAAGTCACCGGAGATTTTGTACCATTTTGACAGGCATGTATAGACATGCCTGTCAAAATGGTACAAAATCTCCGGTGACTTTATTTTAATTGAGGGTGTTTAAATAGAATGCTGAAGTGGGGAAAAGTTATAAGAATGTGTAGATGTTACTAACATTGTTTGATTTTTCTCCCCGAGGGGAGTGGGCCGATCCTGGAGGTACTGCAATACCAGGCCAACCCGTGGCGAGAGCGGAGCAAGCCCCTGACATCTCACCTCTGACCAAAAATCAGTTTAATATCGTAGTTCCCATGTAGGGAACGTATCAGATATTAAGCTGATAAGAACAGATACTACACTTTGATCTTAGCCAAAAGGCCGAGAAGCGATACCGGTTAACGGTTTATCAAGGTTTATATACGTTCGGAAAAGCCCGCCGTATAAGCTATTTAAGATTTCAATTTGCATTTATGAAACCAATCTACAATAAAATTGAAAAAGAAAAAGCAAATTTCATATTATTTCAAAAGGTATTAATATTGAAAATAATTATTTTCAAACTTTATTTACATTATTGCAAAAATAAGGAAAAGTATACACTACACAACAAAAATAGCTCACAAAGTATACTCACAGTAGTCTTTCCTTTATTACTATAGTATAATGTAGAGGGCGTACTATTTGCCGTAAACAATTTGGGTCGGACAACCAATAATTTGGGACAATATTCTTATACAGCAACACTGTTAAAGTTGAATGTACACAAGACTAATGATTTTTCAAATAAATCATGCCAGAAGATTTAACGTATATTTCAAATGTATAAAAATTAGAACACATAATCATCGACCATTGTTATCATTTTGAAATCCTGTGCACAGTGAATGAAGATTGCCTATTGTTATAATATGTTTGTATACGTTACGCATATTTTCTTCCTACTTGAATATTAAAAAGGTATAAATCAACGAATAATTAAAAAAATTAATTCTCAACTCAAACTTTAACCTAGAGCGCTGTATGTCCTGTAAAAAATACAATGCGATGCAATTTGATTAAAATAAATCAAAGGGCGGCAACTCTAAAAAATTACAATACACACAACCTACATGTACATCATATAAATCACTGAACTGTCTAAACAAACAAGTTACTAGCTTTATAATTACTAAGCAAGAAAATCAATCAACTGATTATCGGTCTTTTTTTTTTCAAATGGAGAAATCACCCCTGTAAATGTATATCCTTGTAGTAAAGCTCTCGTGGATCTTTTTTCCCTTCCGACCTAATTTTTATACATGTACATGTATATGCTCGCACATTGGGTTTCTCAATCTATTACTTCCATTCTATATGTTCAACTTAGGATAATCTACAGAATAAAAAGTCTCAATTCTCCTTCAGATACATATTATCATAATTTCAGAGATTATTACGCGTGTGTCGTCCTAAAAAAGAGCCTGCACAGATTTTGCTCAATTTTTTTCCAAAAATCTTTGTCTATAGTTTTTGTTTTTATCTGACCATGCTGACGTAAAGTGAAAATCAACCAATTTTATATATCTGCGTGCGAGAAAAATGGACCCGCAGAAATATTCCTTTAGAATGTACGATTTCACAGCTAGAAATCTTTAGAAACTTGTATAAGTTTTAAACTTTATGAATTTTTGATACGTAGGGCCAGTAAGGCAAGGACGTACATCTATTTAGACCATACAGCCATAACAAAATGCAATCGTTTAATATGAAAAGCACAGTGATGAACTGATATACAAGGACATAGTCTACTGCATGCACAGATTCTATAAAGCCCTATTTACATCAGACATATGATACCTAATAAACTGTTACTCATCATCGTGTATCAAACTATGTTAACCTAACTGACAGTTTAAAATCAGATGGAGTCGAGAGTAATCTTCTCAGATGGTTTTATACGGTTCACCTTTTATACAACAGGTCGGAAAGTACATCACAACTCGAAACAAGGATTTTTCGCGACATGCAACCGTTAGCTTAGCACCCCCCTCTCTGTAGCATATTACGCCGTCGTGTATTCCTTCCTTGCATGAATGTATAACGTTTCATATGTTGCTATTCTCTAACTTACAATAAAGAGTTCTTGACAGTTTTGTCCATATCCATATATTTCCTCCGATCCTTTGAGTTTTCCGTCCAATGCAACTGAATTGAATATCTTCGATACCATGTGTTGTAACCTGACACTTGCTTTTGCAATGTAAATATATCACACATCACCCCTTACTAACTGGCCCTTACAACAGTGTGCAAACTGGAAGTCCTGCGTATGGCCGAGCTGAACACGTGCTATCTTGGACTGGCGCTGAAACAACCATGC